>CM021107.1:194601-470306 GCA_007115665.2 Sequoiadendron giganteum | reverse complement strand
GTGAATGTTGTAGGTTACAATTACTTAGGATTAGTTATGATTTTTTCAAGTTTAACACTTATGGGTATACCATAAAACCTTTTCATCTAGCACTAAGAAATTCTTACAATCAAAGTTGATCAACTAACAAAAGAGTTTAAAAACTTTTAACTTATGAAAATTCCTTTTTGGCTCCATATGCCTTCCTCAAAAAATACCAATTGAGTAAAGGCACCAAAGAATGAGGGGATATGTTTCTATTTTTTTTCATGATAAAGAAGGTTGTTAGTGGAGGCCATGATGCTCAAGGGTACCTATATTATGTTTCACATCAGAAATGTTGTGAAGCAAACCACTTGAACACAATGCGCTTACTTTGAAATCAATACAAAACAATTATCTAGTACAAGGATATCAAAATCCATTCCCCACTAATATTCAAATTCATTGCTTTATTAAAGTATTATTGCAATATTTAATGGTCATCTTAGTTGTTAGTTTACTTTAGTTAGTTTTAGCAACTTTCGGCTTTCTACTTTAGCTCACGATTCTTTCTTTTTAGAAACATCGTCTTGTATTTTATTATTTAAAGGAATATTTCTCTCCTTGTTATCATTGAATAATGATAATCAATTACCATTTCATGGTATCAGAGCTTAGGTTAATTTTTTGGCGAATTTTTTTGAGATAAAAATTTGTGGTTTTTCCTAAGAAATGTTTGGAAAATCTTTTAGAAGTTTTTTGTTCAGTTTTTTAATAAAAATCGAGGGTGTTTTTCTTGCTTGAATTTGCAAAAGTTTTTGTATGATTTTTTGAGAAAAATTGATGGTTTTCTTGCTGAAAATCGCGGATTCTTAGTTCGTGGGTTTTCAAGAAAAAATTTCAAGGGTTTGTTCGGCAGATTCGCATCATATTTTGGCTCAAAAAATTCATGCCTACTTTCAGTGTAAAATTGCAACCTGTTCTTTTTGAAAAATCATAGAAGGTTTCTTGAAAAAAAAGGTGTCATCTTTCTATGCAAATCGCAACGCTTCTGTTCAGATTCACAGATTTTCTTTTAACATATTTTCTGACGGGATTTTCTGAAGTATTCTACATTTTTTGACAAATTTATCAGGGGTTTTCTCTTATTTTTTTCGTGATTTTGAGGCACACAACTGCAAAAATAGTGACGGGTTTTAGATGGGTTTCCGCGTAAGTTTCTGATCTTTTCCTGGCTGCGCGACCTAGTGTTATCTTCTTCCTGTTTGCACAAGGTTCTCTTCAGATTTCCACAGGATTGTGACTATGTTTGGCAATGGATTTTTGCAAGTTTTTGGCAACTTTCTGCAACCCAAGTTTTTTAGCTTTTTTTGTCTTTGTTTTTTGTCACCGCCTAGGGTTTTTGCCATTTTTGACAAGTTCTCTAACAAAATTGTGTCCTTATTGCTAAGCCTAGGGTTTCAAACTTGGGCATGATAAAAAAAAATCGTTAAATTGGTCCTTTTTTTTGTCATCGCCTAGGGTTTCTGCCATTTTTGACAATTTTTCTAACAAAATTGTTTCCTTACTGCTAAGCTTAGGGTTTCAAACCTGGGCATGATAAATTTTTGCAATCTTTTTGCTCGATTTTTGGATAAAATTGTGGGTTTCTAAGCCTCTGAATTTTTGGAATTTTTTTTTATAAAATTGTGGGACCAACTAATTGCCTCAATGTCCGTGGCAATTGATTACCTCATTTTTCATGCTTTTGGAAAATGGGAGTGATGACATCTATGCATTCTGAGCAGGAGCAATCTACCACCTATGCATTGATGGCCAAAAGACCAGCAAATCATGTTAAATCATCTGCATGCTACATTGATTCTGGAGCCTCTTGGCATTTCACAAACAGGAGAGATCAGTTCACGAAGTATATGACTTGCTTCGATTCCGTTATCTTTGGTGGTAGCAAAGAGTATATAGTTGTTGGCAAGGGCAACGTTCAGATCATATCTGGTGGGAGAAATTTAATACTTCTCAATGTATACGATGTTCCGAGCATGGAGCTCAATCTGCTCTCGGTGAGTCAGATTATGCAACATTGTCCGAAGTTGGACATCATTTTCAGTTCACACAAGTGTCGCATTGTTGATAAGGAGTCCAAGAAAATTGTGGCAGTTGTGCTCGAGGATCATGGTTTGTATAAGAACCCTAGTTCTTCCCCAACTATATTTCTGATGGTATCTTCTGAATTTGTGTTTTGATTTGTGTTTTGAATGATATTTGCTTTTTTTTTGTATTTTATGAAAGATAATGCCAGGAAGAAGAAACTAAACTAACCAAACAACTAGAAATGCAAATGCTGCAAATGAAACTGTATTTATTAATACATGGCCTTAATAGGCTTGTTACATAAAAAAGCATACCCGGAACCGAGAATATTATTTATGCTGAAAACTGAAAATTTATGGAAATAATTACAGCAATGTGCAAAACCCTTGAGATGATCAATCTGCAGCAATTGAGGCTTGCCCCACCTTAAAAACAACTGCAAACACCTTCCCAAGCATGGACGCCATCAACAATGAAGAAATATGCTCAAAACCCTAGGCGCTTTGGCCTTGAGAAAACACGCCATCCCTAGAAGAAGGTACAGCTAGGGCTAGAGAAGATGTATGGCCCTAGATATGTGTGCTAGCAATAAATAAATCCAGCCTTAAGATTTATCTACTCTTTGAATGATTTACTCTTCAAACCCTTGAAATAAACTTCTCAAATCTTTCGCCAATGTAGCTCAGTGTTGACTCTTGGATGAAGCCAATCTCACAGGCAATCCTTCGGAAGATCTTTCACAACCTCGGGTATGCAAAGTAATGAGAGATTTTGTTCTCAATGATCAAGAATTGTAAAAATTGCAGAAACCCTAGGTTTCTTCTTCTCCACAGTGAAACACTTCAAAAGCCAAATATTAAAATACTAGATGAATCAATAGCTGTGGTTGATCCCCTTTTATAATTTCTCAAGAAGAGATCGATCCTCTAGAAGCCTCCTTTTTAATCATTTTAAATAATATTAAATGTGCACTTTATAACTTTATAAATATTTCCTCAAAGTGGGTGCCCATTTAATTAATCATTTAATGTACTTTAAGTCATTAAATGGCCCCCTTTAGACATAAAGTTATAATATAACTTTGTGATATACTTTTAATGATTAATTATTATTAAAGTCACCTTTAATAATAATTAAATGATATAACTTGCACATTAATCCTTATTTCACCAGGCCAACTGAAAACTGGGATCAACACTAAACTCACCATATGTCCAGGTGCCTTACTATAAATAGAAACACTGGGCTCTCATGACCTGATGACTTACTATAAATAGTAAGTGTGTGAAACTGAGTCTTGAATCACCAAACGAAGGCCAATCCTGAACAAAATTGAGCTCTGGACAAGAAAACACACAGATAACTGCCCAACAGGACCTTCTAACCATTTGCATTAGCCTACGAGGGTTAGCTAATAGGCTAAACCATCAAGAAACAAGAACGAGCTAAAAAGGGGACATTACAGTTTGTATCGGCCGATTGATACTAGAGATTCTCAGGAGCATGCAATGGCTGCGAAGAGTTCATCTATCAACACTCTTTAGCATCAATGGTATGGGCATCTCAACATTGCCTACCTTTCTCAACTAGCTCAAGAGAATTTGGTGGAAAGCTTACCTAAGATTCAACATCAAACACATGGTGTTTGCAGAGCTTTCCAAGCAAGGAAGCAACATCGTACTCCATTTTTAGATGGAAAGTCTTGGAGAGCATGTTGCACAGACGATTGTCGTTGCACCAAAAGATCGACCTGTTAATGCCCGATACAACTGCCAGAGTTAATGATTCCATGGGAGGTGGTTAAGCCATGTCACGAACCCGAACGTTGCGCTGCACATCACAAGGAGACCAAGGGCGCACACCTTGTAACAATCCCCCCCCTAGCGCAAGCAAAGGGGTTTGAACCCATGACCCAGGCTCTGATACCAATTGTTGCACAAACGGTTGTTGTTGCACCAAAAGATCAACCTGCTAATGCCTGATACAACTACCAGAGTTAATGAATCCACGGGAGGCAGTTAAGCCATGTCACAAACCTGAGCGTTGCGCTACACATCATAAGTAGACCAAGGGCGCACACCTTGCAATAGAGCATCCAAGGTTCTACACTGGTTCATGCAAACGTTTGTGGACCAATGAATACTGCATCGATTACTGGTGCTAGTTATTTCCTCTTGTTTGTTGATGATTTCAATAGGAAAATGTTGGTGTATTTCCTCAAGGCAAAGTCATACATGTTTAATGAATTTCAGAAGTTTAAAGCATTAGTTGAAAAAGAGTCAGGATGTCAAATCATAACTCTTAGGTCAGATACTAGGGGTGAGTTATGTTCAAACCAATTCACCGACTTTTGTGCTAAACATTGTATTAAGCGTCAGCTTACCACACCTACCCCTCAGTAGAATGGTGTTGTTGAGCGAAGGAACCATACCATCATGGAAATGGCACACTATATGTCAAAGAACAAAAATGTTCCCAAGAAGTTTTGGGCTGAGGTAGTGTATACTGCAATATACCTTCTTAAATCGTCTCCCACACAGACCGTCAAGAAGATGACCCAAAAGGAAGCATGGTCTGAGAGGAAACCAAGAATCAGTTATCTCAAGGTTTTTGGCTTGACTGTGTATGTTTGGATTTCAAATGCAAAGAGGACCAAGCTGGATTCCACCAGAAGTTGGTGCTAATAGGATACAGTGACAATCATAAGGCCTATCGGTTGATTGATGTGGACACTAATCATTTGACATACAACAAGGATGTTGTGTTTGATGAGGAAGGTGGGCCCTTTTTGCTCTCTTCTCCCATTAAGCATCCTAAGAATCAACCCCCAAAGACTAAGGATTTGGGTGTTAAGCTTCCATTAGCTCCACCTGAACGGAGGGATTTTGATAATTCTGACATTGTGGAATCTCCTAGGCTCAACCCTATACCAGCAGATTTCCCTCAGGATAACCTGGATCAGCATCCAGATGATATTATTCCAAGCAGCCCAAGTCATGATGATGATCATCATGATTTAGAAGAAGATGCATCTCCTCCTCGTCCTAAGTGGTGGGCAAAGCTCATTGGTGATGTTCTCGATGATGAGCTTGTTGAGGGTAGATCGTCTAGAGGCAAGAGCAAGAAGAACATAGTAAACTTTGCTCTTATGGCCAACATTCAGAGTGTTTATGATCCCCAAGATTATTCGGAAGCAAAGGATAAACCTGAATGGGAAAAGGCTATGGATTCTAAGCATCATAGTCTTTTGAAAAACAACACATGGGTTTTGTCAAATCTTCCACCAGGGAAGAAACCCATTGGCTACAAATGGGTATACAAAATGAAGTACAACGCTGATGGAACACTTGATAAGTACAAGGCTCAGATGATCGCTAAAGGGTTCTCACAACGAGAAGGTATTGACTATGAGGAGACCTTTTCTCCCACAACAAAGATGAGCACCATCCGACTTGTCCTGTCTATGGCAACACAGTTTGGCTAGAAGGTCCACCAAATGGACATGAAGAGTGCCTTCCTCAATGGAGATTTGGAGGAAGAGGTCTACATGACGCAGCCTCCTAGTTTCAAGGTTGCAGGCAAAGAGCACAAGGTATGCAGATTGTTGAAAGCTCTTTATGGCCTAAAGCAGGAACCCAAGGCATGGTACCTAAAGATTGACAAGTACTTGGTTGCACAAGGGTTTCAAAGGAGTCCCTCAATTGCAAATTTGTATGTCAAGAACACTAGTAGTGATATCATCCTTCTTGTTATCTGTGTGGATGATATCATCATTACTCGCAGTGGGTTACATTTGCTTGAGCAAATCAAGTTGAATTTGTGTCAAGCATTTGATATGACAAACTTGGGTCACCTACACTATTGTCTTGGTGTAGAAGTTTGGCTAACATGTGGCAATATCTTCATTTCTCAGTCGAAGTATGCTAGGAGTTTGTTGGAGAAATTCAGGATGGCAAATTGCAAAATCTCATCCACTCCCATGGAGAAGGGGTTGAAACTTTCAACCAAATCAAACTCACCAGTGGTGAATAAGTCTGTGTTTAGGCAACTAGTGGGTAGCCTTATCTATCTTACTGCCACTAGACCTGATCTCAGTTTTGCTATGAGCTACATTTCTCGTTTCATGGCTGCCCCTAAGATAGAACATTGGATTGCAGCGAAGTGAGCACTAAGATATGTGAAGTGGACACCTGACTTTGGCATTCTATACAACAGATGCAAAGATCCTAGGCTACTTGGTTTGACAGATTCAAATTGGGTAGGTTCAATCAATGACAGAAAGCACTTATGGGTATGTTTTCAGTCCTGGTACGGGTGCAGTCACATGGACCAATAAGAAGCAGCATGCAATAGCTCTTTCCTCGACAAAAGTAGAGTATCAGGGAACAATTAAGGCAGCATGTGAGGCAGTATGGCTACGAAGGATGCTTGTTGACATGCAAATGTCTTCAAGCAGTTGACATGCAAATGTCTTCAAGCAGGGCCTTCACCCTTGTTTTGTGACAACAAAGGGGTGCTAAAGCTTGCCAAGAATCCAGTCTTCCACAAGCGAACCAAGCATGTTGAGCTTCATTGTCACTTCATCATAGAGCTTGTTGAAAATGGATCTGTGATGTTGTATTATGTTCCAAGTAAGGATCAGACTGCAGACATTCTCACCAAGTCCCTCAGTCAAGATAAATTTTTAAAATTTTGCGGTAAACTTGGTGTAGTTAGTAGAGGACCATTAAGGGAGGGTATTAAAGTATTATTGTAATATTTAATGGTCATCTTAGTTGTTAGCTTACTTTAGCTAGTTTTAGCAACTTTTTGTTTTCTGCTTTAGTTCATGACTGTTTCTTTTTAGAAACATCGTCTTGTATTTTATTATTTAAAGGCGTATTCCTCTCATTGTTAACATCGAATAACGATAATCAATTACCATTTCATGCTTGCTAAGAACATCATGTTCCTAAAATGAGAGTGGGTTCCAAAAATTGAAAAGAGGAAAATTTCTTGGAAATTGCCTTTTTAAATTCCAACTACATGGATGAGCCCCTATTTTGAGAGATTGTAAGTGAAGCAATGTAAAGTAATTTTATAATTACTAGACAAAGGACTTATACTTCAATGCAACACATTGATGCTACCACCCGTTGCTTGAAAGATAGTTGGACCTCAAGTGGTCGTAAAGTGAAATGGAAAAGAAAAGCAAGCTATTTGGCAATCAAGGATCTCTTTCATGTGCTTCTATGACTTTCTGAACATGGTTACAAGTTGAATTAATCCCATTTGGTGTGTTTCTTTTTCAAGAGATACTTGGATGAATAGCGACAAATGCAAAAATTTATAGCATACCATACAAATAGCTACCATTTTCTTTTTGTGGAAGACAAGATGTAAGACAACTAGTAAGAACACTTCATACTCAGTGCAGGAAAACTTAAGCTTTTGAAGCACTCACCCTTGCTTATCAAAACCAAAATGCCCAAGTTTCATAATAATGTTGACTCCTTACCCTCTGAGATGTATTAGAACACTTTGGAGAATTTACTTCTCACCTAACAAATATAATGCCCCCTTCTCGAGCATAATCAGTTGGTGAACAATTAGCCTATTTCAAAGTTTCTAGTAGGCTTATTGGTGAGTAAAGGGGAACTCCAAAGTTCTTGGAGAGCACAAGTTCAGTATTGTAGGATTGTTATTCTTGGCAATGAGCTCAGTTAGTGATGTGGATCCTCATGGCACATTCAAAATCGATTTTTGACCTTCAGGGAGCTCTCCAAACTTCTTGGAGGAGCAGCCTCAAATGAACCGAACCAAATTTTTTTTTGATTTTTCACAATTTGATTACAATGCAACATGCACCCGTTAAAGTTAGTTGAAACCAAATGTTGCATAAAGAACTCTAACCAAGGATGCGCCCTAAAACCACTTAAGGAAGAGAGGCTGGCATATGGTCAGAGGATCCCTAGGATCTACCATTGCTGAAAGTAAAACTCAACACCAAGCATGTGCTTTCAATCCCAGGGTGGGAATGGAGCTACCATATGGCGGAGAAATGCTGAAGAGTAACTCTAACCAAGAATGTGCCCAAGGGGACAATCATATGGTCAGAGGATCCCTACCAACTAAGATGCTGAAAGTAAACTCAACACCAAGTATGTGCTACCCAATTCCAGAATGGAAATGAGGCGACCATATGGCGGAGATATACGAAAATACAAAGCAACTACAGAATGTAAAGTAGGCGGCAACCCAGCCTCTTCCACTTATCCAATGGGAAATACAGTAAATGAAAGAGTAGAATTAGAATTGCTGATAGTACTACTAATCAGCTTACAATATGTTAGAAATCTTGCCAAAGCATAGTATTCCAAGTTCTTCAATGCTGCAATAATTTGTAAGACTTCCTCAATGCTTGACAAACCTCTCTGGACTCAAACCCCTCACAAATCTGCATTTATCTATGACTGATATAACAGACCAGCAACTGGAAGGAAGCAATCAGCAACCCTAGAACTCACCAAAATACTCACAACTCGCTCAATACTTGCCAGAAAGACATGAGACCTGATGCAAACGAAAGCTATAATGATGGCAATGAGGACTAGACCAAGAAACAGCTAACAAATCGAAGTATTCTTTTTTTTAAACATTTGCCAGGCAGACCAGAATGGTACGGCCAATAGAGAGAGGCGATTTTTCTTTAAAAAAATAAACACTCAATATTAAAATCTGAATCTTTGCAAGAAGGGTCGCCCCTATCAAGGAAACTCAATGAATCAATACCCAGAACGACTGTATTTTTATTTTCGGATTTATGAGTGAAACTACATATTCAGCTTGACTTCAACAACTCCAGAAAAATGATAAGAAATGCAAAATCTGAACTACAAATAAAACTCCAGCTACAAAGCAAACCTCACTACAAAAACTCTCAACAATAAGCAAACTTCTCCACTAGGTGCTATCTCTCAAGCACGAAGTCGAGCCAAGGCTAGGAGGCTTTCATTCCTCGAAGCAGTCCCAAAGCCATTTCGGCAGCATAACAATGTCATAAACATAAGATGATCAAATGAAGACCCAAGGCTCCCTTTTATAATTTTGAGAAGACACTTCCAGATGCTTCTAGAAGGTGCGCCCACTCCACAAGATGCTTTTAGGGTTTTGACTTGACCAAGTCTTCCTTCAAGATGGCGTCCCTTTTCATAAAGGCAATTTTCCTTTAATTTAAAATTATCTTTTCTCCAAAAGTTGGCGTCCAATTCCATTTGAGCAATTAACTTTAGGAAAAATCGCAATATGTTCCTCATGAGAGAATAACCCTCAAAGTCCCCTTCTTTAAAATGACTTAAAGTCATATTACTAGGACAAGGGGTTATTTTATAAAATAAAACATTATTGACTTTAAATAACTTATTTCTCCAAAATGAACCTCTTAAGCCAAAAATCAGGATCACCCAATGAACTGCAAGTGAAGGAAAGTTGATTGAGCTGGTGTTGACTGGACCACTGCTAAATATAGAATTTACTAAAAATAGTAAATTCAAGAAGTTGCTCAGAATGCAATGCATGCACCACCATTGCGAAGCTTTCTGAAAACCCAGAAGGAATCCAGAATCCAAACACCCAAACTCCAACAAGCAGAACCCTGAATCCTCAAGAGAACCCACCAAACAGTCGGAAACCCTAATTCTACCTCTGACTAGCCGATAGCACCCCAGGGATAGGCCATCAATCACTGAGAAGTGCAGTGCTAAAAATGGGGACATTACAGTCCGCCCTTCCCAAAATTGCTTGTCCTCAAGCAATACCACCACAACTCCAAAAAATTTAAGACTGATCCATACCCAAACAAGTATGATCCCAGGTTCCCAAATCCGTCTTAGGAAGGACCCACCATGCCGATGCTGCACTACTCTGATCACATCAGTGAAAACATCATGCCAATGTTGCACTACCCTTCCTTGTAACTCCAAAGTGTTACCATCCATGTTACCCAAACTGAAGGATCTTAAAGGACTGAGATCAATATCATGCAACATCTCAAGTCCACGATGCCCCGAATCAACAGTATCAACCACACCACTGTCAATCATAATTCTAGGCACGAAGAAAGATAGGATATTCAACTCAAAATCAATCTCCTCAACATGCCTCCACATGGTAATAAACGAAGTCATGACTGCAAATGTGACATCTTCCAATCTTCTTGCAAGGAGGAAAGCAATCCTTTGCAAGAGCTCAACAAATTCATACTCACGTCTCCTCATGGAGCTACTATGCACCAACTGAATCATACTAACACCATCATGAAGACTTCTAATCACTCTTACATTTCCAACTCCAAAAGTCTCAGAATGAAGAGCCAAAGCATGTGGAAGTTCACTATCCCGAACCAGTATAGCAAAGAAATTATCAAAATTTGTCTCACAAACCCCCATAAAGTGAATTCCGAGAATATGATAGTTGTGAAGAAACAAATAATCTCTGTTGTTCAAGGCTGAAGTCAGCAAAATGCAATCTGATTGTAGTACTTCACACAAGGAAAAACAGCAGCACCAAAGAAATTCCCAAGTGTGAGTGTATGAGATGAGCAAGGAGTTGCAAGATAACACTTCAAAATTGGCAGGAAAACACACTAGAGCAATCTCCAAATGAAAACTACCACTTCTTTGATCGGAAGTGAGGAACCAACTCTCTTGAATGAGAGAGACTTCACATGTAAGGTGGCTGATCCGCCTCGACCCAGCAAGATCGGTTCTCCAAATCTGCTTTTGCCTTAGCCAAGGATCACTTTCAAAAGCCACCAACCGTTTCTCTCTCCAATCCAAACTCAAAATTTCCCTCCAATCCACTTGTTGATGAACAAATGGGGCCATCAAGTGGTTGGTAAAGGAAAGGACCACACCCAAAGGTCTGAAAATTTGATCACTACTCCACCAAAAGTCTTTTCCACAAGCCATAAACTCCATCCACCCATGTTGAGAATCCCAAGCATGGACACCCAACTGAAAAATATTTTCAACACACTGCCAAGAAATCACAATGCGTTTCCAAGTGCTAGTGAGAACCAAGTGCATTCTCACGAAACTGGTGTCCCCTTGAAGCTCAACCTTGAAAGCTTCAACCATATTGGAGTATGAAACATAGAATGACTTCAGATTCAACTCTCAAAACTGACTAGTATGAGCCCAAACATCATTCCACCCAAAGGATGGATTGTCAAGAGTGCAAACACCAAGTTTTGGTTCGTCATTCTCCCATTCCTCCTGAGTAGTAGGTCTGAAATCATCCCTCCTTGCTGCTGTAATGAAGTTACCAGCAGCTACCAAGACTTGTCTCATCAACATCTCGATGTCATAGATGTTGAAATTACCTCGCTTTGACACCTCCCATATGGAATCTTCACCCTTGAGCCCACTTATGCATTCATTACTAACCAACAGACGTGGCACTTCCTCATGGAGTGATATCAAAGCATCCAAGCACTGAGAACCAAGCTCAGTCTCATTCTCCCTTTCATCTTCCATTTCATAGAGAGGATTGTCAAAAACTTGAAAGTCATTCCTTTCATCTTGCTGCTCCAAACCAGCACATGCAATTTCTGATTTTCTTGAGATGCTTTCAAGATCAAACTCCTCTTGAAGACAATCAAGCCCTCCAATCACTTGCTTGATTTCTTCAGCTCTTTGTGCACCCTCTTGCTCTTTGAAGAATTTGAAGTCAGTAAACTAGTCTTCAACCTCTGTTAGAGCCAACTGAGTTTTTCCCAACATGTCCTTTGTTGTTTCGAGCTCCAAAATGAGCTCATCAATCATACTCTCCTTTTCATGAAAAGAACAAATGGTCTTCTTTGCAACTTCAAAGGCATGATCTCGTTCTTCAATCGAGTGCACGTACTCGGACTTCAAGGTCTCCAAAGAATCTCTGAGAAGTTGCAATTTGGGAAGAGCAACTTCATCTGTCACTCCTCTACGTCTCTCTTCAAGCTGAGCCTTCCAGTAAAGCTCTTCAACCAAGCTATGTGTGCGGTCAAACAGGGATAGAGCTTGCACTTCCTTGTCAAAATTTACCTTGCAGTGATCTTCATGCTCATGAACATGCAAGGATGGCGAATTGCTGATAGGCTGCAACTGAAAATCAGAACCTTGCCCCTTGTCTTTGCTGCCCTCAATGCTGCTCCAACATCCTTGTACTTTACCACCAACATGCGGAAAATGCTCAATGCCATGGAGATGATCATTCTCCATGCTTTCTTCGACTCTATTTTTGCAATCAGCTTCTTGAATGGAAAAATCAGACTTGTGTTTGTAAACCTCTTTAACTCTTTCCTCTTCAAGAGCCATATGGTCTTCAAGCTCTTCTTCTTCAAAGACAACTTTCTTTTCAATGGCTACCTCATAGTTTGCAATGCAATCTGATTTTTGTTCTTCATCCGGATCAAAGGGAAATTCATCCCACAATGGTTCTCTTTCATACCTTGGTGCCAACACCCCCGGATCCCAAATGCTAGTGGGCTGATTAGGATGATCAACTAGGAAAAACTTATCATGCTCCCTTTGTAGTGATGACTCTTTGAATAAGTCAAGTCCCAAATCACTTAAGCTGATAACATCAAAATTGTTTCTCTCCCATGGCTTAGCTTGCTGCTCAAACCAAATGTCACCACCATAGTGAAATGAAGAATCTTCATTGCTTGCTTTTTTGTAAACTTCACCGTCATTATCTTCACCATGAGGAAGTATTATGCTGATGTCTTCGTGTAGAACTTCTTGAGAAGTTGGGACAGCAACTTGAAGAGAATCCATCTTTACCAAGTCGTCAACATGATCCGGTATGGACTCTTTGGAATCATCTTCGTCATCATGACCACTAATCTTTCCTATATCTTGCTCTAATTTCTCCAAAAGTGGCTTCAATTTCTCCTCACATTGATTAAACAATCCCTTAATCAGCATAGCAGCCATAGGGGAACCCTCTTCTTCATGTTCATATGCGTCCAAGAGGAAGGATTGGACACTAGGTGGAATTTTATCAGCCTCATTAATAGTGAGAACAAGAATATTATTCACAGCTGCAATAACATCCTTTTCCTGTTTGCTCCAAGTGGATATGAAGAGGTAACGGAACAAGTGATAAATTTGATCATGCATTTCCAAGTCTAATAGCAAGTTACTTATCCTGAGATCTGAAAATGTTTTTAAGATAGCAACCTTTCTAGAAAATAGACCGCTTCCAGTTTCATCAAGATCTTGGAAACTTTCAACAATTCTATGAAGAATCTTCTTCATAGTTTCACCATCATAAGGCATCAGGGGAATCACAATTCTCATCAACTCCATGAAGCAAGAAGTAATCAGCAGCTTGGTTTCTTCATTTGGATGTCCCAGCCAATAGGGCTGAATTAAAAGGTGAACTGCAAGTGATAATGCCAACTGCATCCATCCAGAAGGTGACTGCTTCACCTGTCTCAAACATTGTTCCAATATTTGAAGATTATTCTTTTCATCTTCCCTTGACTTACATTCTTTGTCAAGTCTATTTCCAGTTGCAAAAAGTGTTTGTTCCAGCTTTATCTCTTCTCTGTTAGCCATGTTTAACTGCCACTTCTAAACTGAGCCGAACTCTGTTCTGACCTCTGGTGTAGAACTGATTTCTCTGTCATTCAACTGTCAACTGAACCTTGATGGGCACAGGATGGCAGGATCTTGGCTCTGATACCACTGAAATGAACCGGACCAAATTTTTTTTTGATTTTTCACAATTTGATTACAATGCAACATGCACCCGTTAAAGTTAGTTGAAACCAAATGTTGCATAAAGAACTCTAACCAAGGATGCGCCCTAAAACCACTTAAGGAAGAGAGGCTGGCATATGGTCAGAGGATCCGTAGGATCTACCATTGCTGAAAGTAAAACTCAACACCAAGCATGTGCTTTCAATCCCAGGGTGGGAATGGAGCTACCATATGGCGGAGAAATGCTGAAGAGTAACTCTAACCAAGAATGTGCCCAAGGGGACGATCATATGGTCAGAGGATCCCTACCAACTAAGATGCTGAAAGTAAACTCAACACCAAGTATGTGCTACCCAATTCCATAATGGAAATGAGGCGACCATATGGCGGAGATATACGAAAATACAAAGCAACTACAGAATGTAAAGTAGGCGGCAAGCCAGCCTCTTCCACTTATCCAATGGGAAATACAGTAAATGAACGAGTAGAATTAGAATTGCTGATAGTAATACTAATCAGCTTACAATATGTTAGAAATCTTGCCAAAGCATAGTATTCCAAGTTCTTCAATGCTGCAATAATTTGTAAGACTTCCTCAATGCTTGACAAACCTCTCTGGACTCAAACCCCTCACAAATCTGCATTTATCTATGACTGATATAACAGACCAGCAACTGGAAGGAAGCAATCAGCAACCCTAGAACTCACCAAAATACTCACAACTCGCTCAATACTTGCCAGAAAGACATGAGACCTGATGCAAACGAAAGCTATAATGATGGCAATGAGGACTAGGCCAAGAAACAGCTAACAAATCGAAGTATTCTTTTTTCTAAACATTTGTCAAGCAGACCAGAATGGTACGGCCAATAGAGAGAGGCGATTTTTCTTTAAAAAAATAAACACTCAATATTAAAATCTGAATCTTTGCAAGAAGGGTCGCCCCTATCAAGGAAACTCAATGAATCAATACCCAGAACGACTGTATTTTTATTTTCGGATTTATGAGTGAAACTACATATTCAGCTTGACTTCAACAACTCCAGAAAAATGATAAGAAATGCAAAATCTGAACTACAAATAAAACTCCAGCTACAAAGCAAACCTCACTACAAAAACTCTCAACAATAAGCAAACTTCTCCACTAGGTGCTATCTCTCAAGCACGAAGTCGAGCCAAGGCTAGGAGGCTTTCATTCCTCGAAGCAGTCCCAAAGCCATTTCGGCAGCATAACAATGTCATAAACATAAGATGATCAAATGAAGACCCAAGGCTCCCTTTTATAATTTTGAGAAGACACTTCCAGATGCTTCTAGAAGGTGCGCCCACTCCACAAGATGCTTTTAGGGTTTTGACTTGACCAAGTCTTCCTTCAAGATGGCGTCCCTTTTCATAAAGGCAATTTTCCTTTAATTTAAAATTATCTTTTCTCCAAAAGTTGGCGTCCAATTCCATTTGAGCAATTAACTTTAGGAAAAATCGCAATATGTTCCTCATGAGAGAATAACCCTCAAAGTCCCCTTCTTTAAAATGACTTAAAGTCATATTACTAGGACAAGGGGTTATTTTATAAAATAAAACATTATTGACTTTAAATAACTTATTTCTCCAAAATGAACCTCTTAAGCCAAAAATCAGGATCACCCAATGAACTGCAAGTGAAGGAAAGTTGATTGAGCTGGTGTTGACTGGACCACTGCTAAATATAGAATTTACTAAAAATAGTAAATTCAAGAAGTTGCTCAGAATGCAATGCATGCGCCACCATTGCGAAGCTTTCTGAAAACCCAGAAGGAATCCAGAATCCAAACACCCAAACTCCAACAAGCAGAACCCTGAATCCTCAAGAGAACCCACCAAACAGTCGGAAACCCTAATTCTGCCTCTGACTAGCCGATAGCACCCCAGGGATAGGCCATCAATCACTGAGAAGTGTAGTGCTAAAAATGGGGACATTACACAGCCTATGTTGGAAATGTTATTGTTATTGATGTCAAAGGCAATATCAACGGAGAACTAATCGCTTCATTCAAGGGCAGATTGCATTATTTCAAGGTGATAAAAGACATGTTTATAATTCCTTAGTGTTGGCCGACCTTCCTCCACCTTGGCACTCACTTTGCAAATTGCAAAATAATAATAAAATTAATACTTATGTCGTTGGCCGACCTCCTTTTGGTGAAGTGCGTGATTTGAATATATAATTATAAATACAAGTTATTTTGGAGGTTAGAAAGCAAGTTTTCAAATGAAAAATCATTCATTTTAAGAACATAAATTAGGAAAACAATAGCAGATTTAAGAAGAAGAGGAGCAAATTGTGGACCTAATTTGAAGAAGGTTTTAATCATATTAATAGCAAATTGTAGCAGATTTATATGAAGAATATATGCAGATCTTCAAAGGAGATTTATAGCAGACTTGGAGCATACCTAAGAGCATATTTATAGCAAACCTAAGAGAAAATTTGCAGCAGACTTGGAGCAGACCTAAGAACAAATTTATATCAGACCTAAGAGCAGATTTGCAGCAGACTTAAGAGCAGATTTATAGCAGATTTTATGAAGTAGACTCTCATGGTTTAAAGAAGCAATATCAAGAAGACGAAAGCTTTGTTGTGTTAGAGGTTGGTGCCTCATATAGAAAGAGATTGGTGTCTCTCATTGAGTTGGTGCTCAAGTGTTGGGGATTGGTGTCTCCAATAGGTTGGTGCCTACAAAGTTTGTAGGAGAATTTTATATAAGCATTTATTTGCCTTGGTTTTCTCCTAAAAGGATTTCCACATAAATCTTGTGTTCTTGTGTTCTTATTTGTGGAAGTTGTGTGATTGATATTATTGTGATTATACAAGGACAACTTCAGAAGATCGTTCCCTCCAAGGTAGTCCAACATGACCTTCTTTGGTTATTGTTTTTTCTACAATCAGTTTGGTCATAAAGCAATAGATTGTAGGGTATACACAAGAAATGATTTTGGGTTCTTAAAGAGAAATTATAATTCTTTTGCTCCCTTAATGGACTTCAACACTATATGCTCCAAGTGCAACAACTATGGTCATACAACATTTTTTGTACAAGTATTTTTGTGGAACCTCATAGACAAAACAAGGAGGATACCCATGGCAAGAAAAAAGAGAAATCTACAAAAGTTTGGAAAAAAGAAGCAAGAGCAACAAAAGAAAGAAAAATCTATGCTTGTACAAACAGCCTTTCATGCCCAAAATGAACAAAATCAATGGTATACTGACAATGGATGCTCAAGCCATATGACAGGGGGCAAGAGCAAGTTTCTCTCTTTAAAGGAAGTCAACGGAGGTATAGTAAAATTTGGAGACAATGCTACAGCAAGGATAACAGGAAAAGGTACCCTTAGTCTTGACAATGGGAAGACAAAGATAAAAAAATGTCTTCTATGTTGAAGGTTTGAAGCATAATCTTCTCAATGTAAGTCAAATGTTTGATCAAGGACACTCTCTTACTTTTCATGCTCAAGGTTGTGAGATAAGGAAGGCAAGTACAAGAAAAGTTGTTTCTGATGCAAATGGAACAACAAACAACCTATACATCCTTAGCGAGATCAAGGGGAAAAAATGCTACATGAGACAAATAGATTAGAGATGAATATGGCATAGAAGAGTGGGTCATATAAACTTTGATAATCTTGTAAAGATCGGCACCAAACAAGCTGTAAGAGATATGCCAAAGATTACTAGGTCGTCAAACACTCTTTGCAAGCAATGTTAGCATGGGAAACAAACAAGAGAGAGCTACAAGTCAAAGGAGTACTCAACGACAAAATATTTGGAGCTTGTTCATATGGACCTCTATAGGCCAAGAAGGACACAAATTTTACAAGGCGAGAGTTATTTTATGCTCCTTATTGATGATTATTCAAGGATGACATGGGTTACTTTTCTATAATAAAAATATAAAGCATTTGAGAAGTTCAAAGCTTTCAAAGCCTTGGTCGAAAATGAAACTAGGTTAAAGATCAAATGCTTGGGATCAAATCAAGGAGGTGATTTTACCTCAAATGAATTTGAGCTTTTGTGAGCATCATGGAATAAAAAGACATTTTTCAGCTGCAAGGACTCCACACCAAGATGGAGTTGTAGAAAGTAAGAATCGAACAATGGAAGAGATGGCTATAACAGTGTTAAATGAATCTACCTGACAAGTGTTGGAGAGAATTGGTTAACACAACTGTCTACATTCTAAATAGAGAGAATATCAAAATCAATAATAGCAAAGACACCTTATGAACTATGGAAGGGAAGACCAGAGATAGTGAAATACTTCAAAATTTTGAGAAGTGAGTGCTACATAGGAAGAGATGATGAGGATTTGGGAAAATTTGATTCCAAATATGACGAAGGCATCTTCCTTGGTTATTCTTCAAGAATCAAGGCTTATAGATGTTATAATAAACGGTTGCAAAAGATTGTAGAAAGTGCCAATGTGAGAGTGGATGAAGAAAGACATCAAAAGGACAAATTTCAAGCAAATGATCACCCAGAAGACTCAAGCTCCAAGGAAGAAGAAGCAGAAGTTGGCAAAGGAGTAAGGATGAAGAGATACAAAGACACCATCTAGATTTGTTCAAAAACATCATTTAGAAAATCTAATTCTTGGTGATAAAGAAATTGGGATACATACCAGAAGAAGATTAGCAAGTGCATCAAAACATGCCAATTTCTCTTCGCTATCTAAAATAGACCCCAAAATTTTTGGAGAAGCAACCAAAGACAAACATTGGATTGGCACTATGGAAGAAGAGTTGAACCAATTTGAAAAGAATGAGACTTGGGAACTTGTTCCAAGACCAAAAGACAAAAATGTGATTGGCAAAAAGTGGGTTTTAGGAACAAGCTGAATGAAAATTGACAAGTGGTAAGAAATCAAGCAAGCTTAGTTTGAAAGCGGTATGCTCAAGTTGAAGGTATTGACTTTGAAAAAAATTTTGCTCTTGTTGCACGACTAGAAGCTATTTGAAAGTTTTTAGCTAAGTCGTTGAATCGTCACCCTCCGCCCAACGAATCCAGGTACGAAACGTACCGGGTACAGAATCGGGTATGAATTCCTCTGGAAATGCACATGATTCATTTTTTGCTGCCTGAAATCGATTCTGAGTTTGCCATTGGGTTTTGTTGTTTGGCGTTTCTGCACTGCAACAACTCAGACAGAATAAAAGTTATCCTATCTCTCTTGAAAGGTTGATCTCTATGAACAAAGAGATAACCCCAAGGTCTCACGAGTGTCAGGTTATGATAATGCAATAGAACAAACTCAGCGATAAAATGTGAAAATGCTGGTAATCACAAGGGGTCTTACGCACAAATGTCGGAAGCTCTAAACTCGTCAGATTTTAAGATATGGTGATGCTTTAATTTCAAGTTCTAACCAAATAATAAAAGAAACAGCAAAAGATGAGGGTTTCAGAAGTCCTAATGTTAACATTACTTCTAAGATTAACCATGCAAATGATGAAATACTTGGAATGGACCAATCCCCTAAACTAATTTCTGTTCGACCCAGGCTATACCTGCAATCTTGCAAAAAAAAGTGCAATCTTCTAAGGTGTTAAAGATTTTCAGGCTGTAGGCATTCATTCAATAAGACTAAATGAATATCTACAGTTGAACTAAGCACATGAATATGAAGTACAGGTTGACCTTGCACAGCATTCCCACAATCAAGAAACTGCCCAAAGTATGAACCAGGGATTGCTACAACACTCCAAGCATTAAATCACAAGCATTACTAATTAAACCTAAGATATATCCAAACATATCCAAGTGATTTGAAAGATAGAACAAGAACCATGCAAGATTATTCAATGCAAGAGAAGGCACCAGTCATAACACAATGTCTGCACTTTGTATTAAATCATCACATTTGCAACAATTCCACTCTGTTACAGCACTTACTTGAAATGCCAAAACTAACTTCTAATCTTCTAACATGCTACTCTACTGCTAAATCTGTTGATTACAAGTCTTCTAACTTAGTCTTCCAATCTGAATCCAACCTAGCCAATTCCAACCTTTACAAATGAGGCAGAGTGCCATACTTATAGAAACATGCCCGTGTGAACCAGAGCTAGGGTTACAAAGAAGCTCAGCCACCAACCAAATCAGCCTCGACAGCCAACAATAACTCGTCGACAAGTATTGAATACAACAAGGACCCCCATCAAATCGATCGATCGCACAAAGTCAGGGAACAGATCCTCGAGCCACACCCACCAAGAGACTTCACCTGCGCAAACAGCAACGCGCGCGAAAACACCAGCTCGAACACAAGCCATCGATCAGACCTGAGCTGGGAAAATGAACGGCCTAGATCGAACAAAACCAGGTTGAATCCACCAACCAAATCTGCCCGCCATTAATGAACACCAAACGCGTCGACCTTGCATGCAGGGATGGGTTTCGTCCGACAGCAGCCGCAAAGTGCACTTGACTGCACCCACAAATCATGCCAAATCCTCAAAGTACACCCAACAACCGCAGCTCGATCCAACCTGCATTCAAACGGGCCACCATTAATGCTCAAAACATCACCAAAATCCAAGCAGATCAATTAGAGTTCCTAAGGCAAGCAAATCAAGCATAAACCTAGGCAGAGACAGAATGAGAACGGGAAAGGAAGGGAAACAGGCGGAAGCGGAAGCGGAGGCGAAACCAACCCCGGCGAAAGCGGAGGCGAAACCAACCAAAACGAAAACGGAAGGAAGACAGGCGGAGGCGGAAACAAAACCAACCCCGGCAGAAGTGTAGGCGGAATGGGAAAGGGAAAGGAACCGAAGGGAAACAGGCGGAGGCGGAAACAAAACCAACCCCGGCGGAAGCGAAGACGGAACGGGAATGAGAATGGGAACAGAACCGTGAACTTTGCGAAAGTTCATAATTCAGTTTCATCCCAGTTCCAATTCTGGCGGAAGAAAGGAAAACCGAAGTAGACCTAAGGGAAAGAAACCAACCCAAAGGCCGAGCACAGCGAAACAACAAAGGCACGGGAAGCGGAGCCGGAACGGGAACGAAAACCGAACCATGAACTGAGCTAAAGTTCAAAGTCAGGTTCCATCTCGATTCCGCCTCCGACAACGAAGGAAAAAATGAAGCGGAGAAAACCTAAGGGAGGAAACCCAACCCGAAGGCCGAAGACAAACAAAGCAACGGAAAAAACTGGAACACGAGAGGCGGAGCCGAAACGGGAATGGAAACTGAACCGTGAACTTTGTGAAAGTTCAAAGTTCAGCTCCATCCCGGTCCCGCCTCCAACAAAACAAAAGAAAAGGCGAGACAAAGGAAACCTAAGGGGGGGAAAACGACCCTTAGGACAAAAACGAACAAAACGCAGAAGAAAGCAAAAAGAGGGGAAGCGGAGCTGGAATGGGAACGAGAACAGAACCGAGAACTTTATGAAAGTTCATAGTTATGTCCCATCCCGGTTCCGCCTCCGACAGAACAAAAGAAACAAGGAAAACAAGGAAAACCTAAGGGAGAAAACCAACCCTTAGGACCCAAACAAAAACACCAAGGGAGAAAATAGAAGGCAAAAGAAGACCACCCCAAAGAGGACATCCGCAAGACTCCAAAACCACCAGGAACTCAACACAAAGGCACCCACAACCAAGGCAAGCACCAAAGACCAAAACCCCAAGATTTTCAAAGATAAGCACAAAAGAGGGGGCAAGCCATAAAAACGGGCCAAAAGGCAAGCCAAGAGAGGGTCCCTACTTTCAGAGGGGCATGTGTGCAAAACTGCACAACAGGTTTCTAACTGATTCCAAAGGTGACATGGCTCTTCCAGGATGTTTTTTGACCGTTTCCAACAGATTTTTCACTTTTTGAAAGTCGAAAAAAGTGAAAACAAAGGGAAAAAAAACCCCCTACAGGTGGATTATTATTGTTTGTTTTATTTCGTGATGCACAAAGGCAAAGAGCAATTTTATACTTTATCAAATTGAGCTGTAATCATTTGAAAAAATTCATATCATCCTTTTATGAATATTGAATTAACTCAATGAAAACGGCAGAAATGTACTGACACCCCACTAAAGGCCATACTCTAAGTTGGATATTACAGAGTAATATTAATTTTACAAGGCAAAAAATTTCCTGAATTTTGGGGACAGCAAGGGATAATTTGACATATAATAATATAATGTGACTAATATATCTTTTGATAGTTTGACCCATGCTCCAATTAATATATTCTATTATTATATACTTAATATATAATTATTATTATTAATATATTTATATATTTATACAAATCTTACGATTCAAAAAATATATATATATTATTATTAATATATTAATATATTATTATTATAATACTAATTTTATATACTTTGATATATAATAATATAATGGGAGAATAATATATCTTTGAATTATTATATTATTAGTATATTACTATCTTATAAGTATATTATATAATTATTGTATATTATATTATTACGAATATATATATATATATATATTTATCTATTTATTATTTTTATATGTTTTTTGCACGAACATACCCGTACCCGTACCCAACTCCAAATATTTATTTGTCATACCAACATACCGTACCCAATTCCAATTCCAATTCTGATTCGATAACTTAGGTTTTTAGCATTTACTTGTTTTAAGAACTTTAAAGTTTGTCAGATAGATGTAAAGTCAGCCTTTCTTAATGGAAATTTAGAGGAAGTATATATTGAACACCCAAAAGGGTTGCTCTTATCACAAAATAAAGATTATGTGTGCAAGCTAAAGAAAGCACTTTATAGACTAAAACAGGCCCCTAGAGCCTAGTACTCGAGACTTTGTAATGTCCCACCCCAAATGGAACATTCTCTATTTGAGATTTTGCTCGATTAATTTTCAGTTTGTCACATAGGACATTTTGTCAAACAAGTGCTTGCCAACGGATTGAACGGTTTAATGCTTTGATATTCACAGCTCCTTTGATGAAACAGAAATGATAAGCTCATAAAGGAAAAACATCCACCTTTGAAATATTCAGATTTTATGGTCATACATCAATGTCCATGAAGCAGCAATAAACTCAGAGATCACAAATCTGAGTGATAACATTTTCAGCAATTCAAAAGTCTGATTTTACAACCCTCTGATACTCAGAAATTACAATGACTGTGAACTTGACAAAGATATGTCTACAGCAGTAAGGACAAACTCAAATAGTATATTTCAGACTTAATACAAGGTCACACTAGGCTCAGTTTAGAGCTGTCATAAAGCATTTGATAACAGAAATAAACAGTGACAGGAGGAGATACTTAGTTTTGTCTGAAACGTTATTTTCACCATTACAAATTCACACAGACTGAAACCTAACAGCAGATATGAAGATTTATGTCTAACAGTGACTAGGAAAATGCCAGATACAAGTTTGACAGCAAATGCAAGTTATCCCAGACCTGGAAAACTTGGCGCAGACCTTGTTTATATTAGCAGCAGCCTGTAGGGGTTCAAGATCATCAAATGTGACCACGTCCAAACCTTTCCAACTTCCTATGACCTCCAGTTTAGCATGAAATGAGCCCAGCTTCAAATGTCCTGTTAATACCACCTGAGTTGACCCTCATAGCAGCAATTTCTAGGCACAAGCTAGCATGTATGGCAAATGTAAATACAGAATATGCAATCTAGGCAGCGTCTGGGCCTGTTAACTTCCACGACATTTGCCAAAACCCCTTCCACAGCCAACATCTAGGGCTTGCACAAACCCACGTCCTTCCTAAACACCACCAGCAATATAACTCCAATAACTCTTCATAAATTCTTGTGAATACCTTTGTACTAAAGTAATGATCAATATATCTTGCAATATTTTGATAATCCTTCAAAACCTTGAATATGAAACTCTCTTGCAGATTCAATAAAACACAAGCACAATCCATGAAATAGAATTGTCTGCAAGCTGGCTTGGGAGATCTTTCACTCCTGTACCGAGCTACTCTTCCTAAGGGATTTCATCCTCAAAAAGCTTGAGACTTTCAAACTCTCCAGTCTTCAGCAAAACCCTTATCAAAAAAAACTTCTTCAACAATGAATCAATGTGCAAAATGAGCTTTCATTGCCTTTTTATATTTCCATGCCCAATTTGCATTTGATTTTCGTTTCATTTCATTTACTTTTTCTGCCTTGTAACTCCCTTTAATATTTTATTTAATTGGGCACAATACTTTATAAAATAAAGTATTCTTTTAAATCATTTAAATCCCTTTTAATAAAGTCCTTATGTCTCCCTTTTAAACTGGCACTTAACTTTATATTATAAAGTGCACTTTAAAATCATTTATATCCCCTTAATAATAAAGTCCCTTTGTAAAATATCTTAATAACCCATAAAGTTAAATTATTTAATTTAACTATATTATTTCATGTTATTAATATTAAATGCATAGGACCAATATTAACCCAAAGAACTCCAAGATATAATTACGCCATCATGCCAAAAGTAGTAACTTCGCCAATTGACCATACCCATAGTTTGAGGACTCTGCATGTCTTGGAAAAGACAAAGTTAAATTATTTAATTTAACTTTATTATTTGATGTTATTAATATTAAATGCATAAGACCAATATTAACCAAAATAACTCCAGGATATAATTATGCCATCATGCCAAAAGTAGTAACTTCGCCAGCTGACCATACCCATAGTTTGAGGACTCTACATGTCTTGCAAAAGACTCTTGGAACTCACGATTCCTAGGGCTCGCCAACGACTCTCAAGCAGAGTCCTAGAGAGTCCAGGCTAGGACTCTCGAGTCCTAGCGAGTGACTCGCGCAACTCCTAGATTCGGACTCCGAAGTCCCAACTTAGGACTCTTGGCATCGCCTGGAAACAATGAGTATCAGTGTTTAAAACTTGTTTTTTGTTTGTTTTATTCATTTGAAAATTTGTAAATATGAGTATGAAAGATGATATTTCAAATATTGAGTGTTTGAAGATCATATAACATGTGTAATATATGAATTATGAGAAATTGATAATCAAATTAGGCTCTTATGTTCTTTAATTGCATTAATTTTATTTATTTTTTTGTAAAACTACGATTTTCTTCTTTGTCGAGTTCTAGCCAAGTTTTTTGCCGAGTTCGTTCCGAGTCCCAAGTCCGAGTCCTATTTTGGACTGTCGAGTCCACACCGAATCAGATTTTTCAAACTTTGACCATACCCATGACTTACTATAAATAGAAAAAAAAGACCCAAATAATCAATACATATGGGTGAAAATGGCAGATGGGGAGTCTACAATTTGGATTGCAGCGTATTATTTCACCCCCTATGGCTTTAAAATATACAAGAAAAGGAGCCTAGACAGAGAAGACCCTTATGAAGCGCTAAAAATAGACATAACAAAGTATTGTGCCACAAGAAAGATTAATTTACTTCGGGACTTTAATGCAAGAACAGCAAATAACCAAGCTTTATGTTTTAGCAAGGAAGAGGGGCAAAATAGTAATCCATTGTGGTTAAAGGCAGAAGAAAATCAAAGGTGGAAAAGGGTATCTCAAGACTCAAAAGGTGGTGTTTCATCTTTCGGTGCAAATTTGTTGGGGTTTTGCTGCCTTCATGATTTAATCATATGTAACGGCATAAATGCATTTCCAAGGTCAGGGGCCATCACATGTCATACTTATAATGGGCAAAGCGTGGTGGGCTACGTCATTGGTTCACAAAGTATTATGCCAAGGATAATTGAGGTGGAAATAGGGTGTTGTCCAATAGAATTGAAATCTGATCATAGCCCTATTTACATAAAACTTGGAATGGAAAAAGATATCCAACAGAAAACTAGTCCACAACCATGCAAAAGAAGGGACCTTTGAGATAAAATTCTCCTAACCTGCGAGAATCAAGACATATTTAGAAAAATGCTTGAAAAACAGTTAAAGGAAATAAGAAACACTGGCAGCCCCAGCAAAAACCAAAACATTATAAACAGTAGCAACCTAATGGCAATCATTCACAAGGCTCTCACAGCTTGCAAAAGAGCTAAGGGTAGAAGAGATTCCAAAAGCAGTTTTCTAGGAGATCCACGGTATGACGAAGAGTGTAAGGCAGCCAAAAAGGGTCTGAAAATTTCTGGAAATGAACATGCAAATAAAAACTGTATGAGAAATTAGTAAGAGCAAAAAAAAGAGGAATTCATGATAGTAAGAAGGAGAGAACAAATTTCTCTTGGAAGACACAACCCGAAGGGTTTCTGGAGAGAATTGCAACAGGCTAGAGGTACCATTGAGCATAGTTTACATACTCGGAATCGGAGAGTACTCGGCAAGCCCAAAAAATTTGACTCGGGAAACACTCGGCAAATACTCGGCAACTTAAAAAGTAGCAAAATTTCTATTAATAACACATTTTTTTTGCAAAATTCAATTACATAATGCATCAAATAAGTCTAAAAACCATGAGGGAGTGTTTTATATAAAAATTTCATTGTTCAATACATATGGATTACAAAATGGCATCATTATACAAAGCCACATAGTAAAAATACTAATAACTATAATGAATTTATGATGATTGTATTTGAAAATCATCATCATAAATTTCATATCTAGGCAATTACAACTTCCTCTTCCCCGACCTAGAGAAAAATTGGGCGGTAGAGGGTAGTGGTACAATCCTTGCACTCGATCCTGGCTCCCTGCTTGCCATAGAAGATTGTGGCAATGGTTCCACCATGCTGGAGATGGCAGTGGCTCCTCCACCATATCAATGTCATCCACTCCAATCTCCCCTGCTTTTGTTGTAGGCAAATCCTCCATAGCTTGCCTCTCGAAATCAGCAATCTCATCCTCTGTAAACAAGGAGGCCTCATCATCCTGCACAGTCCAATCATTGTATGGATCAATGTCATCCAAATCAATGAGCTTGTCTGACTGGTCCTGCACCTTTCTTGTGTGAAGCCAAAGGTTATATTGCACAAAAACAAAATCATTGAGTTGTTGTTGAGTCAACTTATTACGCTTCTTTGTGTGAATGGCATCAAACAAATTCCAGTTCCATTCACAGCCAGAAGAACTACAAGGTTGAGACAAAATTCGAAGGGCTAGCCTTTGCAAATTTGGGGTTTTTCCACCCCAATCTTCCCACCAAGAACCTACAAATAAGATATTCAAGTTTTTGTAAATATTAATAAAACAATAGTAATAAGTAATAATAATTGTAATTCATAACTTGCAAGATATAAGGCTTCACTTTTTCTTACTTGGTGTTTGGATCTCTCTTCCTCGTTCACATAATTTGGCAGAAAACAAAGGCCCCCTAGCTTGCTTATATTTTTGCAACTCTAATAGGATGAGGTCTTTCACTTCAGCTATAGGTGTCATCCTTTCAATGCATGTGAATAGGCCCTCCATAACCTCCCCATTAGCATCCGTGAAGCCATCAGAGAAGTAGAACTTGGGGTTGAGAAAGTACCCCGCTGCATGAATGGGTTGGTGGAGTTGATTGTTCCACCTTCGATCAATGATCTCCCAAATGGGGGTAAATCTATTTGCATCCCCCATGTAATAGTGTTGGATGGCCTCTTTGGCCCTATCCATTGCCTCATAAAGATATCCCATCACATTTTTCTCACTGTCCACCAAGCGCAAGACCCTCACCAATGGCTCCGTCACCTATAAAGTACAAAGTAGAGCCAAATTTAAATTACACCTTACAATGAAACAAAATACTTATATAATTTTAAATTAAGAATGAAAGATTCAATCTGAAAATTCATTAGAGTTGAAGTTACCTTGGCAATCTCTAATGCTCTAGTTGCAAATTGACTATCAAAGATTATTGCTTGAATCTTTTCTCCATCAGCCTTCTTTGAGTAAGTTGAGTCTACCCATGATTGACTCACAAACATTTGCTTCAAGGAAGTCAATAAACCAATGATACTTTGCAACGTTAGAAAATTAGTTGCAAACCTTGTAGCACCCGATCGCACAAGCTCTTTCCCCTTGGTGTGATCTCTCATCAATTGAAGAACCCATGGGTGATTATATATATATTTTGTTATGTCTCTTGCTTGTTCTACAATTGGTTTCACCCAATCAATTTTGCCTATATCCTCCAAAAGAAGGTCAAGGCAATGGGCTGCACAAGGGGTCCACAAAACTGTTGGATGCCTCTCTTGAAGCAATCTACCAGCTGCCACATATGTCGCTGCATTGTCAGTAACAACTTGGACAACATTTTCTATGCCCACCTCTAAAACAACCTTCTCCAACATCATGCTCAAATTTTCTGCATTCTTTATTATGTTGGAGGCATCAATTGACTTTAGAAAAACCATCACACCATTGGAAGCCACTATAAAATTGATAAGTGTGCGGTTTCTTCCATCTGTCCAGCCATCTGAAAGAATTGAGCATCCAAACTTTTCCCATTTCTTCTTTTCTACTTCCACAATTCCTTTTGCATCTACAATAGCATCTTCAAGTAACTTGCCACTTAGATCTCTTGGAGTAGGGGCCTTGTACCCTTTGCCTGCAACTGTCAATGTTGTCACCAAACACTCCCAATATGGACTCCTTGCCACATTGAAGGGAAGGTTGTTATAAAACCAAAAACTTGCACAAGCCTTGTCTGCCTCTTTGTGCACCTCCTTATTCCACCCAGTTGTTTCCAATGAAGGTTGTGATCCTTGAATATTTTTGGGCACAAAAAATTGGAATTTGCTTGAAGTGGATGGGGTATTGCGACCAGCACGTAAACGTGGACCACGACTAGAGCCCACAATGGCTTCAGTTTGCATTTGCACCTCAGAATCTTCAACCAAATTAGGAGCAATGGCTGCTTGCACGGCTGCTTTTACTTTTTCCCTCTCCAATTTTTTTTCATCAAGTGCTGCAAGAATAGCTATCATCTCTCGTTTCACCTCTAAAGTGGCTTTTTCACATGCCTTTGAATCACGACAAGGAACACTAGCAAGATGGTATTTGAGGCGATTAATGCCTCCACTAATCCTCTTCTTGCAATGAGTACAAATAACACTGCCTGGTACTGGCCCGTAATAACCATGTTTCCAAGTAGGATCACGACTACCAGGGGGTCTCCTTTCAATGGCACTTGTGCCAATTGAGTCTGAAGCAGATGCAGAAGCAGATGCCATTGTGATTCAATATTAACCTACAATATTAGAAGTTGAACAATAAATATATTAGAAGTTGAGACGGAAATGTGTAAAATGTTGCAGCTGAGTTGTATTGAAAGCTTTTGGTAGACTTATGAGATACTTTTGGTAAAAATTTAAAAGTTTTGTGAATCAGAACAGCAAGGCAACTCATAGAAACTCCTCACACATACCCAACATTCTACCCAACAACCCCAAACTGAAATTTTTCAGAGAAACACACAATAACCAGACCCCAAACACCAATAAACAGTAAACTAACCCATATCAGATTGTTAACATATTTCAGACCGATCAGGTATGCTACAGGCCTGCATTAATGTTCTCGAACAGCTGCACACAATCTAAAATCTAAAGTATTTCATTCTTTACTAGCTGCATGCAAAAAGAAACTATCTTAAATTCTTAATATTGTATGGAGTTGGACATCATGTAATATAATACTGCTCTCTTGGTATTTGAATACCCAGCTAAATTCTTCATATTATTCAACTGAAAATCATACTCAAGCTCAGTCAAACAACAAATAACAAACACATCAAAATATTCATCAAAAGACATCAAATACATGATAAAGTCTTTTTTTAAATTTCTTACAATCAGACTATCAGTCATCAGAAATTTTTTATTTTGCAATACATGATAAAGTGCTTAAAAATTTGTTTTACAATTTGCATAAGTAGTAAAAAATTATAGATAGAAATAAAAGATACATCTAAAAACTTATTCTTTTAAAAATATTTTAAAAATAATGACATAATTTAGTGATCGTCCAACATTCTAAAGTTCTAAATATACATTTATGATTTAAATGTATGACTATGTATAAATTAATTAAAATTTAAAATATAACATATTCTAAATTTTAATTATTTAATAAATACAATACATAAATACTAAATAAATATTACTTAAATTTTTATTTATTTTTCTAATTACTAATTTCTATAATCTAGCACATTATATTTTGAAATTACTAAGTGCTAAATTATAGAAATTAGTAATTAGAAAAAAATTAAAAAATGTTAGTAATATTTATGTATTGTATTTATTAATTAATTAAAATTTAGAATATGTTATATTTTAACTTTATATTAATACATAGTTGATAACTTAATAGTAACATACAGTTAAAAACTTAAATGATAACATAGAAAATAATAAAATATTTTAATATTCAACATACTTCCATTCCAAACAAAATTTACAAAATAAGCTAAAGAAAATAATAAAAATAAAAAATCTCTAGAAATTCGATTTTTCTGGGCGAATTGGTGGATTCTAAACAAAGTTCGAACTTGACCAAACAAACTGATAAAAATAAAAACGAATATTTACATTCGATTTTTCGAAATGAAATAATGAAATGATTAAATCAGAAACCCTAACCTGTAGCTGTTCCTGGAGGTCACGATGCTAAAGCCTTCAGTTCGCGTGCCAAAATAGATGGTAAAAACGCGGGTGTGTAAAAAAACGTGAAATTGAGGGTATAAATAACAAAAACGTGTGAAAAAATGAGGGAAAAAATGTCGTTTCGCATGGAAAAAGAGAAATAAAACACGTTTTTTATTCCGGCCGATTAATCTCAGAAAAAAAACGTGATTAATCGCCATGATTTCAGGCGATTAACCAGGAAAAAACGGCGATTAAAAGCACTATTCATTTTGGCGAGTAAAGGTAGCTTTTAATCGTTTCCTCAAAAAACTGGCGATTACTCTTTCACCCTGCGATTAACTGGCGATTATGAAATCTATGCCATTGAGAATAACATCACGGATATTCAATGGTTAGAATATGCAAAAATATTGTATGAAAGAGACCAAGATAAAACCTTACCTCCAACAATTAAAACTAATGATAAACTTTTGACCGCAAAGGATATCAAGGTTGGTATTAAAGCTTTGGCAGTGGGGAAGGCTCAGGACATCGATGGGTTACAGGCTGAATATTTGAAATGGGGTTTAGAGCTCTTGGCACCACATATCAAGAAGATTTTCAACAGAGTCACTCAACATGGTTTTCCAACAAATTGGACAACGAGTGTTGTTATCCCTCTCCACAAGAATGGTGATGTCAACCATAGTTGAAAAACTCAGACTCAGCAATAACTCGGCAGGCCCAAAAAATTTAAAAACTCGGGACTCAGCAAAAACTCGGAGAAAAACTCGGCAATAACTCGGCAAATTTATCGAACATTTGATATTAAAGTCTTTATATGGAATATATGTATAGACTCCTCAAGTAAATGGGTATTCTCCCCATGGGTTTCTTCTCGCACAGATCCTTTAGATTCTTTATGTTTCAATTTATGGGAGTGGGCCCTTCCCACAACTTACCTAATAAAAAAAATAAAAATAAAAAAAAGTCTTTATATGGAATATTACCAATAAAATTGATATTGAAATCTTTATATTAAATATTACAAAATACAAATAAAATTGGTATTACTGAAATCTTTATATTAAATATATTACATAAAATTATTACTAATATTACTAAAAATTAAAATTATATTAAACCTTTATTTTATAAAATTACAAATATTACTAAGTCTTTATAATATTAAATATTGCAAAAAAATTGATATTGAATTTTTAAGTTTATATTACAAATAAAATAAATTTGATATTGAAGTCTCTATACAATATAAAATAAATTTGTTATTGAATAAAATAAAATTGATATTGAATTCTTTTAAGTTTATATTACAAATAAAATAAATTTGATGCAATATATTATATGTATTGAAGTCTTTATATTGCAAACATAAAATACTCATAGAAATATTAATATAAAGTTAAACTATAAAGAATATTCAATAAATTAATATTTGCAAATTAATTTAAATTCGTAGTATGGAGTCTAAATTAATAAAAGAATATTATAAACTTAAAAATAAAACAATTAGCAGTTCGTCGTCTGTCGAGCTGAGTTATTTTCTTTGTTAAAACAAAATATAATTTTTTTAACAAAATCATCCCCGATTTCCCCGTGAATGCAGAAGACTCGGGCAGAAATTGCACAGGAAGAAATCGTGAGCTTAAAAATGTTAGTTTTATAAGATCAGATATATGCTCAGAAATTAATTCAAAATGACACAAGAACACAGCCAATACCCTAGGAAAACCCTCCAACCTGAGGGAGAAAAAACCTAGCCAATATATCTCCTATATATTGATATTAATAAGAGCAGCAAACTGCTTACAACTTAGGCACAAACACAATGCCTGAATGATACAATGAACAGCACCTCTCCTAGATGCAAAGATACAAATGAGTGATTCTCCTTGAATCGATCTGCTGCTACAAGATTCAATCTGCTGCTCAGATGGCACTTCTCCTTTGTTACTTTGAATGAACTTGATGATCAAATGAGTGGAAGCCTCCTTGTATTTATACACACGTCCAAGGAGAAAGACGCGTCCTTTGGAGAGAGAGGTCGGCCCAGCAAAAAAGACGCCTTATTAAAAATCATGCCACTTCAAGGAAGGTCGGCTCTTAACAATAAATAAAAATTATTTAACACTTTAATATTTTATTGTCTTATTATTACATGAAGTGCCTCTTCAAGAAAATCGCTATAAATTTAAATAGTCAAAGCTACATTTAAATTTATCTTTTAATCAAGTCGTGCCTGGAAGTATTCTTCGCGTGGCTGAATATAAACATCAACAAAAAAAAGTGAATTCGCAGAGAATAAAAATCGAAAACTACATGTGAAAAACGTGAAATCGTACCCTCCTTCGTCCGTTTTCTTGTGCCGTCTTTTTTTCTTGCAAGCGTCAGCGTGAGTAGAATGAAGTTATGAATATGAACTTTGTTGGAGTTTGTAACCCCACAAATTAGGGCAAAAAATCTGAAGACTGCGTCCCTTAAATTTTTGACCGCATTTTTTTTGTAATACTCGCGTTTTTTTGCGATTTTTTAACCATTAATCACTGCACGTTTTTAGGGTTACTCGGCTGCGGGTAATCACGCGATTAACTCGCCTCAATGCCTGCAACGCAATTACTCGCGAGTTATGCGAGTTTTGAGCGATTTTTTCAACTATGATGTCAACAACCCGTCAAACTACTGCACCATAATGATTAATCCTCTTTTTCGGAAGCTCTTTGGGAGCATGGTGGAACGCAGAATCAGTTGTTAGGCTGAGAAGGAAGGTTGTTGGCGTTTCAATTAGCACCTCTGGAGTGCTTATTGGAAACGGACAGCTATTGCAAGTGTGTTAGTACATGCTCTTCGGATTATAGAGAGGAAGATCTCTCTTTGCTGATTTTATACTGTAAAAAAGGGGTGTACTAAGATTTCCTATCTTTTTTACTCAGCGGCAGGACACAAGGGTGCATAAACCAATGCGCCGTAGCTAAGCTTTTTCTCTGGTTTCCGCAGATCTTAACTACGACTAACTAAGCTTCTAAACTATCCTACCTCCTCAAGATAAACAGAGCATGAGGGCGTAGGAGCGAAATGGTATGGTTGGATCACTTGAATCCTCCGTCTCAATGGAATATGGCCGAGGCTCTGAACCTTCGGATATATACCAAGATAGGGCTCGATACAAGCAAACACTCGTTACGGTAAACTGGATCTGAGACTTGCCAAGGAGGAGGAACCCCTATCCGAGGTATAGGCTTGGAAGCAGCTCACTGGAAACAACAAGGAACGATGGCCTTTCTAACAGGATTCCCGAGGAGGTGACGACACCTGTCCAAAGTCTAGGCTGCAAGAAAGATCATTAAACAACATCAAACGATAATGATTGATGACAAAATATCCAAGGAGGCGACGACACCTGTCCAAGGAGGAGATTGAAACAATGCACTATTTAAACACAAGACTTTGAATAACTCAAATAATTAGATCAATCAAGCTTGCACCATCTGATTTATTTCTTTAAGATTCTTCAAAGAATTACAAAGGTCGGGACAGCAAAGGCACGAAATCATGCACAATTGCGATCAACCAACGAACTCTCATCCAAGAGTGAACAGATATAAACAAGCGAACTCTGGCAACAGTGGCGCAGCAATTTTGCTAGCAAATAAAGGTTAAACAAATAAAGAACCTAAGGCTCTTATTTATAGGAACTCAAAGGAGTAGGCAACCCTAAAATCTCCTTGAGTTAACAAACAGTTCTTGCCAATCAGCAAGATATTATTCTATGTCTAAATGTAGGTGAGCAAACAGTTAACTGGAAATCTACTTCAGTTAACTGAAACTAAACAAAAGTCAAACTGGAAGTCTACCTCAGTTGACTGACACCTAACTAAAAGTGAACTTATGTTACAAATGTGTCTCCAAATAGACATCCACCTTTTGAGGAGATCTGAGATCCACAAATCGTGGGAGTCAAATAGACATCCTAGATTAGTGGGATCTGACATGCATGATCTGTGGAGATCTGGAGTCAACTTGGAAAGGGGCATCAAGTTGACTTCAGTCATCATTAATGCTATTTGGAGGGTAGGACGTCCTCCCTTGGTGCTTTACACCTCTTCACCACTGGTCAACAAAGTCTCTATCCAGTCATTGACCTCTTCGGCCTCCGGGCAATTAATGCTCTTCAAGATGACTATGTGGCGTCTAAGCATTTCTTCACCCGTCGTAAGCTGCTGATGATAGGTTATGCATTGGGCAGCTGCTTCATCTAACTGGACAGACATGGCTGCAATTTTGGCTAATTTGCAGCCATTGGGATCTTCAAGGAATGAAGATCGGATGACATCCTGGAATCGTGTCTGCACGGTTTCAAGTTCCACATATTCTCCTCCTTCCCGCTGATATTCTAACTCGGGAAGGATATTACCAACGTTCTTGCGAAGTTGATAATATTGGCGACGAAGCGTCTATAGTCAATCAGCTCCACAGAGTTGGCATCATAGGCTCTCACCTTGTATGCCACCTGTTCTTTCCACTCAAAGAGATGGTGTTTATTTTCTGTGGTCGTAACTGATTCATATGCTTGTTGCAAATCAGCAACTGTCGCCTCCTCTCTCGGCCTCTCTTGAGCTGCCTTTATATCTGACTTCTGGATTTCTGATCGAAGTCCATGTGCTCTGTCTCTCAGCTGATATGCTTCTGTCAACACACACCGCCCTTTGACAACAAACTCATCCACTTGACGTCTCAAGTGTTTACCGTATGTAATCAACTGATGATGGTTTCTTTCAGCTGGGAGATCCAACAGTCCTTGAGGCAAAGCCGAGGAGTTTGGAGTGTCATGTATCAAACTAGAAATGTACAACTTTAGCTGACGGATTTCAGCCTTCAAGGCTGCTTTGTCTTGTCCATCTTTTGTCATCCTTTCTTTGACACTCGCCGAGGCAATTCCAAGAAGGTCTGCCTCCACCTGTCGAGTGGTCTTTCCAAGGTTCACCTTTGAAAGCGTGAAATCCTCAACCCTCACATTATGTATATCTTTGTCTTCAGGTGGGGCAGCAGTCTCTATGATGACCTCGTTCTCTGCATTCTTTTCTACATGTGTCTGCTTCTTCAACTTCTTTACCGGCATGTCTTGTGGGACATGATGGAATTCAGAGAAGTCAAGCTGATATGAAGGCCTCTCCCTCTTTCTCCCAAGCGAGCTTTCCAGCCAGATAGAATCTCGGCTAGCATCGCTGGGAGGAGGAACATAGGTCCCCTGAATGCTAGAAGAACGAGACTGTGCCGTGGCAATGTCTCGTGGTGGCGAGTCCAAATCAATAGGACTTTGTGACCTCTGTGATGGTGGTGAAGCTGGTGGCTCTGTTTCTATCACTGGCACCGCTTCTGCTGCAACTTCTTCTACAATGGTTTCCATCTCTACAGCGATTATTTCAATCACTGGTTCTTGTGTAGTTGCAGCGGTCTCAACTGTCTCAGGCAAATTGGTGGCTGTCTCCACCTGTACCTCTTGCCGGCTTGTGCTGGCAATTCCTTTTCTCCCCCATGTGCTTCCTGACATCCGCATTCCTTCTGGAGGAAAGCTCATCTTCTTCTGTCTGGGTTTCCTCCTAGACGTGGAAGGTAGTGTAGACTGAACCGCTGGCGGCTCTGATCGGGGAAGTACTACCTTCCTTGTCCTTTTACTGTCCAGGTAGAGTTGACTGTGTCGAACTACTCTACCCGTTCTTTCCTCAATAGACGTACTCTCTTTCGCGTACCAGTCTACCTTGCCGAGTGGTTGTGAATCCACTAGACCCGTGAAGAAGGAAGAAAGAATAACTTCTCCTTCGTCTTCAGATAAGCCCTCGATGTCTTCTGACATGAATTCTGCAATCTGTGAGAGCTTGAATCTGCTATGGTTCCTTCTTCTCACTTCGAACTCATCTTCGCAGTTGACCCAAAAATCTTCCATGAAAGGTTCATGTGATGATCTTTGCTCAAGGTGAGCTGCGAAGATGCCTCTGGGGTCATAGGATGGCCTCCTGTCGATGAGGTACTTGAGATTAAATCTCACTATTTCTTGGCTTATCAACCTTGCATCAGCTGCTGTTCTGCATCTGTAGAGTCCCATCTGAAGAGGAAAGTTCACTGCAGCCTTTTTCTTTACGCGAAGGTAAGAGTGAACATCGGCCAATTGCCTCAGGAATTCCATGAACACTACCCTATCTGAGGGGTAACGTGGCATCATGGCGGGGTGGCCATTATAGCCATACACGCGTATGTAGGTGAAAGTGGGGAATTGTATGAACCAATCCGCCCAGTCCACCATTGCTGCCTTAGCTGCTGGTGAAATACGCACGTGCATCTCATGGTCTAGCTCGTGCACGGTGTGCATAGTAAAAAGGTCATTTATTCTTTTGAAATGTCTTTCCGCTAGAGTGAACTCCAAGCGAGGAAAGTATTCTTGTACCTTTTGCACACCCAGGGTTCCCACAGTGTTTAATGTTCTGAAATCGCCTTGGAAGGCTATCAGGTAGACCAGGTATGAACACATGTGGAAACGGTGCTCTTCTAGAAATCCGGTGAATTGTTGGTGGAGTGTGTCACTGATCAGGGAGGCCCAGTCGTAACGTTCTTTTCTGCTGATTATCTTGCCAATAATGTAGAACATCCACGGCTGGAAGGATTTTCCCTCCTCTTGTCCAGTGACTCTGCTGAGTAGGGTGATTAGCACTCCGTACTCGTCTTTGAATTCTCCTCTACCAACTACTCTGGGCAAACTGTTCCTCTTTGTTTTCAGCCAATGTTCAGCCATTATAAGCGAACACTTGTCTTTTGAAGCCTCGAATGCCTTTTCGCATTCTGTCACTGATATGACCTTCTTGGTAGGGCATGGTGGGATTGCAAAACAAGTCTCTATGTCTACTGGCTTCAAGCTGCAAATCACCCTCCCGTCAACTGACAGGATCTCTCTTGTAGTCGGGTTGTAATGCTTAGTGCAAGCAATTACAAGCTCGATGCTTTGTAAGGTGATTGGAATAGATGCTGCTTGAAACAAACCGGATTCTTCGATGTTCTGCAATGTGATTTGATTCATGCCCTCCAAGTCTTCAGAACTGACCTCTGGATTTTTCTGCCATAAGTCTGTATCAGTCGTTTTCAGGTAATCATGGTATAAGACTGTTTTGGTCTTGTATTGTACCTGAGAGTACTGCATTCTGAAAACCTTGAATATTGACTGGGCACTTGACCCTGTTCTGACACTTTTCTGGAACTGCTAAAAATAGCCTCGCCGGGGGTAGTTTTTACGAAAAAATCTGAGACATGGGTTTTGTTAAGAATGATTTTCTAAACAGACCCAGATCGTCAGAAATTCGAAAAAACGAGTTTTTCTTTGACATGCAAGAGCCCTTCGGTGGCAGAGGCAGCAAGGGCACCAGAAAGTGATTTTTCTCGAAAAAATCTAACACATGGGTTTTGTTCGTGCTTCAGAGCCAAACAAACCCAGTTTGTCCGTTTTTCAATATTATGACTTTTTCCGGAAACCCTAAAAAATAGGGGCAGCAGGGCTACTTTTTCTGAAAAAATCTACCATGTGGGTTTTGTTGAAAAAGCTGTGCTGATCATACCCAGTTGGTCAGATCTGTGAAAATCTGTCGTTTCCTGTGACATGCAAAAGAAATATAGACAGAAGTAGAGGAAATAGACAGAAGATGGATTGGAAGTTATAAACTGCCACTTGCAATAATCTGTCTCTGGAAGCAATCTTGGGAGAAGAATGCTTTTACTGCCAATGATCTTCAAAAATATTGAAGATCCGTTCAAAACCCCTGCCAGATCTTGAAAACTTGTTCTTGGGAGCTACTTGATGTTTTATCCTTCAACCTGCAAAAAGAATAATGAGGAAAAGGGACGCCTAGCATGAATATAAGGCAATTAGGGTTAAGATCCACAAAGTATGGAAGATAACTCATCATTCAGTCCTGATTTGGAGTTCCAAAAGATGATTTCCACTGATTGTGGAGTGTTTTTCTCTTTTTTTGGCTCCAAATTTGCTAACTCAAGTCAACATTTCTGTTTGACTTTCCTTTAGGCGTCCAACCTTGAGTTTGATCTTTTTTGCCTATTTTGCAAGCTGAAGTGCTCCTGTTTGATCTTCGATTCAGGTTGCTCAGTTGATCTCGAGCAGTATCTGACAGTTCTGTTGTTGAGGCAGGATCAATGTGATTAGATATGCCTGGGAGAGGTTAGCTCAGAAAACTGAGTTTAGGCCTCCAGAAAGAAGGGCGCCTTTTCTTGAAAGGGGCGCTTTTGACAATGCCTTAGTCAATTTTCACTGACTCGTTCTTCGTTTTGACCTTTTCAGACCCTCTTTGCTTTGATCTGACGTTCCCGATGTTTGATGAATCAGATGATTCTGCTTGATGATGTGTCGGGTAGCTGGTTCAGTCTTGTTCACGATGCCTGACTTTGCAGTGGCAGCTGGCAAGTTTTGGGCCTCCAAACTAAAGGGCGCCCCTGGCCAGCAGGGGCGCTTTTAGCTTTTGCCTAGTTTTATCTTGGTTGTGGACTGCCAGCCTTTGACCTTCTTCATCAGTCGATTGATTTGTCGGAAGTTCTTGCTGATAGTCTCGCTGACGAGATAGGTCATAGCTGAGAAGGTCGTCTTGGGAGGTAGTGAAGATTCCGGCTGAATCTGGACACCTTTAGGAAAGGGCGCCTTTCCTTGAGAGGGGCGCTTTTAGCCATGCCTTAGCCATTTTCTGGCTTATCTTTCCAGTTTTTAATTTTGGCTTTTTCTGCTTGATCTCGTCTCGTGATCGTCTGGTGTGTCTTGTGGACTTGCTGTTAGATTGATCACGTAGCCGGGAGGAAGCTGGAAAGATATCATGTATAAAGCTACAGCTCTTGGATTCATCTGATGTCTGCAACTGAGGGGCGCCCCTGGCCAGCAGGGGCGCTTTTACCTTGAAGCTTTCAGATTTGGCACTTCTGTCGTCAAGGGATCCTCCATACTTTGCTGACGGTTTGGTCAATGATTGTTGAATCAGATAATCTTGCTGATTGTTTCGTTGTCGAGCTAGTATGAAAGTGAAGAGGATGACTGTTTTGACACTGCCAGATGATTTGATTTGCCCTCTAAGGTTCAAGGGCGCCTTTCTTCAAGAGGGGCGCTTTTAACCACTGTAGACTATGTTTTGCCTTGGTAGACAAAACGTGCACCTTCCAGACTTAGCCAAATTTTGGCTTTTTCCGTTTTGAGAATCTCCTTCGTTGAACGTCATCATTTTTATCTTTTTCCGCCATGGTTTCTTCGTTGAAGCTTTTGAGGTTTAGCTTTCAGCACCTGGTACTGGCCAATCTGCCATTAATGGCTGCGGAGCTCCTAACTTTGTTCCTGAAAAATAGAAATAGACCCACCAGAGTAAAACATATTTTTTGATAATTCTGACTTGATCAGTGTGATCGTGAAGGCAATTAAGCCTATCAGAATTATTTTCAATCATTTCCGGGAAGGTCCTATTTTTTAGGGTTTCCATAAAAATAGGGGTGTAAAACCCTAATTTTCGTTTTTTCAAAATTTTAACCATAGGTTCCTTGACAGAAACCCACAAGGATTTCATATTTGGTTTGACCTAAAACATACTTTAGATGGCATTTTTACGTTGTTTAGCTCAATTTAAGCAGAATGCCAAAAATTTCATTTTAGGGTTACTCAGCTGCGGGTAATCACGCGATTAACTCGCCTCAATGCCTGCAACGCAATTACTCGCGAGTTATGCGAGTTTTGAGCGATTTTTTCAACTATGATGTCAACAACCCGTCAAACTACTGCACCATAATGATTAATCCTCTTTTTGGGAAGCTCTTTGGGAGCATGGTGGAACGCAGAATCAGTTGTTAGGCTGAGAAGGAAGGTAAAAGGGCGAAAGGGCAAGCAGGTTTCAGACCAAAGCATTCTACAATTGACCATTGCATCACTCTCAAACACATGGTTGAAAAAGTTTGAAATAAACAAGGTAATGAGGATTTTTGCTATTTTGTTGACTTCAAAAAGGCTTTTGACACAGTCCCTAGAAGCAAACTTTGGGACAGAATGGAACAACTTGGAGTTCCAGAAAAGTATAGGGCTGCTGTCCATAGACTTTATGATCAATTCCAAGCTAAAATCAGAACAAAGGAGGGTCTTTCAGAGTGCTTTGGGAGCGACATTGGGGTCAAGCAGGGCTGCCCTTTGTCCCCCACTTTGTTTGGGCTATACATAGACAAGTTAGAAGAGTGGTTAGACAAGCGGGGAGGGAATGGTGTGTTCTTGGCCACTTATGTAGTCAAGTTGCTGCTATATGCGGATGACCTTAACTTAATGGAAAATTCAGAAAATAGTCTTCAAGAACATCTAAAAGCTCTAGAGCTATTTTGTCAGGATGTAGGCATGCAAGTGAACATCAGCAAAACCAAGGTCATGATATTTACGTTGAAAAGAGCTAAGAAGCAATTACATTTTGAGTTTGAGGGAAACTCCTTGGAGGTGGTAAATGAATACAAGTATTTGGGTCTCGATTTTTGCAACACTCTTAGTTGGCAGACCTGTAGGGCAAAAAGAATTCAAGGGGGTTGGAAGGCTCTCTACTTGCTCCAAAACAGATGTAGATCAGTTGAGCTATGGAATTGGAAAACAAAGAAGAAACTATTTGGTCTGCTTGTTACACCTGTGGTCTTATATGGTTGACAAGTTTGGGGCTACAACACATCAGCATAAAAATGGAGGCGGATTACAAAAGCACCTAATCACAAGCAATTTCAAGATAAAAAGTATAGTTCCATATGAGATTGTTTTAGCTGAGGCGGGAGCTTTTCCAATGGCAATGGCAGCATTAATTCGTTTATTAGGCTATTTGAAGAGAATTGAGAATATGGGGGAACATCGATGGCCCAAAATTGTGCTGGAAGAAAACTTAACTAGAAGGAAGAACACGTAGATGAAGCAAAATAAGCATGCAAGAGTGTCCAAACACAAATGTAGAAATTAAAAGGTATGTAAAAGATAAGGTCAGACATATCATGTGGTCAAAACAACTTGGTCAAAAAAGAGAGTACCATGTTTTGCATTTTAACCCCACTTGTGATCACGGGCAAAAATATTATGTGGGAGCAGATATAAAGTGGAAGGCTAAAATGTTGATAACCCAGTTAAGAACTAGCTCCCACCATTTGAGGTGTGAAACGGGAAGATGGAAAATACCCAAGGAGGCATGGGCAAATAGGATTTGTTGTTTCTGCTCTTCGGGTTTAGTAGAAACCGAGTGGCACTACGTCATGCAGTGTAAGGCTTACAAGGACATCAGGTGCAATTACTCGGATCTGTTTAAAGTCAAATCGTTAGAGGCGTTGTTTGAAGAGGAGAAGATTGTTGAAACAACAAGTTATCTGATCAAAATACACATTAGAAGAAATAAAATCAGCAAAGAGTTAGAGGGCTACAAGGAGTAGTTGGTGGGGTCAACGGCTGCTCTATTTGTTGCAAAAGCGGTTTTTTGTTCTATTTCTTGGGTCCCATAGATTGGCTGGTCTCGTGGACGTAATTAAAAGCATTCATTCATTCATTCATTCATTCATTCATCCAAGTGACTTACTAAAAATAGTAAGTGTGCGTCAAAGTGTCCAGAATGGCCTCCGGAAGGCACACCACAAATAAACTGGGACACTGAGCTGAAGAGTACTGAAATAAACATCGAAGGGCTTGCTGAAGAACCAAAGATCACCCTCAAAGAGGTCCCTTGAACATCCTGTTAGCCTATGGGGACCAGTTGGTAGACTAACCACTGTGTCTGACCACTACGTAGGAAAAGGGGACATTACAGACTTGACAAGTATCAACAAAAGCAAGGTTTCAAAAGGGTAATTGTTGACAGCAATTTGTACACCAAGATTGAAGGTAATGATGATTTGATTGTTGTGGTTTATGTGGATGATATAACTTTTAGAGGTAATAGTGAAAGAATGTGCCAAGAGTTTGCTTGATGAGCACACAATTATACTGAGAGGGGGGAGGGGGTGAATCAATATATACAACCTTTTTTCTTTTTCAAACTAACAACCACAATAACATCAATTGTACAATATCAATAACAAGAAGAGAACACAATTTACATGGAAACCCTTACAAAAGAAAACAACAGCAAAATATTGCTTATATAAAACTTCTTATAATCTTTGTAGGCACCAACCAACAAGAGACACCAATCCCCTCTTATACAATTTGTGAGCACCAATCCACTAGAGACAATAATCCCCACTTGTAGAATTTGTAGGCACCAACACACTAGAGACACCAATCTCCACAATTTGTAGGCACCAACCTACTAGAGGCACCCAACCCCCACAACTAAGCACCAACTTAGCAAGAGGCACCAATCTCTTCTTTTGGGAAGCATCAAACTCCAACAAAACTAGACTCCACCTTATGATGGACAATTCAATCTCCTCCCTGAAAATCTTCTTTCTATCAAATGATAATAATTCTTCTATAATTTCTTCATACAAATCTGCCTTGAATGTATATATACTTTTCTCACAAATTTTCCCTTGATCGCGTGTATATCTTCTTCACAAATCTGCTCCAATATGCTTCAATAATCTGCTCAAAATATGCTTCAATAATCTTCTCCAAATATGCTTCAATAATCCACTCCAAATATGCTATAAATCTGCTTCAATATGTATTTAGATCTTCTCCAAATGTACGTATAAATCTGCTTTAATTATGAGGATATTTTGTCTTCTTTTATTTGCTCCTTCAATGGATAATGATCATATAAACTTTCTTTACAAAAAATATGCCTTACACAAATATTCTTTTCTCCTCATCAAATCTTCTTGTGTTTGAATGATATTTCTTATTATTTCACACATCCTTTTGTCCTTACACAACCTTTATTTTATATCTTCATGAATGATATTTCTTATTATTTCACACATCCTTTTATCCTCACACAACCTTTATTTTATATCTTCATCTCTAAATGAAGAGAGATACCTTTTCATAATGGATGCATTCTTTCCAAGAGACGCACCCTTCAATTATATATCGCTTTCTTTTGTAATAAGATTATTTACTAATTGTTCCCCATTATTAAAGTGAGATTGCTGATTTAACTCTTAATAACCATCGCTTCTTAAATGAATCACAACTCCTTATATCTCCATCGCTTCCTTAATATTATGATTGGTGCTTTTTATGCTTTCCTTCATTAACTATTGCTGCCTTTCCATGAATCACTACACTGAAATATAATTGATGCTCCTCATTAAACTTAATCACTTCCTTTTGATATGTTGTACCCCAAATTAAAAAATTTGCTACACTTAGGCATTTTGAAGAACTGAGTCAAGATACTGTTAAATCTGTCAAAAAGGTCAAAATTGGGGTTTGTATGTCTTGCATGGGGGTCAAAACCTTGTAATTTTCAAAATCTGACAATCTGGGTCGGCTCAGAGCGACCAAATCAACAATACCCAGATTTCAGTTTTTCATCCCTAAATTTTAGGAAAGTTTCTATTTTTAGCAGTTTTCTAAAAATAGAAACTTTTTCTGCGTTTTTTTTGGGTTTCTCAAGAAATGGATACTTGTAAAATTTTCTAAAAATAGAAAGTTTGGCCATTAGGGTTAAGACTGATTTTGATTAGCTTAAAATACTTCTTCATCAGGCTGGTGCAGTCAGAATCACAAAAAGATCAGTTTTACCCTAGTGGGTCTATTCTGCTTTTTCAGAAGCTTTTCCTGGAGATCCAAGGTCATCAATGGAGGTCAGTTAGATGTCAGGTGTCAGAATCAGACGTTCAAGCATCAAACAAAAGCTGTCAACGATGAACGTGTGGGAAAAACAGAGAAAGGAGAGAAGAATTTAAAAAAGTTGAAAAATGTTGAAAATTTGGCTAAGTCTGGAGACTTCAGGCGCCCCAATCAAGAAGAGGTGCCCAAACCTTCATGCCTTCGAATATTTTCCATTCCGACAGTCAACGACAAGACAGGCACCTCAAACGAGGTTGGAGGTTGAAAATTGCAGAAAAATTTCTAACTCTGCTAAATATCGGCGCCCCTGAAGGAGAAGGGCGCCCACCTTTTTGAAGCATTAGATGATAAGATCAGGGTTTCCACCTCCAAGCCAATATTGCTTAGAATCTTCTCAGCTCCGCAGTGAATCAGTCAACCCGAGTATCTGATCAACCAGTCAACCAGAATCTCAGATCAAACAGAGGTCACAGAGAGAGGTGTTTCAGAATTTTGAAAACGAAGAACAATGAAAATGGCTAACTCTGGAAGAAATGGGCGCCATACCTCAAGAAGGGTGCCTAGGGTTTAGAGCCATCAGAAATCAGTTTTCGGAGATCAAGTATCCAGAACACCCCTTCCAGAATCTTCTCAACTATCCAGTGAATCTGTCAGCCAGTCAATCTGACAAGTACAACACCGGGAATCGTGGATTCATCTGAAGATCAGAAGACAAGCAAAGTTTGAAGATCAGTGAAATTGACTAACTCTGCAGAAAATGGGCGCCTTTATCAAGGATAGGCACCTGACATGTCGAAGGGATAAATGAAGTTTTTAGCAGATGACGTCTCCAAAACAATGTTGTCAGATCCGACCAGGCTCCACAATGGAATGTTCGGTTCGTTCGTCAGATCAATCAAGAAGCCGGGAGACAAAGCTGAAACAGGATTAAAAATTGAACAGAAGTTGAAAACGGTGAAAAATTTAAGTTGAAGACAAAAGTCTAAGTTCATTGCACAATCTTGAATTAGGGATTTTAAGAATTAGGGTTAGAGAAGGCTGTTTTCTCAAGATAGAGCTTATTTAAAGCACTTTTGTGTTTTATTATTTTCTTGCAGGTGGTCTTCAAGGAGAAACAGAGCAGCAACTTCAAACCCTTATTTTCAACATTCAAGAACATCAACTTGCTGGTTTTTAATAAATTTTCAGATCAGCACTCAAAAAGCTTGATTTTTCATATTTTTTCATCCAGAACATCAAATCTTTGAAGGAGGCCATTGTTTTCAATTTTCAGCGAGTTGGTTTATACTGGTTCTATCTTCTGGATAATTTTTGGAGAATTTTCTCAAGGTTGCAGCAGCTGCTTTTATTTTGCATGTCAGAGAAAACTTCAAAATTTACAACTTCCAATCTTCTGGGTCTATCTCAAATATTCTTCTGGACAAAACCCACATCACAGCTTTTTCGATGAAACTTAAAGTGGTTGCTTTTTCAGTGAAACTTCAAGGTTTTCAAAATCTAATCAACTGGGTTCATCCAGAATGTGCTCATGAACAATACCCAGATGCCAGTTTTTTCTGCTTTTTACGGAGAAAATTAGGGTTTGCCGCTTTTTCAGTCTTCACTCCAAATTTTCAAAAACGGACGATCTGGGTTTGCTTGTAACGAAATTCTAAACAAAACCCATATCTCAGAAAAAATTCCAAAATATTCATCCGTTTGATGAAGAAAATCAGCAAGTTATTTTTAGGGTTCGTGCTAAGCTTGTCAGAACCTAGTCAAGTTTACAGTCAATCTTCAAGTTTTTCAGCATGAAGTACTCTCCCATCGAATTCAGAGCCAAACAAGTGTTGTATCATAATTAATCTGAACGGATGTGTTGGGAAGTGTTTTTCAGTACCATCATGGACATAAAACGTCATCATCTTAGTTGAAGAATGTGCAGAGGGAGTGGTATGAGCGAAAGGACAAGTGTCACAAAAAGTTGTGCAAAACTCTTCCGTGGGAGAATCAAGAGAAGTGTCAGAAGCATAAAGTTGTAGAGCCGCTGAGTTATCAATCAGTGAGTCATCTTTTGAGGCAGCGATGTTTTTCAAGAACATAACTCATAAAGAAGCTGATGATGTCAAAGATTCTCTAAGTTTGATTGCAAAAGAGGAGATCTTAGAAAAGCGGAATATGGCTATTGATAGTATCAATGCTCCTAATAAAGAGGCAGTTTCCCGCCTTTTTGGTGGATGTGAGAGAGATTTAAAGCGACAATCTTCTAGAAGCTTTCTCCAAACTTTCTTTCCATTCTTATCTCACGCTTTCTTTCTATTCTTGTCCCAATTCTTATCTATTCTTTGAAGAAGAAGGAAAACAAATGTAATAAGTTGGTGTTTCCTATTTTAGATGCTTTCTAGGGTTTAGATGTTTTATCTTGTTTTAGGTTTAGAAATAAAGCTTGCATGTTGGCAAGTCTTAGTTGTAAAAGCAAGGAGATTTTAGGGTTCCCTACTCCTCTGCTTAGTTATAAATAAGAGCAGTGTTTGCTCATTTTTCTTTAACCGTGCTTGTGATAACAGAATCGCTGAGCTTATGCCTTCATGTTTGTTATCGTCTAGTGTTGTTCACTTTGTGTAAAGAGCAAGTTTGCATGCCTCCTTAGCTGCAAATCCTTGTTTAGTGCATGTGTTATGTGTCAATTATAATCAGGTTAATCGCATGTTGCAAGCGTGTTGCTACAACTTGCTGTCCCAAAATTGTAATCTTTGTTCCAGAAGTTTGAGTGAATAAAATCCTAAGCGTGCTATGTCTACCTCGATATAAATATCTCAGATTTCTGTCTATTTGTTTTGTGTTATAAGTGTGAGTAAATAAAATCTTGTAGCTTGCTTTGCTGCTCCTGAAATAAAAGTCTCATATTTCCGTAATACTTTTATGATTTCTTTTTCAGCTTGCCTTAAAATGTATGTTGAAGAATAGTTTGTTTAAGTATCTTTGTCAGAAATCAAACTCGTCCATTTCTAAACTCTCTTGCTCTGCGTTTACTTGAGAGGGTAGAAACGTTTTAAGCGTAAGTTAAGTTGTAGCTGTCTAGTTTCATTAAAGAGAAAACTTCAGCCGCAACATCTAGTGTTCTATAACCTTGTGTTCTCGCAGCTGAACCAAAAAGATAGGCGTAATTAACTTTAGATTACTTTCTTTATGCAACTCAGCAAAAGAGGGAGCTTCCCCTCCTAATTCGAAGAGCAGTTTACTGCACGTAGCTGTCCATTTCCAGAACGCATTCCAGAGGTGCAATTTGAAATGCCAACATGATATATAATCATCGCTTCTCCTTTTATCATCCTTAGCATTTAAACTTGGGTGATCTCACTTATAAATATATAATTGCCTTTGTCTTGGTTACCAAAAAGTGGTCGGCCAAATCTAAATTAAATATTTACTTTTATTTCATTTTTAATAAAGGAGGGTCAGCTAGCTTGTTTGATTTCAATCACTTAAATCAATTCTATAATTAAGGATCAGCCACCTTAATTGCCATTTCAAATATTTACTTAACTTGGGATATTTCTTGTAAAGTATGTCTTTCTTTTCCTTTACATCATCAACGATTTCTCTTGACCTTTCCTTCTTCCCTTGACGACTACAGCTTTCTTTGACATCAATGACAATATTCTAACAATCTCCCATACGTCTTTGACATCAATGACAATCAATTGCAAACATAATTCTCCCCCTTTGACATCAATGGCAAAGGGATGTTCATTATACATAGATCGTGGGAAACATCCATTCATATTTTTTGTTATCAATACTTTTATCTACTGCAATAAGAATATACTTCTCCCCCTACCTGAAATTCTCCACTGCTCCCCCTTTCTCTAACACTCTATTCTTTGTTTCTATGTCGCTTGGGTGACATGTTTCCTCTATAGCTTCTTTCTCTTCGTCAAATCTTCTGACAACCACAACTAAATGATTGGCTTTTTGTTCTTCACTATCCTCTTGCTTGAGGACTTTTCTCTCATTTTCTATTATTCAAAATAGAATTGGATTGCTCACCTGACAACTTAACTCCCTCATGTCTTGAGGTAATTTTCTCCTCCTCATGCTTAGGTCTCATCTGAAGATCCCTTTTTGAAATTCTTCCTCTTGACATCAATGGCATCATTTTCCTTTTTCCTATTACTCTTTTTTTTACAATAGCATTTGCTTTCCTCTCTCCAACCATATCTTCTCTTTCTCTAATATTTTGTGTGACTTCATCCTTTGAGTTGTCTTCTCTACGGAGCTAAAAGATAATGCAATGATTAGCTCCCCATGCGTTCGTTCTTCTTTTAACTAAGAGAGTTTCTATACAAGTGTGTCTCGGCTTCTTCAAGGGCTTGTGATATCTTTGCTTTGGATTCAATTTTTTCTTGAATTCTTGATTTTAGACACGCAATCTTCTTTTAAGTGAATGAATCTCATCATATGCTAAGTGAATTTCTTCCTCAAGATCCACTTCTTCATCATCCTCACTCTTCTCATCTTCCACATCCCTTTTATCCTCTATTACCATGAATAGTATCTCATCTTTATCTCCATAAAATTCATCATCGCTTTCTTCCAATCTGTCATCATATTTATTGGAGTAAAGGCTCTTATTTTGCCTTCGAAAATTATTGTTTCTCTTGAATTGATTTTGATTATAGCTCTTTCTTGGTTGTTGATATCCTCTTCCTTTGTTCATATTGTAATCTTCTTCATTGTCGTTGTTCTCCATCTTCCCCTGTGGACACTTAGAAGCAAAATGTCCTAGTCTACCACAATTAAAACATATAATAGAAGACTTACCTGGATACTTACCTACGCCCTTCTTCGACCTCCTCATGAAGTGAGCTTCTTCTTCGTCTATCTCGCCAAATTCATCATTAGGTTCATGTACCTTGTCCTTTCCTCTTTGAGCTACCTTTAAGGCTACCTCTCTCTTTGATGGTTTATCTTGAATCCTCATTTCATAGGCAGTTAGGATGCCACGCAAATCATTCTTGGTTAATTTATCCAACTCTCTCATTTCTTCGATTGCAAAGATTTTAGAATCAAACCTCATAGGTAGAGATCTCAATATATTTTGTACAATATTTGCCTCATCGATCTTCTCACCAAGTCCCACCATGGTGTTGACAATTTCATCGACTTGAAGAAAAGATTCAGCTCTGTTTTCTTCTTCTTTCATTTTAAGGATTTCAAATCTTGCCTTGTGGTTTTGAAGCTTACCATTTTCACTTTTTCATCCCCTTCATAAATGCTACTTAGTTTATTCCATGATTCCTTTGTAGTTTTGTGATGCATCACTTTTATGAATACAAATTCTACCAATCCACAAAATATGGCATTCATAGCTTTTGAATTATTTTCACTCTCTTTTAGCATCTTTGTATGTAAGACGAGTTATAGGTATAGTATATCCATCTTCCACAGATTGCCAGATGTCATATCCCAAAGCACTAAGATATGTCTTCATTCTTAAGCTTCATAAAGCATAATTAGTTGCATCAAACAATAGTGCCAAAAAAATTGTCTGGCCATTAGTGCTCTCCTCAAGTCTACTTTCTAGTTGTTAGGCTAACTTCGAAGGAACCGGCTCTGATACCAATTGATGAACAGACGGTGATACTGAGAGAGAGGGTGAATCAGTATCAAACAATATTTTACTTTTCAAGCTTAACCAATCACAATAAGAACATTCAAGTAAGATATAGCAATTAGGAAGACAATGAGAACACACGATTTACATGGAAACCCTTTCGGGAGAAAACCATGACACAATATTGCTTATATATTATAGATTAATCTTCTTCTTTTTGTAGGCTCTGTTGTTCCCCAAATTAAAAAATTTGCTACACTTAGGCATTTTGAACAAATGAGTCAAAGTCTTGTTGAAATCTATCAAAAAGGTCAAAATTGGGGATTTGCATGTCTTGCATGGGAGTCAAAAACTTGAAATTTTCAAAATCTAGCAATCTGGGTCAGTTCAGAACGACCAAATCGACAAAACCCAGATTTCAGTTTTTCAACCCTAAATTTTAGGAAAATTTCTATTTTTAGCAGTTTTTTAAAAATAAAAACTTTTTCTAGGTTTTTCTGGGTTTCTTTTGAAACGGATACTGGCAAAAATTTCTAAAAATAGAAAGTTTGGCTTCTAGGGTTGAGACTGATTTTGATTGGCTCAAAACACTTCCTCATCAGGCTGGTGCAGTCAGAATCACAAAAAGATCAATTTTACCCTAGTAGGTCTATTCTGCTTTTTCTGGAGATCCAAGGTCAGTCAACTGCCAAGGGTCAGAGTCGGACATGCAAACATTGAACAAAAGTTGCTAATGATGAACGTGCACAAAGAACGGATAACGGAGAGAGGAAGCTAGAAAAAGTTGAAAAATGAGAAATTTTGGCTAACTCTGGAGAGTTCAGGCGCCCCTATCAAGAATAGGTGCCCAAACATTCATGCCTTAGAAAATTTTTCGTTTCCGGCAGCCAAGCAAAGGGAAGCACGTCAAACGAGGAAGAAACTTGAAAATCTCAGAAATTTTTCTATGCCTACCAGCCATGGGTGCCCCTGGAGAAGAAAGGCGCCCAGCTTTTCAAGGCATCAGATGATGAAATTAGGGTTTGTGTTCCCAAGCATTGTTGTTCAGATTCTTCTCAGCTCCGCAGTGAGCCCAGCAACACAGTCATCAGATCACTCAATCATCCGCAATCGAAGATCGAACGAAGGAGTTTCAACTGAAAGGCAGAATGCAAACCATGAAAATGATGAAAAATATTCTAAGTCTGGGAACTCTGGGCGCCCTAGGTGGCCAAGGGCACCTAGCCTTTTGGAGGACCTAATCCAGCAATTAGGGTTTTTAGATATGTTCAATCTCTTCAGTTTCCTGCCAGCTTCACAGTGGATGTCTTCGTCATCTCATCGAATGATTCAGCTACCGACAAACTCAGGATGAACGAAGGCCATGACAAGAGGTTTTCAAACTTCAAGAAGAAAACAGATAAAAAATGGCCAACTCTGGTGAACATGGGTGCCCCTGGAGGAGATAGGCGCCTAGGGTTTTGAGGCCTCAAATGACAGTTTCACTAGTTACAGTCTCCAGGATTATCTTCTCAGAATCTGTCAAGCTATCCAGTGAATCTAACAGCCAATCGATCTAATCAGTTTAGCTCCCGAAATCATGAATTCATCAAATGATCGAAAGACAAGCAAGAACTTGAAGCTCATAAAAATGGCAAACACTGGTAGAGATGGGCGCCCCTGGAGTAGATAGGCACCCGACATTTTGAAGGGTCAGATGAAGTTTTCGTCAGAAGTTGGCTCTAAACAAACTTCGTCAGATTCGATCAAGCTCCGTGATGAATCATTCAGCTCGTCTGTCAGAATCTGGAAGCCGGAAATCAGGATCAATCAGGGGTTGAAAATCGAATAAAAGTTGAAAATGATGGAAAAATGGCTAAGTCTAGAAGAGATGGGCGCTTCAAGCCAAGAAGGGCGTCCAAGCTCTCATGCCTTAGTCAAAAAATTTGAAATTTCAAAATTTTGAATGAAAGAGAAACCTCCACATTCAATGTACAAGTTCGAGTTAGGGTTTTGAAGAGTTAGGGCAAAAGAAAGTTGTTTTTCTCAAGACAAAGCTTATTTAAGGCACCTTTGTATTTCATTTTTCATATTTTCTTACAGGTGGCGTCCAAGGAGAAGTAGAGCAGCAACTTAAAAACTTTTCTTTTCAAGATTCGAGAGCTCAAACTTGCTGGTTTTTCAAAGTTTTTTATGAATTTTCAGATCAGCACACAAGGAGGCCTACTTTTTTCATGCTTTTTCATCCAGAACATCAGTTCTTTGAAGGAGGAGGTCGAATTTTTCAATTTCTATTGATCTGGGTCATCTTAGTTTATGATTTTGAATAATTTTTGAAGAAATTTCTCAAGTTGCAGCAGCTGTTTTTTCTTCGCATGTCAGAGAAAACTTCAAAATTTATAAATTCTAATCTTTTGGGTTCGTCTTAAACATTCTTCTAAACAAAACCCATATCACAGCTTTTTCAGAGAAATTTCAAGTGGTTGCTTTTTCAATCAAACTTAAAAGTTTTCAACATCTGATCAAATGGGTTCATCCAAAATGTGCCTCTGAACAATAACCAAGTGCCAACTTTTTTCATGCTTTTTCGGAGGAAATTAGGGTTTGCTAATTTTTCAATCTACACTCAAAATTTTCAAAAACGGAAGATCTGGGGTTTGCTTGTAACGAAATTCTAAACGAAACCCATATCTCAGAAAAATTTCCAAAAAATTCATCTGTTTGACAAAGAAAATCAGCAAGTTAAAAATAGAAAGTGTGCAAAACTAGTCTGAATATAGGCGAGTTTACAGTCAATCTTCGAATTTTGCAATATGGAGTACACTCCCACTGAGTTTAAGACTAAATCAACACTGTATCATGACTTCATCGAAACAGCTGAAACTGACTTACACCACATCAAGCCAGTATTCAATCTGCATGCTTTGGAAGACGCAGGCAATGTCACAATCAAGCATCTTAGCCATTCAAGACTTCTTGCAGCAGCATCCATTCCCTTTTCAGTACAGAGCTTAGAATTCGTAATTGCTTGCATCAAGCATTACAATCCTGCAACAAGGGAGATTCAGTCAGTGGATGGGAGAACAATTTGCAGCCTAAAGCCAAATATGATAGAAAAATGTTTCTCAATTCCACCTTGGCCGAGAAGCGTTACCATCTCTGTGGGAGAATGTGAAAGAGTATGGGAAATGCATAAAGAGAAGTACAGAAAGAAGATTGCACAGAAATGGATGAAATAAAAACATAAGACATTGCTGAAGAACGTTGGGAGATGAGAGTTTAAGGATGAAATCGCTATAATAATCACCTTGCTCAACCGGATTACAGGCCAAGCAGATGCAACTAGTTTCAGCCCTGGATGTTTTACGTGATACCTCATATCATGAAGAAAATGGAGTTCTATGATTGGCCTACATTGATCAGTGATTGCCTTCATCATCAAATAACTGAGTACTTCAATAGGCATGAATTCCACATGATATCATACCTAGTCTACCTAGTAGCCTTTCAAGGAAAATTCAGAGGTTGAACACTAAGGGATCCTTAAATGTACAGCATGTCTACAATTACTACACTCAGCTGGAGTTCGTTGCATCATCACATCACTACAAAAGAGTGAATGAAGTTTTCCTGATGTATACAGTGCGGGACCTGGATAATGACTTACACAGGCATTTCATCTATTGCCAGGGCAGCAATGTCAGAATGGGCGGATTGGTATATTCAGTTTGCTACTTTCACCTACTTAAGAGTTTATGGCTATTCTGGTGCTCCTCTCATGTTACCAAGGTATCCGTCAGATGAAGTGTGTATGGAGTTTCTTAGGCTAGTATCAGATGTTCACACTCGCTTGCGAAACAAAAAGAAACCAGCCTTCAGCTTTCCTTTTGAATTGGGAATCCACAGGTGCGGATCATCAGCAGATGCCAAGATAATGGGTAATGAGTTAGCTAAACTTGGTCTCAAGCCTTTCAATGAGAGACGATCTTATGATCCCCATGGTGTCTATGCGTCTAGACTTGGTCAAAACTTCGCTCATGTGCCCGTACTTGAGGATTTTCGGGCCAACTGCAGAGATGAGTTTGACGTCCGAAGGCGTAGCAATAGTAGACTCACTCTTCATTAGATGAAGGACTGCATGTCTGAGGATATTGAGGGGTTATCAGATGATGACGGAGATGTGCTTCTCCCAACTTACACTTGAAATCAAGTAGAGCAACAGCCTCTTCCACAGGTTAATTGGGCCTACAGAGAATGCATCTCAGTGGAAGAAAGGACTCCCCAAGTTATTGAATACAACAAGACTTTCTTCGTCCTCAAGAGGAAGGAATCTATTCCGGTAGCAGAGCCACCAAGAATACAGCAATCACTTCCCTCTTCTTCCAAAGCTCAATCGAAGATGAAAGGAAAAAGTCAAGTTCAAGAGGTTGTAAAGGGTAGTAGGTCAACAAAGAATGCAAAGAAGAGGTTGGACTTCTCGAGTATAGTCGTATAGGAGCAGCCAATGGTTGAAACAGAAGCCCCTCCACATGAGCCCATACCTCAAGAGGAAACAGAAGATGTGTCCTTGACACATGATCCTTGGCCATCTCCAAGGTCTTCACCAATTCACATTGATTTGGAAGACGAGTAAGTAGAAGAAGAGATTGTAGCCGAACATCCCATGGATGTTAGTAGAGATACCACATCTTGGCTTGAGAGCTCCTTGGGAAGGACAAGAAGAAGACCTTCATATCAAGTAAATTTTGATGATTTCAATGTGTATCAGGAAGCACCTAAAAAGAAAGCAAAGAGGCAGATACACTTTCAGAGAAATCTTGATGGTGAAATTGTAATGTCCCTTACATGGTTTGCCCTAGAATTCACTTGTAGATTAGGTTTAGGGGTTCTTCTTTTCAAATAAATGTAGGGAAACCCAGGGACGCATCCCCCCCCCCCAAAATGCCTCGTACCCGTTCCCGGGACATCCCGGGTACTGGGGGACAGCAAGGGGACGGCAGGGGACCATCCCTCTTTTTCCAGAAAACCCAAGAAACGTACCGGGGACGAGGGGACGGCGTTGACTGGATGAGGGATGGCTGACCGTCCCCGGGGACGGCCAGGGGACGGCTAAGCCGTCCCTCGACCGTCCAAGGGACGGTTGAACGTCCCCCACGCTTTAGTAACTTCAAACTCATAAAAAAAATCATAAAGTTTCAAAATTTCGGCCCAGCCTACGTGGCATGTGTGGGCCCCATGGATTTTGACTCTCTTATGAATGAAAAAGGGCCTCTCTAACCTCATTATTTGCATTTTGTTTGTTTGAGTAGCCAAGGGTTTGACAGCAAAAGAAGTTGCAGCCATTGAAGGAGAAGGAGTAGCAGCTTGAAGGAGGAAAGAAGGTTGAAATAGTGTTGAAGGGAGTGTAAATCCACTAAAAAGGTATGCATTTTCTTTTCCTATTTTTTATTTTTTATTTTTTTGCAAAATGTGAAGCATACATTGTCTGATTTTTTTTATTTTTTTGCATTTTCAGTTTAAACTTGCATTCTAAAAACAAAAAACATGAGCAGCAGTGAGAATGGAAGTGATAGTGAAGTTGAAATGCAAATTAGAAGGCAAAGTGGTGGGGGTGGTAGTAGAACTAGAGAGCAAAGAAGTGAAAGAACCCCAATCCAATGCCATCCTTCATCAAACAATACCAAAACTATGGAAGACTATGCAAGACACCCATTAAACCCAAAAAAACCATTCCTTCGATATGTTACACCCGTGGGTGAAAGACAAAAAAATTCAGGGGGGAGTAGGGTTTGGTTTTGCCATATTTGTGACAAAGACTTTAGGGGCAGCTACCCAAGAATTAGGTCTCATTTTTTGGGTGAGGTGGGCCATGGAGTTAGAGTGTGTCCTTCATTGACAGATGACCTATTTTTAGAATGCCAAAAAATTCAAATAGAGTGTGATGGTGGGGTTCAAGGTGGGTCTCCTTCTTTCCCAAGTGCACAATCATCCATGCCTACTCCTAGTCCTTCCACGGTTGGTAGTAGTGGAGTTCTCTTAAGAGCAAAGAGGAAGGTGGGTGGTAGTGGTAGTGAAAAGGCAACCTCAGTTGAGTCCCTGTTTAATAACCAAGCACGAGAGAGTACTGAATCCGCCATTGCCAAATTCTTTTTTGCAAATTCCATTCCATTTCATGTGGCCCGTTCCTCTTATTTTAAACAAATGGTGAGAGAAATAGCCACAGTTGGTCCTTCATTCATACCCCCTGGAGATCATGAGCTACGCACCACCCTCCTAGACAAAGAGTACTCCAAAGTTAATGTGTTAATGGAGGACATGAGGCAAACTTGGATGAGGACGGGGTGCTCTATAGTGATGGATGGGTGGACTGATTGTAGACGTCGGCCACTCATCAATGTCATAGTCACATGCCCTGCTGGTTCTTATTTTCTTAGAGCCATAGATTGTTCGGGGAAACGTAAGGATGCAGAATTCCAGTTTTCCATTTTGAGAGATGCTATAGAGGAGGTTGGGGCTGCAAATGTGGTGCAAGTGATCACCGATTCTGCACGTGTGTGCAAATCGGCTGGGTTGATGGTGGAGGGTAAGTACAGGCACATATTTTGGACCCCATGTTGTGTTCATGCATTGAACAATGCATTGAAAGACATAGGGAAGTTGGATTGGGTGAAGAAAATAGTGGCAGAAGCTAGAGATATTCAAATGTTTATTTGCAATCACCACACCTCACTTGCTCTCTTCAGAACATTTTCAAAGAAGGAATTTCTCAAACCTGTTGAGACAAGGTATGCCACTCACTTCATTTTGTTTCACTTTCAATTTGTATTCATAATCTGATTTTGTTTTTAATTTTTAATTTTTAATGAATCATTGAATCAATGAATGAACATTGAATGTAGATATGCCACATACTTCATCTTGTTAGAGAGGATGGTAGAGGTGTATGAGCCTCTACAAGCAATGATGGTCAATGCAGAGTGGGCTAGATGGCCTAATGCAAGTTCTACTGAAGGAAAGAATGTCAAACAAAAGATCCTCGATGACGATTGGTGGGCCAATGTGAGGTAAGACATTAGATGGCTGATTTTCATATTAAATTTCTGATTTTAATATTTTAATTTTATTGTCCAATGTTCCAACTTTTGAAGTTTCTAACATGTCAATTAACTTGTCAACTAATTATTTTGAACTTTTTGTTTGCATTTTGCAAATATATTTGCTCCTTCATCTCCCCTATTGTAGATGCCATCAGATATGCTGATATAGACTCTCCTAGTCTTGGAGAGATTTATGAGACATTTGACAGTATGCTTGGCAAGATCAAACAATTTATTTTGGCAAAGGACCCCACTTTGGATTTATATGAGCAACACATTGGGCCCATTGTGACTCGAAGGTGGAATATAATGAACACCCCGCTTCACATGGCTACCTTTGCTCTAAATCCAAAATGGTATGCACCAAGGCCTGGTAGGGTGCCTCCATGTGATGATAGTGAAGTTTTAGATGGGTTCACATGGGCCATTGAAAAGATTTATCCAGCAAAGCAGGCTTCACTAGTTCGGTCACAATTCCTAGACTTTGCAAATCTTTCGGGCCCAAACTTGAGTAAACCACAGGTGAGGTTGGATAGAGCTATATTAGCTCAATCAAACCCTATTGGATGGTGGACCTATCATGGGAGGGAGACACCATAGTTGAAGACACTTGCTACTCGCTTTCTTGCACAGGTTGTTAGTTCCTCTGCTGCAAAGAGGAATTGGTTCACGTATAGCTTTATCCACTCCCTCAAGAGGAATAGACTTACCTCTAGACGAGCGGAGAAGCTAGTGGCCATTCATAGTGCTCTTCGGCTTCAGGATCAGCAGACTCCAAAGTATCGACAGACTCCAGCTCTATGGTGGGATATTGATCCCGAAGACGTGGCCCAGGTAGATGAGGAGGAGATAGCTGAGGGTTTGGTTGGGGTTCCATTGGTTGAGGAGGAGCATCACAGTGGCAGTGACTCAGAGGATGACTTTGATTTTGATGCGGTTATGAGGGATGATTAGGGGCAGCAGTGCTCTTTGACTTTGTTTATTTTGTATTCATTACTGACATTGTATTTTGATTTTCATAGCAAACTTGAAAACTATATGGCAGCAATATAGCCTTTGGGCATTTTGATATAAGTTTATAAATTATAACTTGAAGGTTGTTTCATGATTTGTGTCTGTTAATTTTGAATGCGTATTGAGTATTGGCATAATGTTGGACACAAATGTTATATGTTAGTGTTCTATAATGTGTATTATGCATGCCTTATCCATGTTATCATATGAATATTTAAAATTTCCCTATATTTTTATATAGTCGTCCCCTGCCGTCCCTAATTTTGGCCTCAAAAATCGGAAACTTGGGGACTCGTCCTGCCGTCCCCGTCCCGAAAACTTGGGGTAACCTTGAATAAATGTTCTCTTTAATGAAATGATCTTGGATTGAAATTTAATCGGCTATGTCTTCCCATGACTCTTTATCCCTTAATCGCCTTCCTTCAATCTTACATTTGATTGATCATATAAATAAGTATTAATCTATTCATTTTTATATTAAGATCATTATTACTTATAAGGTTGAATAATTGCTATTAAATGGTTCTATGTTCAAATGCACATCAATCATAGATTATATCGCCTTGCTGCTGTTTTGAATGTAGATCGTATTCCTCAATGTTTTCCCCATATTCTTCTCCATTTCCCTCTATTCTCCTAATAGATCTTATATCTTTACTTCTACCCTGAAATGATACATCTCCTAATAGACATAAACTTTCATAGAGTCATGACTATTTGTTTAGTAAAGATCCTTTTTATTGATTGTTGTTTAGACTAATTCATATATTTTTATTTGTTATTTCTCCATACACCAAATGATTGCTGCTCTCTCTTATATTCTATCTGTTGCCTTTTATATCCCCCTCACCTCTTTCACCACATTCATTATTTATATCTTATGCCTTCAATGAAGTGATACACCACTTTGAATGAATTTTCAAAAAGTCATGGCTCTTTTTAATTAATAGTTAACTTTCCAAACTTGATCGTTGCCTATTAACAAAAAATCTTTTATTTAAGTGCTGCCTTTTACTAAATGAAATCACTCCCTTTATTTTATGATATATAGTTTATATTAATTGTTATATGTTTTCTTATTTTATGTATTTATTTCTATATATACATTTAATATTCATAGTGTTATATTTTTATGATATTATATTGTTAATATTTATATTTGACAATTATAATATTTAAATTGCACGCACTTATTTATATTTTGATATTTATTTGATTTAGTTATTTGTATTATAATTATAGATTGAATTTATCGGTTTATCTTAATTATATATATTTTATTATTTAAATTGTCAATATTTATATTTTAGTATTATAATATTATATATAATAATTATATTTATAATATTATCTTACGTTGATTATAATAATAGCATTTGTATTGTCAATCTTATAATTATTATAATATTGTCTCATGACAATTATAATAATTAAGTCGTTAATACGTATTTTGTCATTTTTTCTATTTATTTGTATTTTAGTATGTTACGATCTCGAGGGACATGACAAAAATGGTCATGGAGATGGCTACACCTCCTGAAGATAGAAACGGAGACGAGGTGGATGTTGATGATTTTGTGATGGTGAAAGCCAATCTTGGCAAGAGCACTAGGCATGCTGACATGAGTTTGTTCAAGATGGTATCTAAAAACCTTCAGGAAAGAGTGCTAAAAGATGGAGAAGACAAGGCAGCCCTCAAAGCTAAAAACTGTCAACTCCAGTTATACATTTCTAACCTCATTCATGGCACTTCACAAACAACACAGTTGCTGCCCCAGGTTTTAGAGACACCAACTGATCAGCAACAGTTGAGGTAGTTGGTAATCTGTGGGAAACAGACATAGGAGTGGATTGAGGAAATCATCACTAGGGGCACAAAAATTCTAGCACAAATATTTCAGCTAAGATATAATGCCCATGATTTATGCCAAGGTATCCAGGGATTCAAGCAGTTGATAGCAGAGGTGAAGCCTATGCACGAAATTATTATTGCAGATTTAGATACGGCATATGGCTCTACCGCTTCTAGAGAACATAAAAGACAAATTCTTGCATGGAAGGAATATCATTTCTTCAAAGTGAAAACTTACGAAGGGATATCTAAGGAGTTTGTTGTGTACAAGAAAAGGGTTGTCGATCCTCTCGAATTCATAAGGGAGTTTGTCACAGAAAACCCTTGCCGGTATTGTCATGATGATGTTTCCTTTGTTGGGCTTGATGAAGTCCAAACAGAGTTTCAGAGTGTTGTTCGTAGCAGCAATGGCAGTGTCAGAAGAATGAGTCAGATATCAATGATGTCAGCAAAGTTCGAGAAAGCAGCTAAGGAGAATGAAGATTTCCTGAGATCTATTGCAGATGGCGAAGAAATCTTAGAAAAGCGGAACTTTGCTATTGATAGTATTGATGCACCTGACCAAGATACAGTTTCCCGCTTTTTGGCTTGATGTGTTTGAGATATAAAATCAGCTTTCATCTAGAAGCTTTCTTCCTAGCTTTCTTTCTATTCTCGTCTTAATTCTTATCCATTCTTTTGAGAAGAGAAAGAAAACAATTGTAATAGTTGGCATTTCCTTTTTTGATGCTTTCTTAGTTGTAGATGTTTATCTTCTTTAGATTTAGAAATAAAGCTTGCATGCTGGCAAGTATTAGTTGTAAAAGCAAGGAGATTTTAGGGTTCCCTACTCCTCTGCTTAGTTATAAATAAGGGCAGCCTTTCCCATTTTTCTTGAACCGTGCTTGTGATAACAAATTGCTGAGCCTATTTTGCCTACTAGTTGTTATTGTTTAGTTTCAATTCACTTTGTGTTAAGAGCAAGTTTGCATGCCTCTTTTAGCTGCAAATCCTTGTTCAGTGCATGTATCTTGTGTTAAGTGTTGATTTGGTTTGATCGCATGTTGCATGTATTTTGCTACAACTTGCTGTCCCAGAAGTTTAATCTCTTGTGCCCGAAGTTTGAGGAAATAAAGTCTTGTGCTTGCTTTGCTGCCTTGATATAAAGTCTCAGATTTCCGTTTATTGTGTTATGCTTATATGATCTCCTTTTTAGCTTGCATTGAAATTCAGTAGATGTATGTTGGAAGAAGGTTTATCTAAGTATCTGTGTCAGAGAATCAAATCTTGTTCATTTCTAACTCTCTTGCTCTGTGTTTACTTGAGAGGCTAGAAACCTCATTAGCGTAAGTTAGTTGTAGTTGATAGTTTTTACTATGGAGAAAACCTCAGCTGCAACGTCAAGAGTTCTATGACCTTGTGTTCTCGCAGCTGAAAAAAAAAGATAGCCAAATTAGCGTTAGTTTACTTTCTTTTAGCAAACTCAGCAAAAGAGGGAGCTTCCCCTCCGAATTTGAAAAGCAATTTACTGCACATAGCTGTCCGTTTCCAAACCGCATTCCAAAGGTGCGATTGAAACGCCAACAGGCTCCAACCTACTATCAAAGTCTTCGATCTTATACAAACTAAGCTCCAACTCAGCAAGAGGCTCCAACCACTACTTGATAGGCTCCAATCCCCACACAAAAACTGAGCTCCAACCCAGCAAGAGGCTCCAAACTCTATTTGATAGGCTCCAAACTGTTTGATTCTTCAATGCTGATATGATGAACTCCTCCACAAAATCTGATTCAAATATAACCACTCTCTTCCTTCTCAAATCTGATTATTATCATGCACCATACAATATACTTCTCTCAAATTTGATCACAAATTACAAGTTTGATCACTGTCTTTCAAATTACTTTCATGCACTATCTTTTTACAAATTTGATCACTATCATGTATTTTTTCTTTTCATAAATCTGATCACTATAATATACTTCTCCTTTACAAATCCGCTATAGATCCTTTTAATTCTGCTATAAATCTGTCTACATACTTGCTTGAAGATTTGCTACAAACTCTCTTTCAAGTCTGCTCATAAACCTGCTCAAACTTCTTTACAATCATAATCATGGCATTATTTTACACATCAGAATTAGACTTCATTTTTCTGCTCTTCTTTTGCCTTTAGATCTGCTATTTTTAATCAGAAAAATAAATCATTTTTTTAATTGCTTGCTTCCTTGCCACACCTCCTATTTTTTATATCTTTATTCCTCTTATGAAAAGAGACATCTCTTAGGAAAGATGATGTCTTTTCAAACAGTCGTGTCTCTTTCTTAAACTGCTGTCCCTTTAAGTTAATCACAGCCTTTCATAATTTAATTTCTGCCTTTAGTAATTATTGCTGCCTTTACTTTTACATTTAATTAATCTTTGACTTTTATATAAATTATTTCCTATTTCAAACTTGCCTTCAATCGCTGCCTTTATGAATGCTTTGTCCTCTAGCAATTCGTCTCATATGATTTTGTCTTATTTACTTTTGTCTCATTCACTAATTACATGAAAACGAATGCTGATCGCTGCCCTTTTAATAACTATTTTGTCTTTACTAAAACAGATTGCACTATTTCTCTTTTATAAGACTTTTATCTTATATTCTATTTTGTCTTTTTCTTAATCTCTTCACTTTATGATCTTTTAAATAAGACATATTTGTCTTATGTGGAGTGCTCAAAAGTTATTTATTTTTAATCTCTCTTTATGATTTCCTTTAATCGCATACCTTCATCAAATCATATTACTTCATAATCTCTATTTGGAATAAGACATTTTTGTCTGATGTATATAATAAGCTTCATATGGAAGGAGGTTGGCTAAATAATATTATTTTAATCCATCCTTCTTAACTTTAATTCTGCCTTATAATTTCTTGAGTCCTTTTAATACAGCGATTTATGGCCTTTGGCCTATAGCAGTTTCTTTTTCTTGTATCAATGAATTTCATGGTGACACCAATAACAACTTTCTTGACATCAATGATCGTAATCTTATCAATAATCTTCCATACTTCTTTGACATTCTCGTCCTTACATCTTGAACAACTAATCCAACAATCTTCACGACAAATTTTTAGACATCAATCTCACCAACAATCTCGAGCTTGTCATTAGGGATAACACTGACCACATGTGTATGCACTTTTGAAATCAATGGCAACATTGTCTTCTTTTGACATCAATGACAACATTTCCAACAAATTTTTCCATGATGACCTTATTGTTGGCCAACCTCATCTACTCTTGGCACCCAAATTAAGGTTTTAAATTAAATAAAAACAAACAAATCCTTTATTTGTTTATAAGGCCAACCTGCCTTAGCTAAGTCACCTCACTTGGATAAAAACGGTGTTCCATGGGGACGCGTCCCCCCCAAAAAACCACACGTTTCCTAGAGGGGGACATCTCGGAGACTTGGGGACTTGGGGGGGACGTCCCCCCACCAGTGCACCACCATCGCCACCATCCCACCACAAGTGTCGCTATCTCCAAGACGCCACTAGGACTTCGAGGATGCTAGGGTGTCCTCAAGAGGTCTGGGGGACTCCTAGTTGTCTCCAAGATGTATAATTCTTATACTTACACATCTTTTTATAACTATTTTTTGAAGTACTATATGTATTTCAGCACCCTGCTGCCCCCTCGCTGCCGTCCCCCTGCCGCCTCCAAACTTAGACCCCCCGTCCCCACATCCCCGAAACACGTCCCCTGCCCTCCCCCTATCCCCGTCCCCGAAACTCCATGGAACATTGGATAAAAATCAAATAAATTACATGAGGTCGACCCCCTCTTAGGGTGCCCATCTTGGGGATTTTAATTTGGAAATAAAAAATTTAAATTTATTTATTATAGGGGCCGACCCCTCTAGGAAGGTGCGCCCAACTTTGGGCAAGGCAAATAAAAATCTATATGCTACTTTTGTTGACCAATATGAAGGGATGTAACCACTGGTAAAGGGGTGCATTAGCATATATAAAAAGAAGATCATTTGAGGTTTATTTCAACAAGCAATTAACGAATATCATTCCCAATCATAGTAGAATTTTGAGCCAATTTATGAAGATTATTTGAGCAGATCTATGAATATTATTTGAGCAGTTTTGAAAGATTTAAGCATAATTTAGAGGAATTAGAGCAGATCAAAAGAGCAAGTTATTGCAGATTTATGAGCAGACCTGAGAGCAAATTATAGCAGATTTATGAGCAGACCCGGAGGCGAATTATTGCAGATTTATGATCAGATCTTAAAGTGAATCATTGCAGATTTGGAGCAAACTTTGAAGACATCTTTATAGCAGATTTTTGTGAAAATATTAAGGCAAATTGGTGAGGTATATTGTAACAGAAATACACAAGAAGTCAAACATATTATTTGGAGGTTGGAGCCTCCTACTTGAAGAGATCGTGAGGTTGAAGCCTCTTGTTAAAGAGCTTGGAGTCTCTTGTTGAGTTGGTGCTTAGTGGGGGGGATTGGAGTCTCCAGTGGGTTGGTGCCTACAAATTTTTGTAAGAAGACTAATGCAAGCAAGATTTTGTCATGGTTTTCTCCCGTAAGAGATCCCACATAAAATTGTGTGTCTCTCTTGTGTATGTTCTCAAACTGCCACATCTTGCATGAATAATATTACTATGGATAATTACGGTGTGAAGTAGTATTACTATATTGAGTTAAGAAGTAAAGTTTTAATCTATACTAATTCACCCCCCCTCTCAATATTCATGTGTGTTTCATCAAAGAATTATGTTCTTGTTGCATCCACAAATTATTTATTTGCATGGTTGCCATCAATGACAAAGGGGGAGATTGTTGGAAATGTTATTGTCATTGATGTCAAAAGCAATATCAAAGGAGAACTAATTGCTTCATTCAAGGGCAAGTTGCATTATTTCAAGGTGATAAAAGACATGTTTATAATTCATAAGTGTTGTCTGACCTTCCTCCACCTTGGCACTCACTTTGCAAATTGCAAAATAATAATAAAAATAATACTTATGTTGCTGGCCAACCTCCTCTTTGGCGCCTTTCTTGGGTGACTTTAAATGTTTAAAATAAACTTTATTATTTAAATTCTTGGCCGACCTCCTTTTGGTGAAGTGCATGATTTGGATATAAATACAAGTCATTTTGGAGGTTCGAAAGCAGGTTTTTAAATGGAAAACCATTCCTTTTAAGAGCAAAAATTAGGAGAAGAAGAGCAGATTTAAGGGGAAGAGGGGCAGATTTATGGACAATATTTGAAGAAGGCTTTAATCAGATTTATGACAAATTGTAGTGTTATACCCAAAATGAAATTTTTGGCATTCTGCTTAAATTGAGCTAAACAACGTAAAAATGCCATCTAAAGTATGTTTTAGGTCAAACCAAATATGAAATCCTTGTGGGTTTCTGTCAAGGAACCTATGGTTAAAATTTTGAAAAAACGAAAATTAGGGTTTTACACCCCTATTTTTATGGAAACCCTAAAAAATAGGACCTTCCCGGAAATGATTGAAAATAATTCTGATAGGATTAATTGCCTTCACGATCACACTGATCAAGTCAGAATTATCAAAAAATATGTTTTACTCTGGTGGGTCTATTTCTATTTTTCAGGAACAAAGTTAGGAGCTCCGCAGCCATTAATGGCAGATTGGCCAGTACCAGGTGCTGAAAGCTAAACCTCAAAAGCTTCAACGAAGAAACCATGGCGGAAAAGGATGAAAATGATGACGTTCAACGAAGGAGATTCTCAAAACGGAAAAGGCCAAAATTTGGCTAAGTCTGGAAGGTGCACGTTTTGTCTACCAAAGCAAAACATAGTCTACAGTGGCTAAAAGCGCCCCTCTTGAAGAAAGGCGCCCTTGAACCTCAGAGGGCAAATCAAATCATCTGGCAGTGTCAAAACAGTCATCCTCTTCACTTTCATACTAGCTCGACAACGAAACAATCAGCAAGATCATCTGATTCAGGGATCATTGACCAACCGTCAGCGAAGTATGGAGGATCCATTGACGACAGAAGTGCCAAATCTGAAAGCTTCAAGGTAAAAGCGCCCCTGCTGGCCAGGGGCGCCCCTCAGTTGCAGACATCAGATGAATCCAAGAGCTGTAGCTTTATACATGATATCTTTCCAGCTTCCTCCCGGCTACGTGATCAATCTAACAGCAAGTCCACAAGACACACCAGACGATCACGAGATGAGATCAAGCAGAAAAAGCCAAATTTGAAAAACTGGAAAGATAAGCCAGAAAATGGCTAAGGCATGGCTAAAAGCGCCCCTCTCAAGGAAAGGCGCCCTTTCCTAAAGGTGTCCAGATTCAGCCGGAATCTTCACTGCCTCCCAGGATGACCTTCTCAGCTATGACCTATCTCGTCAGCGAGACTATCAGCAAGAACTTCCGACAAATCAATCGACTGATGGAGAAGGTCAAAGACTGGCAGTCCACAACCAAGATGAAACCAAGCAAAAGCTAAAAGCGCCCCTGCTGGCCAGGGGCGCCCTTTAGTTTGGAAGCCCAAAACTTGCCAGCTTCCACTGCAAAGTCAGGCATCGTGAACAAGACTGAACCAGCTACCCGACGCATCGTCAGGCAGAATCATCTGATTCATCAAACATCGGGAACGTCAGATCAAAGCAAAAAGGGTCTGAAAAGGTCAAAACGAAGAACGAGTCAGTGAAAATTGACTAAGGCATTGTCAAAAGCGCCCCTTTCAAGAAAAGGCGCCCTTCTTTCTGGAGACCTAAACTCAGTTTTCTGAGCTAACCTCTCCCAGGCATATCTAATCACACTGATCCTGCCTCAACAACAGAACTGTCAGATACTGCTCGAGATCAACTGAGCAACCTGAATCGAAGATCAAACAGGAGCACTTCAGCTTGCAAAATAGGCAAAAAAGATCAAACTCAAGGTTGGACGCCTAAAGGAAAGTCAAACAGAAATGTTGACTTGAGTTAGCAAATTTGGAGCCAAAAAAGAGAAAAACACTCCACAATCAATGGAAATCATCTTTTGGAACTCCAAATCAGGACTGAATGATGAGTTATCTTCCATACTTTGTGGATCTTAACCCTAATTGCCTTATATTCATGCTAGGCGTCCCTTTCCTCATTATTCTTTTTGCAGGTTGAAGGATAAAACATCAAGTAGCTCCCAAGAACAAGTTTTCAAGATCTGGCAGGGGTTTTGAACGGATCTTCAATATTTTTGAAGATCATTGGCAGTAAAAGCATTCTTCTCCCAAGATTGCTTCCAGAGACAGATTATTGCAAAGTGGCAGTTTATAACTTCCAATCCATCTTCTGTCTATTTCCTCTACTTCTGTCTATATTTCTTTTGCATGTCACAGGAAACGACAGATTTTCACAGATCTGACCAACTGGGTATGATCAGCACAGCTTTTTCAACAAAACCCACATGGTAGATTTTTTCAGAAAAAGTAGCCCTGCTGCCCCTATTTTTTAGGGTTTCCGGAAAAAGTCATAATATTGAAAAACGGACAAACTGGGTTTGTTTGGCTCTGAAGCACGAACAAAACCCATGTGTTAGATTTTTTCGAGAAAAATCACTTTCTGGTGCCCTTGCTGCCTCTGCCACCGAAGGGCTCTTGCATGTCAAAGAAAAACTCGTTTTTTCGAATTTCTGACGATCTGGGTCTGTTTAGAAAATCATTCTTAACAAAACCCATGTCTCAGAATTTTTCGTAAAAACTACCCCCGGCGAGGCTATTTTTAGCAGTTCCAGAAAAGTGTCAGAACAGGGTCAAGTGCCCAGTCAATATTCAAGGTTTTCAGAATGCAGTACTCTCAGGTACAATACAAGACCAAAACAGTCTTATACCATGATTACCTGAAAACGACTGATACAGACTTATGGCAGAAAAATCCAGAGGTCAGTTCTGAAGACTTGGAGGGCATGAATCAAATCACATTGCAGAACATCGAAGAATCCGGTTTGTTTCAAGCAGCATCTATTCCAATCACCTTACAAAGCATCGAGCTTGTAATTGCTTGCACTAAGCATTACAACCCGACTACAAGAGAGATCCTGTCAGTTGACGGGAGGGTGATTTGCAGCTTGAAGCCGGTAGACATAGAGACTTGTTTTGCAATTCCACCATGCCCTACCAAGAAGGTCATATCAGTGACAGAATGCGAAAAGGCATTCGAGGCTTCGAAAGGACAAGTGTTCGCTTATAATGGCTGAACATTGGCTGAAAACAAAGAGAAACAGCTTGCCCAGATTAGTTGGTAGAGGAGAATTCAAAGACGAGTACGGAGTGCTAATCACCCTACTCAGCAGAGTCACTGGACAAGAGGAGGGAAAATCCTTCCAGCCGTGGATGTTCTACATTATTGGCAAGATAATCAGCAGAAAAGAACGTTACGACTGGGCCTCCCTGATCAGTGACACACTCCACCAACAATTCACCGGATTTCTAGAAGAGCACCGTTTCCACATGTGTTCATACCTGGTCTACCTGATAGCCTTCCAAGGCGATTTCAGAACATTAAACACTGTGGGAACCCTGGGTGTGCAAAAGGTACAAGAATACTTTCCTCGCTTGGAGTTCACTCTAGCGGAAAGACATTTCAAAAGAATAAATGACCTTTTTACTATGCACACCGTGCACGAGCTAGACCATGAGATGCACGTGCGTATTTCACCAGCAGCTAAGGCAGCAATGGTGGACTGGGCGGATTGGTTCATACAATTCCCCACTTTCACCTACATACGCGTGTATGGCTATAATGGCCACCCCGCCATGATGCCACGTTACCCCTCAGATAGGGTAGTGTTCATGGAATTCCTGAGGCAATTGGCCGATGTTCACTCTTACCTTCGCGTAAAGAAAAAGGCTGCAGTGAACTTTCCTCTTCAGATGGGACTCTACAGATGCAGAACTGCAGCTGATGCAAGGTTGATAAGCCAAGAAATAGTGAGATTTAATCTCAAGTACCTCATCGACAGGAGGCCATCCTATGACCCCAGAGGCATCTTCGCAGCTCACCTTGAGCAAAGATCATCACATGAACCTTTCATGGAAGATTTTTGGGTCAACTGCGAGGATGAGTTCGAAGTGAGAAGAAGGAACCATAGCAGATTCAAGCTCTCGCAGATTGCAGAATTCATGTCAGAAGACATCGAGGGCTTATCTGAAGACGAAGGAGAAGTTATTCTTTCTTCCTTCTTCACGGGTCTAGTGGATTCACAACCACTCGGCAAGGTAGACTGGTACGCGAAAGAGAGTACGTCTATTGAGGAAAGAACGGGTAGAGTAGTTCGACACAGTCAACTCTACCTGGACAGTAAAAGGACAAGGAAGGTAGTACTTCCCCGATCAGAGCCGCCAGCGGTTCAGTCTACACTACCTTCCACGTCTAGGAGGAAACCCAGACAGAAGAAGATGAGCTTTCCTCCAGAAGGAATGCGGATGTCAGGAAGCACATGGGGGAGAAAAGGAATTGCCAGCACAAGCCGGCAAGAGGTACAGGTGGAGACAGCCACCAATTTGCCTGAGACAGTTGAGACCGCTGCAACTACACAAGAACCAGTGATTGAAATAATCGCTGTAGAGATGGAAACCATTGTAGAAGAAGTTGTAGCAGAAGCGGTGCCAGTGATAGAAACAGAGCCACCAGCTTCACCACCATCACAGAGGTCACAAAGTCCTATTGATTTGGACTCGCCACCACGAGACATTGCCACGGCACAGTCTCGTTCTTCTAGCATTCAAGGGACCTATGTTCCTCCTCCCAGCGATGCTAGCCGAGATTCTATCTGGCTGGAAAGCTCGCTTGGGAGGAAGAGGGAGAGGCCTTCTTATCAGCTTGACTTCTCTGAATTCCATCATGTCCCACAAGACATGCCGGTAAAGAAGTTGAAGAAGCAGACGCATGTAGAAAAGAATGCAGAGAACGAGGTTATCATAGAGACTGCTGCCCCACCTGAAGACAAAGATATACATAATGTGAGGGTTGAGGATTTCACGCTTTCAAAGGTGAACCTTGGAAAGACCACTCGACAGGTGGAGGCAGACCTTCTTGGAATTGCCTCGGCGAGTGTCAAAGAAAGGATGACAAAAGATGGACAAGACAAAGCAGCCTTGAAGGCTGAAATCCGTCAGCTAAAGTTGTACATTTCTAGTTTGATACATGACACTCCAAACTCCTCGGCTTTGCCTCAAGGACTGTTGGATCTCCCAGCTGAAAGAAACCATCATCAGTTGATTACATACGGTAAACACTTGAGACGTCAAGTGGATGAGTTTGTTGTCAAAGGGCGGTGTGTGTTGACAGAAGCATATCAGCTGAGAGACAGAGCACATGGACTTCGATCAGAAATCCAGAAGTCAGATATAAAGGCAGCTCAAGAGAGGCCGAGAGAGGAGGTGACAGTTGCTGATTTGCAACAAGCATATGAATCAGTTACGACCACAGAAAATAAACACCATCTCTTTGAGTGGAAAGAACAGGTGGCATACAAGGTGAGAGCCTATGATGCCAACTCTGTGGAGCTGATTGACTATAGACGCTTCGTCGCCAATATTATCAACTTCGCAAGAACGTTGGTAATATCCTTCCCTGAGTTAGAATATCAGCGGGAAGGAGGAGAATATGTGGAACTTGAAACCGTGCAGACACGATTCCAGGATGTCATCCGATCTTCATTCCTTGAAGATCCCAATGGCTGCAAATTAGCCAAAATTGCAGCCATGTCTGTCCAGTTAGATGAAGCAGCTGCCCAATGCATAACCTATCATCAGCAGCTTACGACGGGTGAAGAAATGCTTAGACGCCACATAGTCATCTTGAAGAGCATTAATTGCCCGGAGGCCGAAGAGGTCAATGACTGGATAGAGACTTTGTTGACCAGTGGTGAAGAGGTGTAAAGCACCAAGGGAGGACGTCCTACCCTCCAAATAGCATTAATTATGACTGAAGTCAACTTGATGCCCCTTTCCAAGTTGACTCCAGATCTCCACAGATCATGCATGTCAGATCCCACTAATCTAGGATGTCTATTTGACTCCCACGATTTGTGGATCTCAGATCTCCTCAAAAGGTGGATGTCTATTTGGAGACACATTTGTAACATAAGTTCACTTTTAGTTAGGTGTCAGTCAACTGAGGTAGACTTCCAGTTTGACTTTTGTTTAGTTTCAGTTAACTGAAGTAGATTTCCAGTTAACTGTTTGCTCACCTACTTTTAGACATAGAATAATATCTTGCTGATTGGCAAGAACTGTTTGTTAACTCAAGGAGATTTTAGGGTTGCCTACTCCTTTGAGTTTCTATAAATAAGAGCCTTAGGTTCTTTATTTGTTTAACCTTTATTTGCTAGCAAAATTGCTGCGCCACTGTTGCCAGAGTTCGCTTGTTTATATCTGTTCACTCTTGGATGAGAGTTCGTTGGTTGATCGCAATTGTGCATGATTTCGTGCCTTTGCTGTCCCGACCTTTGTAATTCTTTGAAGAATCTTAAAGAAATAAATCAGATGGTGCAAGCTTGATTGATCTAATTATTTGAGTTATTCAAAGTCTTGTTTTTAAATAGTGCATTGTTTCAATCTCCTCCTTGGACAGGTGTCGTCGCCTCCTTGGATATTTTGTCATCGATCATTATCGTTTGATGTTGTTTAATGATCTCTCTTGCAGCCTAGACTTTGGACAGGTGTCGTCACCTCCTCGGGAATCCTGTTAGAAAGGCCATCGTTCCTTGTTGTTTCCAGTGAGCTGCTTCCAAGCCTATACCTCGGATAGGGGTTCCTCCTCCTTGGCAAGTCTCAGATCCAGTTTACCGTAACGAGTGTTTGCTTGTATCGAGCCCTATCTTGGTATATATCCGAAGGTTCAGAGCCTCGGCCATATTCCATTGAGACGGAGGATTCAAGTGATCCAACCATACCATTTCGCTCCTACGCCCTCATGCTCTGTTTATCTTGAGGAGGTAGGATAGTTTAGAAGCTTAGTTAGTCCTAGTTAAGATCTGCGGAAACCAGAGAAAAAGCTTAGCTACGGCGCATTGGTTTATGCACCCTTGTGTCCTGCCGCTGAGTAAAAAAGATAGGAAATCTTAGTACACCCCTTTTTTTACAGTAGAAAATCAGCAAAGAGAGATCTTCGTCTCTATAATCCGAAGAGCATGTACTAACACACTTGCAATAGCTGTCCGTTTCCAATAAGCACTCCAGAGGTGCTAATTGAAACGCCAACATGTAGCAGATTCATATGAAGAATATATGCAGATTTTCAAAGGAGATTTATAGCAGACTTGTAGCAGACAAAAGAGCAAATTTATAGAAGACCTAAGAGCAAATTTGCAGCAGACTTGGAGCAAACCTAAGAGCAGATTTATAGCAGACCAAAGAGTAGATTTGCAGAAGACTTAAGAGAAGATTTATAGCAGATTTTATGAAATTGACACTCATGCTTTAAAAAAGCAATATCAAGAAGATGAAAGCTTTGTTGTGTTAGAAGTCGGTGCCTCATATTGAAAGAGATTGGTGTCTCTTATTGAGTTGGTGCTCAAGTGTTGGGGATCGGTGTCTCCAGTAGATTGATGCCTACAAAGTTTGTAAGAGAATTTTATATAAGCCATATTTTGCCATGGTTTTCTCCCGAAAGGGTTTCTAGTAAATCATGTGTTCTTCTTGTGTTCTTATTTGTGGAATTTGTGTGATTGATATTATTTTAATTATAAATTTGAAAAAGAAAAAGATTTTTATATACTGATTCACCTCTCCCCCCCTTCCCCCTCAGTATAAGCGTGTGTTCATTAGTCTATTTTTTAGTAAGTCACCTAGTTGTCTCCGATCGTCAGCCTAAGTCTTCAATATCATGTTGGTATGATCAGAGTTTGATTTCTATGTTGTTTCAATGCTTTTCGCAACTTGGGTAAAATAATTTAATTATTCACTTAAGTTATCTAATATTCTAATATTAAAGTGGCAGCTTAAGTGTAATAATTCTTTAAAAAGGTGATAAAGAGAGTTTCAAAAGTGGACACCTAGGGAAAAAAGGGGGCCTTTACACATGATAAAATATTATTATCTTTCTAAAAGGTCATTTTGGTAAATATTTGAATTATATAAAATTTTCCCTCCAAAAAGCTATATGAGGATGTGGGCTCATTTATGGGGTTAGACTTGTGAATGTTATTTTGTTATGCTGCTGGAGAGAACTTGAGTTTCTCCAAAGCTTCTTGAGGACAAAAAACCTCTTCGATTTGTTGGTTTCGAAGAAAACATCCCACCTATCTAGCTAGTGTGGTTTCATACAAAAATAGCCATAGTGCTACAAATTGGAGCTTTAGTTTTGGTATGTAGATATGAAGATCTTTCTAGTGTTTTGAGTGCAGATTTTGAAGTGACTTCTTTCAGTTTCAAAGTTACTAGATTTTTGATGTGATAAGAGGGCAACTAGAGGAGTTTTTGTTGATGTTAGGGTTGTACCATCCTCAGTCTAGGTCGTACATCATTTGCTGGCTGCTTAGTATGTATATGTTTCTAAGTTATGGTTTTTTATTTGCTATTAAGAACTGTTGGTTTTCAGTTGTAGTTATTGTTTGTCCTTGATGTCAAAATTACTTGCAGATGGCAATGATACTTTGTGGATGCAATGAATGATACTTTGTGGACTCATTGTGCTACTTCACTTTCCATTATTCATTTGCAGCTGCTTATGTTTTTGATGGTCTGACAATATTGATCATGCTTCAGGGTATTCAGCAGGTGACCTCTACAGGATCATCTAAAGAATTCAGTTTGGTTTCTAAAAGATTCATTTTGGTTTATTTTCAGCAGGTTATCTGATCATAGTATCTTTGACAGGTTCTGGTACATAAGGACTTCATATTTTTGGTCTTGATTATCACATTTTAATGTGATTGAGTATGTTGATTATGCACATTTATTTATATATACTCCATGGCTTATTGGTTTGGTATAATATTAATGTTTGTTTTTTGGCATATAGAATGACATTATATTTGTGTCATTGGATTTCAAAAGAGACATTACTATGTGGGCATAAGTCGGCATCAAAAGGTGATTAAAGGTTGTTTTGTGGTTTGCATAACCCTATCGGGTTTCTTTGAGCATATAGTGTTGGTGAACTTAACCTATCAGTCACTTTGCACTCAATTTGTAATTGCTTTGAGTAAAGTCACATGGAAGTAACCTTCAGCAGCGTCTATAATCTTTGTTTCACCGGCAGCAATGTTGTTTTAAATATTGATTCGGGCTTATTGAGGTGTTGAGTAATGTATGTGTCATCGGCTGAGATGATCTAGCAGTATTGACTTAGCATTGGCCATGTGTATTTGTTTATGATGTGGCAATGATGGGTGTCGACATCCGTGGTAGAAGTCTTTGACAGCGGACTCAAATATATTATGATGTTTCGTTAAAACATGTGTATTTGTCATATCGGACTTCAAATCATCATTTTGTTTGACAAAGTCTTCGACAAACTTGAAAGAAAGAAATTTAGGGCATTATCTTTTTGAAGGGTTTGGAACCCTAACCGCCATGAGGATATTCAGTTCTCAGTTCTTGCTTTGGCCGACACTAGAAGAGTTAACTGAGTTTGTTGCAAGCATGGATAGTAGGTTATGAACTAGCAAGAGCTTGGTAGTTGAGGTGACAATGGCTCCTTCAGCTGGACAGTTGAGATTGGCTTCAACGGTCTTTGTCTGGTATTTGTTTGATTTCTTCGTTGAATAAACAGGTATTACTTCTATTGGTTAATGTTTTCTTGAAGCTCGAAATATAACTAAGAAATCTGTTAGTTTTGTTGTTAAGGGTTTTCTATACTTCAAAAATAAAAAGGAGGCTACGGGCTTTAACTATAATGATCATTGTTTGATAATTTCTTCTAGGGTTACTCTTTAAAACCCTAACTTGAAGATGTTTTTCTACAGTTTCAAAACCGTTACTGAGCTCTCTTTCAGAAGTTAGTTTTTCTTTGAAGCATTATTTAAAGAGATTCTTATGAAGGGTTTGTGTGGGTTTTTGAGAAAGAAACAGATTATTGTATTCTTGATTTTTTGGTTATTGAAAAGAGGAACATGTCTATGATATTCTTAAAAGGCAGAAAGTGAATGTGAAATCTCTGCCATAACCATACAGAGATTGTGATGTATTGCAAATCTTTTTGAGGGGTTGTTTTGAAGATGTTCTTGTAAACCAGAAAGAAGATGTTGTCATATACATACAACATGCTTCATTGTGCTCATTGAAAATCATTAGTTTTCTATTGAAATTCTAGAACTACATTATTTTTGCACTTCTAGTGTCCTGATAGGATACTGTTGTTGATATTTTGTATAAAGGAGTTGGTGCTCCTAAAGTTGGTGCTTCTTATTTCTATTTGTGGAGTTGGTGCTTCAAAACTGTGTAGAATTGGTGCTCTATATGAATAAAGAAATATTTTCCGAGTGGTTTTTTATGCCCCAAGAGGGTTTTTCCACTCATGACATATTTTGTGTTATGTGACAATTTTTGTGCAATTTTTCTTATCTGTTTTTCACATGTTCTCAAATGCTTTAAATAGTTAACAATCTACATAAACAATTTTCATTGTTCATGTCAAGTTTCATGCTTAAAAATCTGATTTAATGTAAAGCTCTAATGCACTTAAAAAGTCTCTCAAAATCATTTGTCTAATTCTTGATCTATGCTGTCCATGTTGTCATGTTATCATTTTTGTGAACAACAATTTTTTAATATATTTTGTCTAAATGCAAATCAAGTCTTCCATTTGTGAAAAGTTTTCTAGATCACTGATTCACACCCCCCCCCCTCTCAGTGATTTCAGTCTTCCAACAAGAACCACCATTGTCATTATACTTGAAGATTGTACAAACTTCATGGAGCAGATTTAATGTTGTTTGAGGCCATACCATCACCATTGTTGGTCATGCATCAACCTGGAGGTTGGCATGGGAATCCTAGGCTGAAGCACCTAGTCTTTGAAGCACTTATCACTCGTAATATTGGTGCCTAGAGTCTTCAAACCAATATCAATCACCATATGGGTGCACTTTCGGGTTTGTGATGAGTTATGTGATTAGCACACACACTTATACTAAGAGGGGGGATGAATCAGTATAAGATAGACTTTCACTTATTTAAAATCCAACAACCTATGTTATCGAGTTCACCCCTGGGAAGCCCGGTCTATTATGCAGGTAATTGGTAAATTAATTGATGTATTAACAATGAGCGAGACGCTCAATAAATAGTTTACAAGATTTCCAAAACTGGAAAGTTTCTAAAAAGAAACTCCAGATAAGATCAGAGACGATCTTATCTCTATCTTACAATATCTTACAATATTGAGCATTAATAAATAAATAAACATTATTTTAATACCCTCCCTTAATGCTCAATCTATCGACTACACCAAGATGCCCCCTGAATTTTACAAACTTATCTGTACTGAGCGACTTGGTGAGAATGTCTGCTGTCTGATCCTCTGTCGGAACATACAGCAATTGAACTGATCCGTCTTCAACCAGCTTCCAAATGAAATGACAATGAGTTTCCACATGCTTGGTTCGCTCATGGAAGACCGGATTCTTGGCAAGTTTGAGAACTCCCTGATTATCACAGAACAAGGGAGTCGGACCTGCTTGAGATATTTGCATATCTGCAAGCATCCGGCGAAGCCAAACTGCCTCACATGCTGCTTTTACTGCTCCCCGATACTCTGCTTTTGTCGAGGAGAGAGCCACTGCTTGCGGCTTCTTACTCGTCCATGTGACTGCACCAGATCCCAAACTGAACACATACCCAGATGTTGATTTCCTGTCATCAACTGAACCTGCCCAATCTGAATCTGTGAACCCACTGAGTTTAGGATCGTGACTCCGAGTGTACAAGAGTCCAAAATCAGGAGTGCCCTTCACATAACGCAGCACATGCTTCGCTGCTACCCAATGATCAGCCTTGGGGGCTGTCATGAAGCGTGATATGTAGCTCACTGCAAAACTCAAATCAGGTCTAGTAGCAGCAAGATAGATGAGGCTGCCTACTAGTTGCCTGAACAATGTTTCATCTACCACAGGTGAATCGGACTTAGCTGACAACTTAAGCCCTTTTTCCATGGGTGTAGAGGCAGGTTTGCAATCCTGCATTCGGAACTTATCCAGAAGACTTCGAGCATACTTGGACTGGGAGATGAAAATGCTGCTCTCTGTCTGCCAAACCTCAACACCTAAACAATAATGCAGGAGGCCCAAGTCTGTCATGTCAAAAGTTTTGCACAAGTCCTGTTTGATCTCAGTGATCAAAAGTGTTGAACTGCCAGTAATGATCAAGTCATCCACGTAGACAACAACAAGTAGAATCTTATTACCAGTATTCTTGACATACAGGTTCGAGTTAGATGGACTCCTCTGAAAGCCATGATCTGCGAGGTACGTGTCAATTTTTATGTACCAAGCCCGAGGAGCCTGTTTCAGGCCATAGAGTGCCTTGACCAATCTGCACACCTTCTGTTCTTGACCAGCAACTTTGAAACCTGGAGGCTGCGTCATGTATACTTCCTCCTTCAACTCACCATTGAGGAAAGCACTCTTCACATCCATCTGATGGACCTTCCAACCAAATTGGGCTGCTAAGGCAAGGACAAGCTGTATGGTACTCATTTTGGCTGTAAGAGCAAAGGTCTCCTCATAGTCAATGCCTTCTTTCTGTGAGAACCCCCGTGCAACCAGACGAGCTTTGTACTTGTCAAGGGTTCCGTCAGCTTTGTACTTCACCTTGTACACCCATTTGCAGCTAATGGGCTTCTTCCCTGAAGGAAGATTGGAAAGGACCCAAGTGTGATTCTTCTGAAGACTCTGGTATTCTGATTCCATTGCCTTTTCCCACTCAGGTATCCCTTGTGCCTCTAAATAGGTCTAAGGCTCATAAACACTGTGAATGTTGGCCATGAGAGCAAAATTCACTGTAGACTGCTGTTTGCTCTTGTTTCTGGATGATCTACCCTCAATGAGCTCATCAGCACGAAGATCACTGATAGTCTTAGCCCACCATTTCGGTCGGAGAGTAGATGTGCCAACATCAGATGCAGCAGGAGGAGCTGGATCTGGTTGTGGATCTGGAACAGGTTCAACAGGGGGATGTTCATTATCATCTGGAGGAAACTCAGGTTGAGCATCATCAAAGACTAGGTCTTCGTCATCCCTCCCATCAAGTGAACCTAATGGAAGTCGGACACTCATATCAGGACCCTGTAGAGGCTGATCCTCTGAATGCTGAACAGGTGAGGAAGAGTGAAATGGACCTCGTTCCTCATCAAAAACAACATCTCGACTGAAGATAAGACGATCAGTGTCTATATCAATCAGCCTATATGCCTTGTGGTTGTCACTGTACCCTGTGAACATGAGTTTCTGGCTCTTGGAGTCCAGCTTAGTGCGCTTGGCCTCTGGAATCCAAACATACACAAGAGAGCCAAAAACTTTCAAATGACTGATCCTAGGTTTGCGACCAGACCAAACTTCCTCAGGAGTCTTTCCCTTAACAGCATGAGTGGGTGACCTATTAAGGAGATAGACTGATGTATTGACGGCTTCTGCCCAAAACTTAGTAGGAACACTCCTGTGTTGCAACATGGAGCGAGCCATCTCAACAATCGTACGATTGCGTCGCTCTACAACACCATTTTGCTGAGGAGTGTAGGGTGTGGTTAACTGACGTTTTATCCCATGAGTATCACAGAAGTTGGAGAATGCACTAGAACAGAATTCCCCCCCATTATCTGACCTAAGAGTTATAATACTAGAACTGGACTCTTTTTCAACTAAGGCCTTAAACTTCTGAAATACATTAAAAACCCTCTGATTTCTGTTTAAGAAAGTACACCCACATTTTCCTACTATAGTCATCAACAAAAAGTAGAAAGTACTTGCAACCAGTTACAGAAGAAACAGACATAGGGCCACAAATATCAGCATGAACTAATTGAAGTACCTGAGAAGCCCGCCAAGAGTCACCATCCTTGAACGGTGTGCGATGCTGCTTCCCAGCCTGACAAGCACCACAAACGCCCTGATGCTGAGTCTGAATGTCAGGTAAGCCATCTACAAGTCCCTCCGAGCAAGCTGAGAGAGATAGTGCACGTTCAAGTGCCCATACCGCTGGTGCCAAAGACTGGTGACAGCTGAATTTCTGGCTGCCAAGGCTAACTCCGGAGAATCACCAGTGTCCACAAGCCTGTAAAGGCCATGATCCTCTATCCCAACGGCCACCGTTGTGCGAGTTTCTCGATCAACAATCGAACATCTATGCGAGCTGAATACCACATCCATCTGGGGAGAATGCCGCATGATCTGACTGACTGAGAGAAGATTGAGCTCGATATCAGGTACATAATATACGTTGAGGAATATGAGATCCCTCCCGCCAGATTGAACCTGAACAGTGCCTGTGCCGACAACTGTGTATTCCTCACCTCCTCCAAAGATTACTGAGTCAGTGCAAGGGGAAAAGTTTGTGAACCAATCACGCCTATGTGAGAAATGACGCGAAGCACCAGAATCTATGTACCAAGCAGAGGACTTGACATGGTCTGCGGGCCTTTTTGCCATCAGTGCATAAAAGGCAGATTCCTTCTGCTCAGAGTGCTCGGCGACATTCGCTTTCTGAAACCCTCCCTGCTTCTTTTGCTCAGAAGCCAAACGAGCACGGCAATCTTTCTTGATGTGGCCAAATTTATGACAGTAATTGCACTGTATATTTTTCTTCTTCGGGCTGGTGGAGCGCTGACTTGAGCCTTTCTGCTGTGAAGGCTGACCTTTCCCATGATGCTTCGACTGAGTTTTTGCTGCAAAGGCCTGCTCCGTGGAGGATGATGATTCACTGCTACCGAACTGTTGTCTCCAGCGATCCTGCTGCAACAGGATAGTGCACAAATTCGGAAACTTGAGATCAACATTAGCAGACGTAATGTTGAGGGTCTCTATGAAATGTTCATAGGACTTCGGTAAACTCTTCAGGGTGATCACAACCATGTCTTCCTCCTCCATTTTCCGACCAATCGCCTCCAACTGATCTCTGATCTCCTGGATTTTATTCAAGTGCGCTTGCAGAGTTGTCTTCTCATCCATCATGATAGAAAACAGCATATTCTTCAAGAAAAACGCACGGCTTTTGTCGGAAGTTTCATGCAAATCCTTCAAGTGATCCCAGATCTCCTTAGCTGATTTTCGCAGTGGAATCTGAGGGAGCTGATCATCAATAACCGAAAGCTTAATAAGCATGACGGCTTCACGATTCTGCTCATCAAACTTATCCTGATCCTTACCCGCCGCTTCAGGACGAGTAGCGTTGCCGATGATCATTTGATCAAGGCAGCGGTATTCAAAAATTGTTAACATTCACTGCTTCCAGGTGTTGTAATTTTTGCCATTAAATCTCTGGCTGCCCTCCAGCATTAAATTGCTTAAACTGGCCATCTTCACGCTTTTCGAGGCACGAAAAACGAGGTACTCAGAAAATTCAGAGACCAACCTAGTTGAGCTCTCGAAAAACCCACCAGGAATCTGTAATCGAAAAAATTTCCCGCTTTCGAAAAACGGGTCAAAACCCTAGACGACTTTTCAGAATGCCCAGAAATCGTGTCAAGAAGACCTTGGAATCGCGGCCAGAACACGCGCAGCTTGTATCAGATGAAAGTCGCGCCCATGAAATCACACGGCCACTGCGCCTGAAAGGATTGAAATCGCGTCCTTAAACAAAACAAAAAATCGTGGCCCTCTATCAAAACACGGCCAGATTTGATGAAGGAACACGCCTTCACAGAAACGCCAGAAGAAGTTTGCGCGGCCAGAAGAGATGAAGATCATGGCCCGAAAAAAAATGCGATTGGAGATTGCACCCGAAGACAAGAAAACGCGTTTCAGAACATGCGCGACTTGAAGGCTCACAAAGCCACGAAATTCCAACCAGGAGGGTCGCAATTTTCAGTGAAACAAAACTCACGAAATTACTTAATCAAAAAACCTTCAAATTTCGAATTACGAAGCACGAGGTTAGATTACACGAAAAATCTTTGAAAATTTTCCACTAAAAATCTGCTCGAGATTTTTAGAATGATAAAAAATTCCAAAAAATTTTAACCACGCTCTGATACCATATTACGCAAGTAATTGGTAAATTAATTGATGTATTAACAATGAGCGAGACGCTCAATAAATAGTTTACAAGATTTACAAAACTGGAAAGTTTCTAAAAAGAAACTCCAGATAAGATCGGAGACGATCTTATCTCTATCTTACAATATCTTACAATATTGAGCATTAATAAATAAATAAACATTATTTTAATACGGTCCTGGTTCGGGTTCGCGTATGGTAAGGGTCTTGGTTCGGTCCCTCTGTGGGTTCGACCAGGGTTCGTATTTTTGAGGCTCAGTTCGCCCATGCAGAACTCGGGCGAACCGACGTGTTTGGGCGCCCAAAAAGTGTATTTTTTTAATATTTTCTACAATTTGACTTTGACCCACACCCAAGGAAACCCTAAAAGTGACCTCTAAAACACCTTAAACACCTAAACTACCTCATTTTTATTCATTTGTTTTGCAAACAAGAATTTTCTTTCCAAGAGGCTAAGTTCTCATTTTTGCTTGTTGGATTGACAAAAGGAGTTGAAGATTGATCATTGAAGCTTCTACAAACGATTGCATTGCCATTCCTACAAATTCACAAGTCTTCATTGGCTGCCACAAAGATTGTTGAAGGATATTTTTGCAAAGAGGTAATTTTTTCTCTCTTTTTTGAGTTTTTTCATCCATTTTTTTGTTTTACAAACCAAAAACTTTGTTTTGTTTCATTTTATGATTTATCTATGTTTTTACTTTTCCCTTTCCATTCTTCTATGAATGTATGCAAGATACAAAAGAGCTAGGTTTTATAAAATTATAAATCAATATTTTGTTTTGATTCAAATTTTGAATGTGTTCTTTGCAAAACAAATTGCCATAGGAATCACAATGTCAATGGGTTCTACCTCCGGCTCTGTAGCTAAACCAAACTCAAAGTTCAAAATAAATTACAATTCTCCTCTATGGAAGTATGTTGAAATGATAAGACTGATTCTAGGTGGTGGCGGTTATGTTTGGAAATGCAATGGGTGTGAAGTTAAATATTCTACCATAGGGTGAAAGCACATTTGTGTGGCATAAGTGGAAAAGGCATCACGCCTTGCCCTGGAAAAGAAGGTGCACCTATTCCACCTGATACAGTTGCAAAATACATTATGGAGCAAGATGCAGCAGATCAACGGGAAGCCCAAAAAAGAAATCACCCTTTGTTAAAAAAAAATCAAAGGGAATGCAACCCCCATCTAATCCCAATATTGTGGTAGAAGACCACCCATTTATGGCCACTCTGGATCTTCAAGCTCAAAGTGCACAACCTATTGCAAACAAGAGAACAAAGGGGCCTTTGGAACTTGCATTTCAAAATGAGAGTAGAGCCCTTGCCGACCAATGTGTAGCAAGATGCATATATGCCAATGGATTATCTTTTAATGTTATTCGTTCTCCATATTGGAAAGAGATGTTGAGAACGGTTAATGAAGCTCCAAAAGGGTACAAGGGACAAGGTTATGAGAAGGTGCGTGGCACTTTATTGGAAAAGGAGGTTGAGTTGGTTGAAGATGCATTGAAGCCTATAAGAGATTCATGGGTTGAGACAGGTGTGTCCATTGTTTTGGATGGTTGGAAGGACTCAAGAAATCGGCCTTTGATCAATGTCATAGCGGTGTCCCCTAAAGGGCCAATGTTTTTGAAAGCCATGGATTGTGAGGGGCAAATAAAAGATGGACAATTTATTGCTAATATTCTCATTACAGCCATTGAGTAAGTGGGACCTCGCAACATTGTTCAAGTTGTAACGGACAATGCCAAGAATTGTAGAGCTGCAGGGTTGTTGGTTGAGGAAAGATATTCACATATCTTTTGGACACCTTGTGCGGTCCATTCACTCAATCTTATGCTGCAAAAGATTGGGAATAAAATTGCATGGATCAAACAATTGTATGTTGAGGCTGAGGACATTCAGATGTTCGTCACCAACCACCACGTCTCAAGGGATCTTTAGATCATTTTCAAAATTGGAGCTATTGAAGGTAAGTGAAGTAACATTTACATTTGTCATTTTCTGATTTTCATAATTTGATTGTGCATTCTAATTTAAATTCTTCTTTTAAGTTTATTTTTAAATTTTAATTATTTTTTTTAATTTCCAATAGGTTGCAAAGACCCACTTTGCCTCTAATACAATCATCTTGAGACGACTTGTGAAAGTTAGAGAGGCACTTTCTAGCATGGTGATTAGCAACAATTGGTCTATATGGAGGCAAAGCAGCATTGAAAGAGCAACAAAAATTAAGAGCATGATATTAGATGACTCATGGTGGGATCATGTGGAGTATCTCCTTAGCTTCACTGAGCCCATTTTGAGTATGATTCGCTATACTGACATGGACAAGCCATGCATTGGAGAGATATATGATGGTATAGACTCAATGCTTGAGAAGATCAAGTGCACCATAAATGCAAGAGAGCAAGACCCTAAAGAGACTTTCTTCAAACAAGTGCAAACAATTGTTGAAGAAAGATGGAACAAAATGACAACTCCATTGCACCTTCTTGCCTTTGCATTGACTCCAAAATACTACAGTAGTTAGCTTCTTTCACAGCCAGGAAGGCTTCCTTCATATAGAAATTTAGAAGTGGTTGAAGGTACAAAGCAGCATTTGTGAAACTCTTCCCTGACCAAGATTTGCGAACTGTAGTCACGAATGAGTTCACTAATTTTGTGCACTCAAATCATCTAGATGTTAATGTTGTTCGTGATAGGTTCTTAAAGGATGCTCATAGTTGGTGGTACTTCCATGGACAATACTTCCAAAATTTGCAGCCCCTTGCAATCTAAGGTTTATGTCATGTTCCCGGAATTGTGACACTGAGATATAAAACGTTGAAATGTAAAATAAATAAAATACATATTAAAATATACAAAGAGGAATATTAGTGATTTATTATTATCATAATTATAATTATCATGAGATAATATTATAATTATAATTATCAAATATAATAATATTAATATCTACAATGCAAAACAAATATTAACAATTGATATTATTATAATTATTATATATATCATAGCAATTCAATATTATTATAATTATAATATCTAACAATATAAATATTAAACGATTTAAATATTAATATTATATAAAAATATATAAATAAATACACAAATATAAAATAAATATAAATTATTATTTATACTTGTTGTTACACCCCAGAATTTGTATAGTTACTATTCTAGTAATGCTTAGAGCATTCTAATTGTAAGGAAGGTTTTGAATGAATAAAATGTGATTGAACCTTGTTATCAATATGAGAATCTGTTTACATGTTATGTTTGGCTCATTCTGTATTCTTCATTGATGTTACTCTTGGATAAGCAATGCATAGAGGAAAGTAATTAGTCTTGTTTTATATATTTGATTTATATATACTGCAAATATTGTGAGCAATTGACTGCCGTGGTTTTGTGCCATGGATGCAGGAACAGGAACTATTCCTCCAGGTGGAGGGGAAACATCACTCGGGAGAGGAACTTGGTCGGCTAACCGGTAAAGTTGATCATATGAGCATACACACACTTCTCTGAGGGTTTTGGGAACTGAGTCAGATTGAGTTGTCATGATAAGTCATCCTTAGGCTTAGGAGTTTCTGATTACTTCTTTGTGCTTTATGAGTGGTGTTCCTTGATTGACTGACTTACTGTTCTGAGAACCTTGAATGTGAAATGTGAACTGATAAGTTACTGATGCCTGGAATTTACAGTTAAGTGTATATATACGTGTTTGTGCAATTGCGTCTATTAAAGGTGCTCTGACTGGCCTATAATACACGTAATTAGAGATTTGAAAATAAACATGTATAGATATATTTAAGTGTAAACTGGGTAAGTTTATTAATATATTTAATAATATATTTAATATCGATATTATTATAGTCTTACCGATAATATAATATATTAATATATCTAATGTAATATTCAAATATTATATAGATATATTTATATATTTAAATAAAGGTAAATTAAAAACTATAATAATGTTATATTGAATATAATACAAAATGTATTAATAACATTTTAATGAGAATATTAAAAATGACTAAACCCTTGGAAAGATTTGAAATAGACGTATAAGTCTTTGGTAATTATTTTGCATTACCATATAAAGGAATTTCGAAATATTCAAACTTTAGAAAGTATTAAATAAAGGAAAGGAATTTCGAAATTTACTAGACCATTGAAAATGCATGAAAAATTAATAAAGGAAATGTAAGTTTGAACTTTAGACTTTTGAAAGACTTAAAAGAAATATTTGAAAATCGCGGATTTCTTCCCGTGAAGAAATCGCGCGACTGTTTTGAGCTGTGAATAGTGGAAAATGGCAGCATTTGAAGCCCGCGCCCAGTTCGCACAATGTGGACTTGGTCGCAGCTGTATGAAACGCCACCATTGTGGACGCGTGGGTGAAAGAAAACTATAAGCGACTATGGGAAACCCTTGACATTTTCAAACAGTAACTAAAAACGCCATTTGTTCTTCAGTCCGCCATTTTTGAGGGCAAGTTTAATGTTTAAACCTGTACGTGGTTGCTTCACGAAATTCACAAGTGATATGTTGAAACATTCTTTGAAAATATGTTGAATCATCACTCATTTTGCTGTGTGTCTGGTTATTCGGTTGCCACTGCACATTTTGACATTATCAAAGGAAGAGGTGTCGAATTCTCATGCCTACAATGTAGTAAGCATGAGAATTCGAAACCTATAAATAGGTTCACTCTCATTGTTGAAAAGCACTCATTCACTCACTCTCCTTTGCATTGGAATCACGAATTTCAGTGCTGTGGTATTTCTGTGTGTTAAAATTCCCTCTTGTTGAGAGCTTTATTCACCTACACTGCTATTGCATTTACAATAAGTTGCAAACCATCATTGCAATTAGATTGTGAGATAGATTGTAAAAGCCATTACCATTTTGTGAAAGCCATTTGCAATTTGAGACTGTATTGCTGAGAGCAACTTTTCCTCATACCAAATTGCATTTACCTGAAAGTAGTATTTGTTCAAGCTGAGAGAAGGCTGCGAAGGACGGTGGAGCAAGAACTGAAGCTACCGATCGAGCTCATACGCAAAAGGAAATCAGGCATGAGAAATATCTTTGTAGAATTTCTGTCATTGATTTTAAAAATGTGTTATTAGTTTGCTTGATTATGCCTTGCATTATGTTGTAGTTTGAAAGGAAAAATAATAGGAAACCTCTATGTTTCTATGGAATTGCTGAATTGGGAATAGTTAAATTTCCTTAGAAAAGCTTATTGAATTAAGAAATAGCTTAAAGAGCTTGTTGAATTAGGAATAGTTTAATTTCTTTAGAAAAGCTTTTTGAATTAAGAAATAGCTTAATAGCTTGTTGAATTGGAAATAGCTTAAAAGCTTGTTGAAATGATTAGTTTGAATTCATAGGAGAATTCGGAAAGGAATAACATAAAAAGGGAAATGTTTGATTACTTCTTAGTAAAAGTACCTTATCTTTTGTATTGCTTGAATACTGCTTGAACTCCTTAAATAAAGGAAAGGGACTAGTTATTAATACTAGGACGAGGGTGGATTCAGTACCAAGGTAGTCTAAAGCTTTAGAGTTAAATAGGTTAACCAGAGAAAGCTATGTACTCCATGGATAAAGATTTCCATGTTAGGAAGTACCAGAGGGACCCCTTGTTGACTGTACTCCATTTCCTGTTTAAGTAGTTGAAGTAGGAAGTCTAGGGTGATTGACTACCCACGGAAAGGACTCAACCTACGCGTAGGATAAGGCAGCCTTAAGTCAAACTGAACCTGACTTAGTGCAAGTGATAGATGACCGTCAGTTTAAGTACTGCCGAAATGCTTTGGCCAAAGTAGTGTAGTATACCTAACGTCCACTTAGACTGTGAGACGAATTACACTGTCAGTTCACAGTAGTCCAGGTTACATGCTAGATTGAGATTGTGAGGGCACAAGGATTTAGTTATGTAGGATTACACACTATGCTCAGTTGGTCATACAGAATCGGTTACCCAACCAATCTCTTCGTAGAAGGGAGGGTCGTCTACTTAATAGTAAACGTGCGGGGGACCGCAATATAAGTCCGTGGTTGGTGGAAAAGCACCTGAGTGATGTTTCTCCTCCACAGTAGACTTCTGATGAACCAAGGTTTGAAAGGGAAGATCCTGGACAGTCTTATTCCTATTTGCTCAAAAGCTTCCGAGCTATGTTTGAAACTTGTAAGATTCTTACCTTGCTTTTTAATTGAAAGAAAAGTAATGATGAAAGCATACTCTGATATTTACTTGGAAAATAGAACAATGATAAATTGTGTCATTTATTTCTTTATGATGAAATGTTCAATTAGAATGAAAAGAAAAGTTATTTACTTTGTCATTTAATTGTATTTCCTTGTATCTTATTAGTAAAAGTAGAAAATTTTTGTTTACCCGGTTTTGGGGTCGTTACACTTGTTGTAGATACTAACAAATAGTCTCATAAAAAATAAATAATAAATATAAATCATTCTTAACAGTTAAAACATATATCAAGAGAGATATTTAAAATGAATAAATGCAAAATACCAAATCAAATAATATAAATAATAAATCTAATACATAAAATAAAATGAACAAATACTCTGAAACGCAATAGCGATTGCTAAGACCAGCGATTCTTAAGGAAACGTTGCAGTCAAAAGGAAGGCATTGGTCAAAGCATGTCTAAGGCAGCGCTCAAACAAATCTCTAAGACAACAATTTAGCCAAAGGCAAAGGGAAATAAACAAAATCTGAGTTGAAAGGTTAACAAGCACATTTAGTCTAAAAATTGTGTCCTTTCATTTTGAGATAATGATATAAAATTAGATCCATCCCAAAAGAGGAGAGGATAGGGAATGGAATAAAAAGAGAGTATCGTGCTTGGCAGAAAGGAGAAAGGGAAAACTCTTGCCTGCAGATTGGACAAATAGGTAAGTAAATTATATTACAAAATAATGATTACAATTTATGTTAGAAATTAGTCAAAGAATAACTTCAAATGAATGCTTAGCAAATAAAGTAATAGTGACACATATATTTAATATATATATATATATATATAATAAATATAAATATAATCAATATAATTCATATGTTGATAAATATATTTTGGTAATTGATAAGTATAAGTACATATATATATATATATATATATATATATATATTGAGGCTCATAAATACCTCATAGGTGGTGGACACATGCAATTTTATATATATATATAATTTACGATCATGCAATAAAGATGCTTGCCGCAATTATTGAGTCTTATAAGTAATAATGACTCTATTATGATAAATGGTATAATAGAATATCATCTTTGGGATCTTGATAGATGTTTAAATATCTACCTAATGTACTTATGAAATTATATAGAAGAGTCATTCATAAGAGTGATAAGGAAGAAATGAGTAACCCTTTGACAAGTATGAAATGTTTATATCATCTTTGATCTTATTAGATACTATTACTAAAATTTATTGATCTTTAATGTTGCTAATGTCCCTTTGAGAAACACTTTGAATGCAAGTTTTGGGTTTAAGTGCTTCCATGAGAAAGGGGTCATTACATTTTATCACAAGTAAGTTTAATAAATTTTCATATTTTAGCTTTAAAAGTTTCATAATTTCATTTATAATTTTTTAATTGTTTACTTTGTCTTCATAGGTTGCTAGTTCATCCGCATCTGAGAGGAATTGGAGCACATATTCTTTCATCCACTCAATAAAGCGCGATAAATTGCTCTCAAAAAGAGCGGAGGACTTAGTATATGTGCATTCCAACTTGCGTCTCCTTTCACACAAACAACGTGACTACAAGGAAGGGGAGACGAAGTTGTGGGATATAAGGCCAAAGGATTCTGACTTGGATGCTTCCACTTCCCACCATGTTGGATATGAGGAGTCCGATATCCAACAAGAGCATGGGCACAATACTAGTGCTAGTGACAGTGCCATTGGCATTACTTGTGATTCATCTAGTCTTCCTGCTTCATCTAATGTCAATATTGAAATTGATATGGATGATTTAGAGAATCCATTTGATGATTAAAACTTTAAAAGTGTTGTAATATTGAACTTGAAGTTTGAACGATGAATATTTATCATGCATGTTTAAAAAATTAAATGTTTTTAACTTTTGAATGATATTCAAGTTTATGGTGGTTTTGTTGTTTATATGATGTTATGTGATATTCTAATCCTAATTCATGCTTCTAGGCTGCATATATATATCTATACATTTACATGTTTTTGTACTAACGAACCCAAAACGAACCAAACCCACCCCCCAAAAAATTTAGCTGAACAGACGAACCAAACCCCCAAACCCGAACCGGTAACTTAGCCAACAACCAAGAAAACAACAATCACACGAGACTTGCCTACTAAGAGACACAAGATTTATGTGAAAACCTTTTCAGGAGAAAACCATGGAGAAAAATTGCTTGGATCTACTATCCAAATCCAGTCACAAAAATAAAATTCTCTTACAATTTTTTTGTATGCACCAACCCACTAGAGACACCAATCCCCACTACTAAGCACCAACTTAGCAAGAGACACCAATCTCTTCTATTGAGAGGCACCAACCTCTAATGAGCAAAATTTCGCCTTCTTGAATATAGTTTCTTCAATGGATGATGATCATTTGAGATTTCCTTCATAAAATCTGCTCACAAGCTCTTCATATATATTCTCTTGAAAAATCTGTTGAAAATAAGAATGATATTTCTTTTATTGCTTGCTTTTATTTACCACACACACAACTTCTATTTATACCTTATGCCTCTTCACCCAAGGGAGGTGATCCTTCAAGAAGGGTAGGCCAAGTTTGCACATGAAAAAAAAAAATTATTCTTTTTATTTTTCCCAAGTTGGGTGACCACATCAAGAGGGTCGGCCTATGTCAAAAAGACCTCAGATAATATAAATTTTAATTTTCCACAAGAGGTCATCCATCTCAAAAAGGATTCAAACAATATTAAATTGGATTTTCACAAGGAGGTCCTCCACTTTCTATTAATTGCAGCGCTGCTATGATTAAATGATCTCACTAGAATGATGCGGTCTGCCTTTAATAAGGGAAACTGATTTTCTTCTTTAATAACAGCAATATGTTCTACACTCCTTTGACATCAATGACAACAATATTTCCAACATTAAGACGACATTAAGAGGGATTGTACCTATTGTACAAGTGCATTTCAGACCTACACATGTCTGACCTACTCTTCTTCCTATATGTTGTGGTGAAGTTTGGGTGCATATTACCAGATTGATATACTCTTCTTCCTAGATGTTGTGGTGAAGTTTGGGTGCATATTGAGGTGGAGTTTTTGCTTATGTTCAACTTTGGTGTGTCGGGTGTGAGTTGTTTGAGATTTGTGGGCGATTATTCTGGCTGTATAGACCTGTTGCAGCATGTTTCAGTGCATTTTCAAAGCTGCACCAGCTTTCCTACTCATCCGTTAAAGGTATCATATTGTTATTTCACAGCTGGGTGGTTGGGTACATGTTATTTGGCACTTTTGTGGGGATTATAGCAGTTTTGTTGATCATCAGCACTTATATCAGCAATATTTTTATTTATCAGAATTTTAGTTACAATGCGTTCACTTTCGTTTAGTATGGTTGCATGTGAGCTAACATTGTAAACACTGGATGGTAGCACCGCCAGTCTATTTAGCAAACCTTATTTAAATCAAGTACTCACCCCACTAAACAAGTGGTTAATTTGTAATAATCTTTCCCACTGCATAAGTGGAAGTGCCTTGAAAAGATAATTGATATTCATAATTACATGATTACAAAAGGAGGTGAAAGCTTCTTATAAAGAAAATTACAAGACGATGTTTCTAAAAAGAAACAATCGTTAACAGAAGCAAACGAAATCAATAAACTGAAAGATGCTAAAACAACTAAAGCGTAAAGGGAAGTTACTAAAAACCACCTAAGATAACTAAAAGGAAACTAAAGCTAAGATGACCATTTAATATTACATTTAATATTTTAATACCCTTCCTTAATGGTTAGTGTACAAACATAAACTTAGTCTACCCATATTCTTCTAGAAACATATCATCGGTGACCGATAACTAGAGAAACATAACCGTGATTACAAATCATTTCTCGTAGAACAATCAAATCTAGACACCGACACTCGAAAACTATGGGCTTCCTCTACTTCTAGGTAGTATAACTATTTCCATTGAACCTCTACGTACTTTCCAACATGAAGTTGGACAAAGCAGCCATCCCTCCCATTTTCCAAAGCACAAAAAATGAGGTAACATTGTGATCAACTAGCATAAACTCTGGACAATCAGTTGGGCACAACCCATGATTTCTTTTTCAAAAATCGTCTAAAAAAGAGGCTCTGAAACTGTAAGATTTTTCAAAAAAAAAACCTTCGAAAACTCTGAAAAGTAAGATTTTTTCAAACAAAATCCTCCAAAAACTGCAAAATTTTTAAAAACTCTTGTAAATTTTTTAAGAAAAAACTTTGAAAACTCTTTGCAGAGTTTTTATTCTTCCCAGAATTTTTTTGTCAAAACTGGCTCAAAAATCAGCTTTAAAGGATGCCATGAAAACTGGAAAATCAGGTCCACAAACCAAAAACCCTAGGCAAGAAAAATGCAAAACATGATTTGCACATTCTCACACCCAAAAAAGGATCAAAAATCCGCCAAAAGAAAGTCTTCAACCATGAATTGAAGAAAAAATGTCACAAAAAACGGGAAATTTTCAAGAAAGCGAGAAAGCGCATCAAAAGAATACCCAAATCACACCACTCAAAAAAATACACAAAATGCACAATTAGAATAAGACAAGGCCCATGAAAGTCTAAAAAACGCTCCATAAATTCCATCAGAAATTGCGACACAAACCCTCATGCCAGTCAGAAATTGAAGAAAAAACATAGGTTGCGAAAAAAAACATAGATCGCATTTCAGAAATCAGTGCCCAGAAACGCAATTGTGTGGCAAAAATGAACAGAAAATTGTGTGAAAAATTTCGCACACCTCAAAAAAATGATTTTTGCCATACATAGGAGTCGTGATCCTTCAAAAATAACTGCGATTTTTAGGTAAAACACATGAAAATCCACGCTAATGAGTAGAAAAATTCACAAAACTAAGTAGAAACGGTGCGCAATTTTTCCCCCAAAATAAACTCTACGATTCAACTTCAAAAAAAACACGATTTTCCCTTGAAAAAGATCCGCAATAATCACAGGAAAACCCTCAAAATAATCCAACGAAATCTGCTTTTTAGAAGCCCTTCGAAAATCTTCTCAAAAAACCCACGATTTTTAACTGATAAACTGCCGCAATTTTTAGTAGAAAAAACCCTCACGAAAACTCCCAAGAAAGTCATGAAAATTTGCTCAGAAACCCTCATTCTTTTCACTAAAAAAAAATCGGCTAAACTAATCAAGTTCAAACCTGAGCTTTGATGCCATGAAAAGATAATTGATATTCATAATTATATGATTACAAAAGGAGGCGAAAGCTTCTTATAAAGAAAATTACAAGACGATGTTTCTAAAAAGAAACAATCATTAACAAAAGCAATAAACTAAAAGATGCTAAAACAACTAAAGCGTAAAGGGAAGTTACTAAAAACTACCTAAGACAACTAAAAGGAAACTAAAGCTAAGATGACCATTAACATTACATTTAATATTTTAATATTCCTTCTTGATTACCCACTGAATAAGTGGATGTTTTGTACTTACACTCTACTAAATAAGCATGAAGTGTTTTTCTTTTCAATATTGCATAAGCACTTTGTTGAATAAGTGGTATTGGTCGGCTTGCCACCAAGTGCATTTCCTTTCAATTGCAGCATATCAGTTTAATTGTAAAATCTTGAACACTATATTCTCTCACCATGCCCATCCCAAGATCTGGGTGATCAGAAAATGGAAAGGAACTTGCATTGCGTATCACCTTCAATTTAAGTTAATTTCAAAAAAAAGAATAGGTGTGTATATTACAGTGGTATCAAAGCTAGAGATCTTACCACCCTATGCTTCTAATCTTATCATGCAACTTGTTCTTGTTGGAAATATTGTTGTCATTGATGTCAAAGGAGAGATGAACACGATCTCTTCCATCATATTGCCGCTATAAAAGGAGGATCATTGCTGAAAACATATGCTAAGGAGAATAAAAATAAAAGGAAAACATTTATTAAGTCTTAAATGTAAAATTTGGAGTTTGATGAGCTGGCCAACCTGTGGACTTTTGGCACCCACATTTCTTGTAAAATGAAAAATTCAATTCAATTGTGGGTGCCCACATTGGGTGAATTTGCCCACCTTTGTTTTGGGTTGACCATGCATAATAGATTTCCCCCCTTGGGTGAAATAAAATATTAAAATTATTGTTTTTGTTTGGGCCGACCCCTCTTGGATCTATTGGAAGTTGTCATTGATGTCAATGGTGGCAAGTCTAGTTGTCATTGATATCAAAAGGGCAGCAGAGCAGCAATTAATCAAGAGCAACAGAGCAGCAATTAATCAAGGGCAGCAGAGCAACAATTAATAAGGAGCAATTAATAAATGAAGACATAAATATGGGCCGACCTCCTTGATAATTCATGTTATTATGAAATAAATTTAATTGTGTTTTGGGTCAACCCTCTTGATTTAGGTGCCAAAATTAAATAAGCTAAACAAAATTAATAAATATCAAATGGTTGTTGTTTGGGCCAAACACCTTTGGCAAGGAAGTTTTGAAATTATAAAATCTTTTTTTTAATGTTGGCCAACCTGGTTTAAAGGAGGTGACCATTGGAATGAAGAGGCATGTTTGAGGGGTATATAAGGAAGTTTGTTGAGGGACATTTAAACATCCATTCATTGAATAGCATTCATATTTCTAGAGCAGATCTATAGCAGAGAAAAGCAGATTTAGAGAACAGAGTTTATGAGATTAATTTGCCTCATGCTTGTGAAGCTTCTATGGAGAATTCATGTAAGATTCATAAAGGCATGTTGTGAAAATATTTCAGATTTATGAGCATATTTTTTTAGATTAAATTGCAGATCTGAGTGAGGGCTTGAGAGCAGAATTTCAAGATAGATTTGTGTGAAGGAGTGGGCAGATTTTTGTTGAAGTCTTCGAAGGGATCTACCTGGCAGATCCAACAACATTATAATCACTTTGTCTTTGAAAGTCGGTGCCTTCTATTTGCAAGATCAAGAGGTTGGAGCCTCTCACTCAAAGAGATCGATGTCTCTTGCTGAGTTGGTGCTCAGTAGAGGGCATTGGTGTCTCCTGTGGGTTGGTGCCTACGAAGTTGTAAGAAGTTTTCTATAAAAGCAATATTTTGTTGTAGTTTACTCCCTCAAGGGTTTCCACATAAAATTGTATGTGCATCTTGTGTTCTAATTTGCTAGATCTTACTTGTGTGGATGTTTTGATTATTGCTTATGATTGCCAAAGTTATAAATTGAAAAAAAAAATCTTATACAGATGCAACTGTAATGTCCCCATTTTTAGCCATACGCTCTTTTGTGCTCTTCAACCTATTCCGGAAGCCTGTAGGCTCGTTGAGGTGAAATCAGAGTTTCTTTGTTTGGAGGTTTTTTTGGTATTTCTCAGAATTTACTATTTTTAGTAAATTCTATTATTGGCAGTGAACAATTGTCAGCACTTCAGTAAGTCATCTTCAGTTGGAGCAGTTGCTTGGGTTTGATTTTTGGCTTTTTAAAAGCATTTTGGTGAAATAATATATTTCAAGGCATTAATGTTTTAATTTCAAGTTGACCCCTTGGCCTAGCTCATTAACTTTAAGTTGTGTTTAAAAGGTGGCCATGAAGGGGGACGCCTTCATGAAGGAAATATTAAACATTTAATAAAGTTCATTTATGCCTTGAAGTGGACGCCATTCTAAGAGGGATTTAATATTTATGAATTTTAAAATATTTCAAAAAAGGAACTTTTGGCATCCCATTCTTGGAGGAGTTTTGGGAGTTTGAAAAGTCGCCTCTTTTTCTATAAAAGAGAAGTTTTGCTCCAGCTCTTATCATCCATGCACTTATGCTAATGTTATGCTGTCGAAATGACATCTTGGTTTTTACTTCGAAGGATCCTTACCTCCTAGTTTCAATCCAATTTCGTGTTTGAAAGATAACACCTAGTTGGCCTTATTGCAGCTTCTCATCCAGACTAGCAAATTGTTCTTCAAAGTTGAATAATTTTAGTGATATTTTCAATTTGTATGTTGCTGGTGTTTATACAGCTGAAGTTGATTTTTGCGAGCAACTTTTTGAATAAATTTAATTGTGTTTTGGGCATTGAAGATTCGTGTTTGTTGACCTTGGGCGACCCTTTCCATGGAAGCTGAGATTTAAATTCAAAGAACTTGATTTTTAAGAGCAAATTGCCCTTGCAACCAGGTCGTACCCTCTTAAAGCACATTGGAATTCGTGCCAAATAAATGAAGGGGTTTTGATGCTGTTTTTTGTTTTGTTCTTGGGCGCCATACTCCTTGAGAGCCTTTGCAAAAGATTTCAGTCAATTCGGAGGTAATTTGGTGAAGTTATGAACATTTAAGTGAGTTTACAAGTTGCTGGTTATTCATTTCCAGAATTGCAAATTTATATCAGACTTGTTTCAGTTTGAATTTCCAGTTTTTTCTTCATTAATTATCGATTGATATCTAACGTGGAATCGTCCAGTTTCTTGGTTCATTGAAATCATTATAATATTCATGTAATTTGCAGCTCTTTCTCATATTTTAGAACTATAAACAATAGTACTGTTTCAGTTTATTATTGCTGCAACTATTTCTTAATTTCACATTAAGCACCCCTAGATGGTATACCGCCAGTGTGGAGAAACAAATTGTTTAAGCTTTCTTGTACCCATTGTCAAGTGGTGAATTCCCACTCTTGAGTGGATGCCTGCCGCAGCGGATGAATTGTTTTATTTATTGATGTCAATTAGCACCTCTGGAGTGCTTATTGGAAACGGACAGCTATTGCAAGTGTGTTAGTACATGCTCTTCGGATTATAGAGAGGAAGATCTCTCTTTGCTGATTTTATACCGTAAAAAAGGGGTGTACTAAGATTTCCTATCTTTTTTACTCAGCGGTAGGACACAAGGGTGCATAAACCAATGCGCCGTAGCTAAGCTTTTTCTCTGGTTTCCGCAGATCTTAACTACTACTAACTAAGCTTCTAAACTATCCTACCTCCTCAAGAAAAACAGAGCATGAGGGCATAGGAGCGAAATGGTATGGTTGGATCACTTGAATCCTCCGTCTCAATGGAATATGGCCTAGGCTCTGAACCTTCGGATATATACCAAGATAGGGCTCGATACAAGCAAACACTCGTTACGGTAAACTGGATCTGAGACTTGCCAAGGAGGAGGAACCCCTATCCGAGGTATAGGCTTGGAAGCAGCTCACTGGAAACAACAAGGAACGATGGCCTTTCTAACAGGATTCCCGAGGAGGTGACGACACCTGTCCAAAGTCTAGGCCGCAAGAAAGATCATTAAACAACATCAAACGATAATGATTGATGACAAAATATCCAAGGAGGCGACGACACCTGTCCAAGGAGGAGATTGAAACAATGCACTATTTAAAAACAAGACTTTGAATAACTCAAATAATTAGATCAATCAAGCTTGCACCATCTGATTTATTCTTTTAAGATTCTTCAAAGAATTACAAAGGTCGGGACAGCAAAGGCACGAAATCATGCACAATTGCGATCAACCAACGAACTCTCATCCAAGAGTGAACAGATATAAACAAGCGAACTCTGGCAACAGTGGCGCAGCAATTTTGCTAGCAAATAAAGGTTAAACAAATAAAGAACCTAAGGCTCTTATTTATAGGAACTCAAAGGAGTAGGCAACCCTAAAATCTCCTTTAGTTAACAAACAGTTCTTGCCAATCAGCAAGATATTATTCTATGTCTAAATGTAGGTGAGCAAACAATTAACTGGAAATCTACTTCAGTTAACTGAAACTAAACAAAAGTCAAACTGGAAGTCTACCTCAGTTGACTGACACCTAACTAAAAGTGAACTTATGTTACAAATGTGTCTCCAAATAGACATCCACCTTTTGAGGAAATCTGAGATCCACAAATCGTGGGAGTCAAATAGACATCCTAGATTAGTGGGATCCGACATGCATGATCTGTGGAGATCTGGAGTCAACTTGGAAAGGGGCATCAAGTTGACTTCAGTTATCATTAATGCTATTTGGAGGGTAGGACGTCCTCCCTTGGTGCTTTACACCTCTTCACCACTGGTCAACAAAGTCTCTATCCAGTCATTGACCTCTTCGGCCTCCGGGCAATTAATGCTCTTCAAGATGACCATGTGGCGCCTAAGCATTTCTTCACCCGTCGTAAGCTGCTGATGATAGGTTATGCATTGGGCAGCTGCTTCATCTAACTGGACAGACATGGCTGCAATTTTGGCTAATTTGCAGCCATTGGGATCTTCAAGGAATGAAGATCGGATGACATCCTGGAATCGTGTCTGCACGGTTTCAAGTTCCACATATTCTCCTCCTCCCCGCTGATATTCTAACTCCGGGAAGGATATTACCAACGTTCTTGCGAAGTTGATAATATTGGCGACGAAGCGTCTATAGTCAATCAGCTCCACAGAGTTGGCATCATAGGCTCTCACCTTGTATGCCACCTGTTCTTTCCACTCAAAGAGATGGTGTTTATTTTCCGTGGTCGTAACTGATTCATATGCTTGTTGCAAATCAGCAACTGTCGCCTCCTCTCTCGGCCTCTCTTGAGCTGCCTTTATATCTGACTTCTGGATTTCTGATCGAAGTCCATGTGCTCTGTCTCTCAGCTGATATGCTTCTGTCAACACACACCGCCCTTTGACAACAAACTCATCCACTTGATGTCTCAAGTGTTTACCGTATGTAATCAACCGATGATGGTTTCTTTCAGCTGGGAGATCCAACAGTCCTTGAGGCAAAGCCGAGGAGTTTGGAGTGTCATGTATCAAACTAGAAATGTACAACTTTAGCTGACGGATTTCAGCCTTCAAGGCCGCTTTGTCTTGTCCATCTTTTGTCATCCTTTCTTTGACACTCGCCGAGGCAATTCCAAGAAGGTCTGCCTCCACCTGTCGAGTGGTCTTTCCAAGGTTCACCTTTGAAAGCGTGAAATCCTCAACCCTCACATTATGTATATCTTTGTCTTCAGGTGGGGCAGCAGTCTCTATGATGACCTCGTCCTCTGCATTCTTTTCTACATGTGTCTGCTTCTTCAACTTCTTTACCGGCATGTCTTGTGGGGCATGATGGAATTCAGAGAAGTCAAGCTGATATGAAGGCCTCTCCCTCTTTCTCCCAAGCGAGCTTTCCAGCCAGATAGAATCTCGGCTAGCATCGTTGGGAGGGGGAACATAGGTCCCCTGAATGCTAGAAGAACGAGACTGTGCCGTGGCAATGTCTCGTGGTGGCGAGTCCAAATCAATAGGACTTTGTGACCTCTGTGATGGTGGTGAAGATGGTGGCTCTGTTTCTATCACTGGCACCGCTTCTGCTACAACTTCTTCTACAATGGTTTTCGCCTCTACGGCGATTATTTCAATCACTGGTTCTTGTGTAGTTGCAGCGGTCTCAACTGTCTCAGGCAAATTGGTGGCTGTCTCCACCTGTACCTCTTGCCGGCTTGTGCTGGCAATTCCTTTTCTCCCCCATGTGCTTCCTGACATCCGCATTCCTTCTCGAGGAAAGCTCATCTTCTTCTGTCTGGGTTTCCTCCTAGACGTGGAAGGTAGTGTAGACTGAACCGCTGGCGGCTCTGATCGGGGAAGTACTACCTTCCTTGTCCTTTTACTGTCCAGGTAGAGTTGACTGTGTCGAACTACTCTACCCGTTCTTGCCTCAATAGACGTACTCTCTTTCGCGTACCAGTCTACCTTGCCGAGTGGTTGTGAATCTACTAGACCCGTGAAGAAGGAAGAAAGAATAACTTCTCCTTCGTCTTCAGATAAGCCCTCGATGTCTTCCGACATGAATTCTGCAATCTGTGAGAGCTTGAATCTGCTATGGTTCCTTCTTCTCACTTCGAACTCATCTTCGCAGTTGACCCAAAAATCTTCCATGAAAGGTTCATGTGATGATCTTTGCTCAAGGTGAGCTGCGAAGATGCCTCTGGGGTCATAGGATGGCCTCCTGTCGATGAGGTACTTGAGATTAAATCTCACTATTTCTTGGCTTATCAACCTTGCATCGGCTGCAGTTCTGCATCTGTAGAGTCCCATTTGAAGAGGAAAGTTCACTGCAGCCTTTTTCTTTACGCAAAGGTAAGAGTGAACGTCGGCCAATTGCCTCAGGAATTCCATGAACAATACCCTATTTGAGGGGTAACGTGGCATCATGGCGGGGTGGCTATTATAGCCATACACGCGTATGTAGGTGAAAGTGGGGAATTGTATGAACCAATCCGCCCAGTCCACCATTGCTGCCTTAGCTGCTGGTGAAATACGCACGTGCATCTCATGGTCTAGCTCGTGCACGGTGTGCATAGTAAAAAGGTCATTTATTCTTTTGAAATGTCTTTCCGCTAGAGTGAACTCCAAGCGAGGAAAGTATTCTTGTACCTTTTGCACGCCCAGGGTTCCCACAGTGTTTAATGTTCTGAAATCGCCTTGGAAGGCTATCAGGTAGACCAGGTATGAACACATGTGGAAATGGTGCTCTTCTAGAAATCCGGTGAATTGTTGGTGGAGTGTGTCACTGATCAGGGAGGCCCAGTCGTAACGTTCTTTTCTGCTGATTATCTCGCCAATAATGTAGAACATCCACGGCTGGAAGGATTTTCCCTCCTCTTGTCCAGTGACTCTGCTGAGTAGGGTGATTAGCACTCCGTACTCATCTTTGAATTCTCCTCTACCAACTACTCTGGGCAAACTGTTTCTCTTTGTTTTCAGCCAATGTTCAGCCATTATAAGCGAACACTTGTCTTTTGAAGCCTCGAATGCCTTTTCGCATTCTGTCACTGATATGACCTTCTTGGTAGGGCATGGTGGGATTGCAAAACAAGTCTCTATGTCTACTGGCTTCAAGCTGCAAATCACCCTTCCGTCAACTGACAGGATCTCTCTTGTAGTCGGGTTGTAATGCTTAATGCAAGCAATTACAAGCTCGATGCTTTGTAAGGTGATTGGAATAGATGCTGCTTGAAACAAACCGGATTCTTCGATGTTCTGCAATGTGATTTGATTCATGCTCTCCAAGTCTTCAGAACTGACCTCTGGATTTTTCTGCCATAAGTCTGTATCAGTCGTTTTCAGGTAATCATGGTATAAGACCGTTTTGGTCTTGTATTGTACCTGAGAGTACTGCATTCTGAAAACCTTGAATATTGACTGGGCACTTGACCCTGTTCTGACACTTTTCTGGAAATGCTAAAAATAGCCTCGCCGGGGGTAGTTTTTACGAAAAAATCTGAGACATGGGTTTTGTTAAGAATGATTTTCTAAACAGACCCAGATCGTCAGAAATTCGAAAAAACGAGTTTTTTTTTGACATGCAAGAGCCCTTCGGTGGCAGAGGCAGCAAGGGCACCAGAAAGTGATTTTTCTCGAAAAAATCTAACACATGGGTTTTGTTCGCGCTTCAGAGCCAAACAAACCCAGTTTGTCCGTTTTTCAATATTATGACTTTTTCCGGAAACCCTAAAAAATAGGGGCAGCAGGGCTACTTTTTCTGAAAAAATCTACCATGTGGGTTTTGTTGAAAAGTTGTGCTGATCATACCCAGTTGGTCAGATCTGTGAAAATCTGTCGTTTCCTGTGACATGCAAAAGAAATATAGACAGAAGTAGAGGAAATAGACAGAAGATGGATTGGAAGTTATAAACTGCCACTTTGCAATAATCTGTCTCTGGAAGCAATCTTGGGAGAAGAATACTTTTACTGCCAATTATCTTCAAAATATTGAAGATCCGTTCAAAACCCCTGCCAGATCTTGAAAACTTGTTCTTGGGAGCTACTTGATGTTTTATCCTTCAACCTGCAAAAAGAATAATGAGGAAAAGGGACGCCTAGCATGAATATAAAGCAATTAGGGTTAAGATCCACAAAGTATGGAAGATAACTCATCATTCAGTCCTGATTTGGAGTTCTAAAAGATGATTTCCACTGATTGTGGAGTGTTTTTCTCTTTTTGGCTCCAAATTTGCTAACTCAAGTCAACATTTCTGTTTGACTTTCCTTTAGGCGTCCAACCTTGAGTTTGATCTTTTTTGCTTATTTTGCAAGCTGAAGTGCTCCTGTTTGATCTTCGATTCAGGTTGCTCAGTTGATCTCGAGCAGTATCTGACAGTTCTGTTGTTGAGGCAGGATCAATGTGATTAGATATGCCCGGGAGAGGTTAGCTCAGAAAACTGAGTTTAGGTCTCCAGAAAGAAGGGCGCCTTTTCTTGAAAGGGGCGCTTTTGACAATGCCTTAGTCAATTTTCACTGACTCGTTCTTCGTTTTGACCTTTTCAGACCCTCTTTGCTTTGATCTGACGTTCTCGATGTTTGATGAATCAGATGATTCTGCTTGATGATGTGTCGGGTAGCTGGTTCAGTTTTGTTCACGATGCCTGACTTTGCAGTGGCAGCTGGCAAGTTTTGGGCCTCCAAACTAAAGGGCGCCCCTGGCCAGCAGGGGCGCTTTTAGCTTTTGCCTAGTTTTATCTTGGTTGTGGACTGCCAGCCTTTGACCTTCTTCATCGGTCGATTGATTTGTCGGAAGTTCTTGCTGATAGTCTCGCTGACGAGATAGGTCATAGCTGAGAAGGTCGTCTTGGGAGGTAGTGAAGATTCCGGCTGAATCTGGACACCTTTAGGAAAGGGCGGCTTTCCTTGAGAGGGGCGCTTTTAGCCATGCCTTAGCCATTTTCTGGCTTATCTTTCCAGTTTTTCAAATTTGGCTTTTTCTGCTTGATCTCGTCTCGCGATCGTCTGGTGTGTCTTGTAGACTTGCTGTTAGATTGATCACGTAGCCGGGAGGAAGCTTGAAAGATATCATGTATAAAGTTACAGCTCTTGGATTCATCTGATGTCTGCAACCGAGGGGCGCCCCTAGCCAGCAGGGGCGCTTTTACCTTGAAGCTTTCAGATTTGGCACTTCTGTCGTCAATGGATCCTCCATACTTCGCTGACGGTTGGTCAATGATTGTTGAATCAGATAATCTTGCTGATTGTTTCGTTGTCGAGCTAGTATGAAAGTGAAGAGGACGACTGTTTTGACACTGCCAGATGTTTTGATTTGCCCTCTAAGGTTCAAGGGCGCCTTTCTTCAAGAGGGGCGCTTTTAACCACTGTAGACTATGTTTTGCCTTGGTAGACAAAACGTGCACCTTCCAGACTTAGCCAAATTTTGGCCTTTTCCGTTTTGAGAATCTCCTTCGTTGAACGTCATCATTTTTATCTTTTTCCGCCATGGTTTCTTCGTTGAAGCTTTTGAGGTTTAGCTTTCAGCACCTGGTACTGGCCAATCTGCCATTAATGGCTGCGGAGCTCCTAACTTTGTTCCTGAAAAATAGAAATAGACCCACCAGAGTAAAACATATTTTTTGATAATTCTGACTTGATCAGTGTGATCGTGAAGGCAATTAAGCCTATCAGAATTATTTTCAATCATTTCCGGGAAGGTCCTATTTTTTAGGGTTTCCACAAAAATAGGGGTGTAAAACCCTAATTTTCGTTTTTTCAAAATTTTAACCATAGGTTCCTTGACAGAAACCCACAAGGATTTCATATTTGGTTTGACCTAAAACATACTTTAGATGGCATTTTTACGTTGTTTAGCTCAATTTAAGCAGAATGCCAAAAATTTCATTTTGGGTATAACATATTTATAATTTCATTCCCCCACTGTTTTAGTGGAAGTGTGGAAAATCTATCATGGCTAGTTATCCGCCTAAGTTCTTTCAGTTTTGTAATTAGTACTCCACCATATGTTAGCACCTCGCCTTCTAAAGGATCTTGTGTGCACATTCTTGGTGTTCAGTTTATTTCTTCTCTCTCAATTGTAATCAATTCAGTTATGGAGTTAATTACATCCTACGGATCCTTTGACCATATCCCCGCCCCTCCTCCCTCATCGGGTCTTAGGACAAATTTTTGGTTAGAGTTACCATTCTGCATCGTTTGGTTTGAAGCTAACCTTAACGGGTGCATGGTTGCATTGTATTTGAAATGAAAAAATTGAGAGGGTATTTTTCAACACCCCCCCCCTTCAGTATAAGTGTGTGTTTCTTCAAGTTTGCGCACTTTGGAGGGAGTCATCTGTCATGTCCCCAAAATATAACATTGAAATAACTAAGTGTGGGGATGCAAATAAATAAAATAAGTGACAAATTATGTATTTACAAATATTAACAATTTAATATTACTATCATAATATAATATTTTAATATTAACAAAATGAATATAAACAATTTAAATATTATAATTATCAAATATAACATTATAAATATTAATATATATATAAACGAAATATTAGCAATTTTAATTATAATTACTGTAAGATGATATTATAATTATAATTAACGAAAAATATAATTTAATATAATTTAATATTATTATGAAGATATATATAGAAAACTAATAAACATATAAAATACACATTATTATTGCCATAACTCCAATTTGATGATATTTTATTAAATAAATAATATTACATCAAATAAATAATAAGTGATATTACATTATAAGCTGCAATATCCCCATCTACCCGGTGAAGGAAATGCAAAGGGAAATAAAATAAGATATAAAATAAATACCATTAAGGGGGCAGCGATCATAGCATGCAAAAGAATGACGAATTAATTACCATTGAATAAAGGCAGCGAATAAATTCAATTAAAAGCGGTGACTCTTTTTTGTAATGAAGTTAATTAAAATATCAAACTAAAAGTTGCAATTTAAATAATGGAAAGCTGCCATCCAATTGGGGATACGTCCATTTAATGAATAGACACATCCCTTGGCAAAATAGAGTGATATAAACAAAGATTGAATTGAGAAACAAAAGGGAGAGGAGGAGAAAAGAGGAATATAAGAAATAAAGCACGGGCTGCATACATATGAGAGAATATTTTATGAACTGTGATCTGCTTACAACATAAAGTAGGAATGCTTATTGCTATTGGGTTCCAATTATAATAAGTTCAGATTTCATAGAGTAGGAATAACGAAAGAATAATTATATAAACATATATATATATGAACACTAATGGATATAACTTATAAGTAAGAGAATAATTTTATATATATATAAATATATATATATATATATATATACACGATTATGCAATAATGATACTTATAAGCTAAGTTACCGATTCACTGGAAAAAGGCTCTGGATACGATTCGATTCGTACCAAATACGAAATTCGGGTACGATACGGCCTGGATTCGACTAGGGTACGAAATGGTGCCTGCAGATTCGAGCTGGATACGTCGGTTGCTTGCGGATTCGACCAAGATACGACAAAACGAATCCAAGGAGAATCCGCAACGAATCCAGGCATGAAAACGCCCAGTTTGCGGAATAAAGTTTTTTTTAGCGTTTTTTAATCATTTTTTTGACCGAATGTTGACTTCTAAATATTTTAATATTCATTGCAACCCTAATTCGTGCCTCCAAACACACTAAATAGGTAAAAACAATCTCATTTAACAATTTGTGAATGAAAAACAAGTTTTTTTGCCTCCATTGCTGAACTTTTTCTCTTGCTTGCACAAGCTTGAATAGACTTGAAGGCTGATCGTTGGTTGTTCAAAGTTGATTGTTGTGTTATTCCTAAGCACTTGCAAGTGTTTGTTCATTGCCAAGAAGATCGTAGAGCAAGATTTGTTCAAAAGAGGTAGATTTCTTGAAGTTTTTTTATTTTTTTCTTACATTTTTTTTAACAAATGAACTATTTTGTTTTGTTTTTATTGTTTTGTTAATTGTTCTCATTCTTTTAAGTTTTTTAGTTTCAAATTTCAATACCAAAATTATTTCAATTTGTTGTGCCTTAGGTATTACAATGGCATCCACTTCTAACTCCTCAGGTCAATCTCGTTTCAAAATAAATGCAACCTCTCCCCTTTGGAAATATGTAGAAATGGTTCAACAATGTCCAGGTGGTGGAGTATTTATTTGGATTTGTAGTCATTGCAAAGTTCAATATACGAGCTCATACGGTCGAGTGAAAGCCCACTTGTATAAGATCCTTGATAATGGCATCAAACCTTGTCTAGGACCTCCAGAAGGTGATGGCAAAGGCCTTATAGATGACGTAGTGTTGAAATATATTGTTGAGCAAGAAAAAGCCGAGCAAAAAGCTAGTAGTCTTACAACAAGCCATGCTTTGAGGAAAGAATCTCGATCCATGAAACCCCCTACACCACCACCTACTTATCTTCCACCTACACAAAGCCATCCATTTATGAACATCCCTCAAGAGCAAACCGTGCTCTCATCAAATAAAAGATCTAAGGGACCGTTGGAAGCTTCATTTCAGAATGAGGCAAGAGATATTGTTGATCAAGACATAGCAAGATGTGTCTATGCCAATGGATTGGCATTCAACGTTGTTTGTTCACCATATTGGCAAAAAATGGTGAAATCTATTAATGAGGCTCCAAAGGGGTATAAGGGCCCAGATTTTGAGAAGGTGCGTTGCACCTTATTGGAGAAAGAGGTGAAACATGCAGCAGACTCTTTGAAGCCCATAAGGGATTCATGGATCGAAACAGGGGTGACCATCGTTTCTGATGGATGGAAAGATGAAAAAAATCGCCCATTGATCAATGTTATTGCCGTGTCCCCTAAAGGGACAATGTTTTTGAGAGCAGTGGATTGTGAAGGACAGGTGAAAGATGGTCCATTTATTGCTAACATCCTTTGCCAAGCTATTGAAGAAGTGGGCCATCAAAATGTTGTGCAAGTTGTAACCGACAATGCCAAAAATTGTAGGGCTGCAAGGTTATTGATTGAGGAGAAGTATCCACACATTTTTGGACACCTTGTGCTGTCCACTCCCTCAATCTAATAATACAAAAAATTGGATCCAAAATTGAGTGGATCAAACAAGTGTATGTTGAGGGCGAAGACATCCAAATGTTTGTCACCAACCACCATATGACACAAGGAATATTCAGACAATTCTCAAAATTGGAATTGTTGAAGGTAAGTTAATTCTAAATATTTTTAAATTTTTAATTTTTTAAATTTTGATTTTGTAAATACTAAATTAAAATTATATTTTTATTTTTATTTTTATTTCCAAACAAGCTATTGAGACCCGTTTTGCCTCCAACACAATTGTGTTGAGACGACTTATAAAGGTTTGTGAGGCACTTTGTACCATGGTAATCAGCCCTAATTGGGCCATATGGAGGCAATCTAGCAATAAAAGGGCAAATAAGGTCAAGCAAAGGATCCTAGATGATAGTTGGTGGGATCGTGTTGAGTACCTAGTTAGTTTCACTGAGCCTATATTGAGCATGATCCGTTACACAGACATGGATAGACCTTGTTTGGGAGAAGTATATGATGGTATCGACTCAATGATTGAGAATATGAAAACCATCATCAATACACAAGAGGAAGATCCTAAAGAAAAATTCTTCAAAGAGCTATAGGAAATCATAGTTGATAGATGGAACAAAATGACCACTCCATTGCATCTTCTCAGTTTTGCATTGAGTCCCAAATATTATAGTCCTGAGATACTTTCTACTTCATCAAGAGTTGCTCCATATAGGGATGCTGAAGTGGCTCAAGGGTACAAGGCAGCACTTGTAGAATCTTCAGTGATCGTGACCAACGTGATCGAGTGAGGGATGAGTTCATGGCTTTTGCATGCTCTGGTAGTGTTGATCAGAATATGGATGCTCTTCGAGACAAGGTCAGGGTGGATGTTCATAGTTGGTGGTACTTCTATGGGCAAGAATACATGCACCTCCAACCTGTTGCAATTAAAATTTTATCCCAAGTAAGTTTTATATTTTGTAATTTTAATTTTATATTAATTAATAATTTTGTTTAGTTAAACTTAAATTAAAAAATTTGTAACTCTTAACTATTTAATTTGGTCTTAATAGGTTGCTAGTTCATCTTCTTCTTAGAGGAATTGGAGCACATACTCCTTCATCCACTCAATAAAACGCAATAGGCTACATTCAAAAAAGGCAAAGGACTTGGTGTATGTACATTCAAACATGCGCCTCCTTACACACAAGCAAAGTTCCCACAAAGGAGACACAAGGAGGTGGGATATTGAGCCAAAGCAGCTTGACTTGGATGCTTCCACAAGTCACTTAGTTGCACTTGATATTGATGATGAGTATGAGCCTGAAGCAGCTACTGAGTATGAGAGTGGCAGTGTTAGTGCTAGTGGCAGTGCTTGTGCGAGTGCCACTAATGCTATTTGTGGTTCTACACAAAATGTAGCATCTAATGATGCTGATGATGCTGCTTTTTTTGATGACCCATATGATTCAGATTGATCATTGATCAATAATAGCTGATTGTAAACACTTGACATTTTATGTTTGAACTTTAATTTATAAATTTATATCATGACATTCGAGTAATCACTAAAATTTTAATATTCGACTTAGTGACTATGAAAGTGGTGATGTGTTTTTGCTATGTTATTAGACTATTAATATGTTGGTGTATTCTAAACTCAATTACTGCTGCAAATATGTATATATTTCTGATTTTTATATGTTTTTTGTATTGCCGTATCCAAGCCGTACCCAACCCCAAAAAAAATTTTGACCGAATCTCATACCAAATTCGCGTACCCGTACCCGAATCCAAAAACGAATCGGTAACTTAGCTTATAAGTAATGATGACTCTTTAATATAAACATAAGTAGATTATGTATATTTATGAATTGTCCTCATCCTATGATCAATTCAGTATAAGGTTGAAGGAGGCGAGTAAGGAAACATGGAGAGATATAGCAACTCAGGTGATGTATTCACTTAGCAATAATATTTAGCATATTTTGAATATAAGGAATTTTTTTGCATCGAACACAAACAAGGAGCCATACACGGCAAACAGGAGGATTATCTTCTATAGAGAACTCGTGGAAAGACAATACAGACGCCGAACAAAAGGTAAGTATCCTCAACCCGGGATTATTCTTTGGAGAAGCATGAAATCCATTCCATTTATTATGACAATAGGTGCGGTTGAATATCCAATCGATATCTGCTCAAATATTCGATAAAAACTACAAACACTCGAATCTAGGCTAATGATGAATTGGATGTTATTTGTCTAGCCACAATAATATTGCTTGCAGCAATTATTGTGTCTCAATGAGCTTTAATGACTTTACCTTGAAGAATAGACTTTGGGCCAACAATTCCCTTTCGATAACACTCAACAAGGATAGGGAGTTTGTGGGGGAAAGGTTGGTAAATTGATCCATTGATGGATAGATGCAAGACAGGTGGAACACCTTGAGGGAGTCCAATTTGAGATCGTTCATGCGCCCTTTGCACAGTCAATCTACCATCCAAAGAGGTTAGGAAAGAGGAAATAAGGCGAAGATCTATTCCGATCAAGAGTAATAAGTGATATCTGATCATGTTGATTTATGCCTTAGACGATAATGCATTTAATTGTCTTATTCTTAAAATATGCAATCTGAAATGAACTAATCACATGAACAAGAAATTATGTGCTTTATTCATAATACATGATGTATGCAGGTCTTCAAGGTAATTTACATTAATAAAATGATGTGTCGATGAAATAAATTATATGTCCTAACTTGTGCTTTTATACTTTTAGGATAAGTCTAACAAGGGAACATTACATCATCTCCTTTGAGCAAAGGGGTATTTTGGTGAGGTATAAAACAAGATGAGAGGGAGATGTAAAAAGTAAGAAATTAATGCAATATCTTTCCATATGTAGCAGATTTATAGCAGATTTGTGAAGGAGATTTATAGCAGATTTATGGCAGATTCTCAAGAAGATTTATAGCAGATTTGTGAAGGTGATTTGAGCAGATTTGTGAAGGTGTGTTGAGCAGATTTATGAAGAAGTTGCAAGTAGATTTTATAAAGGAGTTTCCAATGATCTTCATTCATTGAAGAAACAATACTCATGAAAGCTAACATATTGTTTATTTGGAGGCTAGTGACTCCTAATAGAAGATTTTTGGAGGTTGGTGCTTATTGGTGGGGATTGGTGTCTTCAAGGTCGGTGCCTACGAAAATTTGTAAAAGACAATTTGTTTGTTGGTTGGATTTGGATAGTAGATCCAAGCAGTCTTTCTCCATGGTTTTCTCCCAAAAGGGTTTCCACATAAATCTTGCATCTTAGTTGGTCAATCTTGCATGATTGCTATGTTCGTGGTTGTTGGTTTTTAAATAAGTTTTTATCTTATACTAATTCACCCCCCTCTCAGTATTGGTATAAGTATGTGTGCTCATCAATTGGTATCAAAGTGGGTTCCTTCAAGAATAGTCTAACTACTAGAAGGTAGATCTCAAAAACACACATGGCAAGTCAAGAAGGTTTCTCTTCAAATAGAGCCTCATTATTTGTCGAAACAAACTATGCACTTTGGAGCATAAGGATACGAACTTATTTAATGGCTCTTGGCTTTGATATTCGGCAATCAATAGTGGATGGCTACGATCAGCACATGCTTATACTGAGAGGTGGGGGGTGTTGAATCAGTATAAGCTAATCTTTACCAAATTAAAACTTAACAACTACAACAATAGCAATTCCACAAGATCTAACAATTATTCAACACAAGAACACCACAGGAGAAAACCACGGCAAAAGATTGCTTGTATAAAATTCTCTTAAAAACTTCATAGGCACCAACCTACTAGAGACACTAATCTCCACAACTGAGCACCAAATCAATAAGAGACACCAATCCCTTTGATATGAGGTACCAACCTCACCACTATGAGGCACCAACCTCTTCACAATAAGGCACCAACCTCTCACAACAAAGTCTTTGTATTCTTGATAATCTTCCTTGAAAAATCTGCCTTAGAATGTTCTTCTATCTTATTCTTCTCCTCAAAAACTGATGATTTATATATGGTTTATCTCTATTACTCCACACACTTCTCTTCCTTCCCTTTTTTCTTATTTAATCTTCTTACATCTCACATCTATTCTCCAAAGACTATCGGTGCTTGTATGACATGTCTTTTATTTTCCACAGTCTCTTTGTTCAACGAATCTTTATCCTTTTATATCTACATATCCAAATGAAAAGATACATCTCTTTGAAAAGAGATATCCGTATGAAAAGACACAACCGTATTTGAAACTAATTGTTGTTATGTCTTATTCCAAGCATTGTGCTTTATTATTCATTAAGCACTGCCATTTTGAATAAAGATCGCAGCTCCTCTCTTATATACTAATTGCTGCCACCTTTTATTAATTCGCTGACTTTCAATAATAATGATCGCTGCATTATTAGTGATCTTTAGAATCGCTGCATATATTAATCTCATAAATAATCATTGCATATTAACAAAGGTAATCGCTCCTTTAAATAGATGATAATCGCTGTCTTAAATGGATGATCATTGTTTCCTTTCTTTGATGAGCACACAATTATACGAAGAGAGGGTTTGGGGGTTGGGGGGGAGGATGAATCAATATAACAATAATATTTTACTTTTCAAAACTTAATCAACCACAACAGCAATACTTTAAAACATAATCATCCATAGCAATAACACACATGCAAGATCTAGCAATTAAGAACACAGGACGAACACACTTTACGTGGAAACCCTTGCGGGAGAAAACCACAGCAAAATATTGCTTATATATTGAACTTCTTTGTAGGCACCAACCTACTTCTCTTACAAATCTTCTTTTGTAGGCACCAACCCACAAGAGACACCAATTCCCACAATTGAGCACCAACTCAACAAGAGACACCAATCTCTTATTTGACAGACACAAACCTCCAAATTCTTCAAAGCATATATTGTCTTCACAAAAATCTGATTATAGATGCACTTTTTTTCATACCTCTGAATGATCTAACAGTTATCACACAAGTGCTCTCCTTCACAACTTGGTTTGTAGATGATGTAATTGCTTTCCTTCACGAGTCTCTTTTGATGATGATGCAACAACTTTTCTTCACAAATTTTCTCTCAAGTAATGTTATACTTTCTTTTATAATTCTACCTTAGGGTCTCCTCTAATTTCACTTACAAATCTGATCCCAACTTCTTCACATATATTTCTGCCTTAATGTCTGCTGTACTAAACTCAGATCTGCTCATAAAAACTTTATACATATGATCAAAAATCCTCCATATATCTGATCATAAACTCTTCATAAAATCTGCTCATGTTCTTCAAATAAACTTGCACACATATCTCATATAGATCTGCATATGTTCTTCAATAAGAATCAGAAATATTCTTCTACTTTCTGCCCTTTAGGTCTGCTTTAAATCTGCTCAATATTAAATTAATATTCAATGCTTACTTGCTTTCAACACATCTTTGCAACCACATCTTATAGCTTCTCCAAAGGGGGTGACTCATTGAAAGATATATCCCTTTCTAACGGATGCAACCTCATTTTATATGCACCCCTTCACCAACCATGGGTGTACCACTTAGGGGTCGGTCCCTATAGAAATATAAATTTGATTTATTTTTAAACATTCCAAAGAGGGTGCCACACTGTGGGAGATTGGCCCATTCATAGTAAATATTTTATTTATTTTAATTTCAAATTCTCCAATGAGGCGCTTCACACAATTTAATTTCACATCTTCAAAATTAGGGCCAAGTTTAAACAATTGCCTTTAGAGGAGTCTGGCCTTGATTTTTAGTCTTTATCATTGTTTTTATCCTTCATCAATTTTCTTCAATGGAGACGTCACTATAACATGTCTTCAATCTGCCAATGACATCAATGACAAACTATCCATGCCCCTTTGACATCAACGACAATATTTCCAACAATAACCAATGCCTTATACTCATTTATCACTGCTCTATATAATCACAATGTAATCGATGCTCCTTATAACATAATCCTTCCTCATCTATTCATAGCTGCCCACATGAATATTAATATCATTCACTCATCTTTAATCATTCACTCATCGTTAATCCTTCACTCATCTTATTCTTGGCTGATCTAAAACAAATAAATATATGATTGGCTTATAAAAACTGAAAATCAGCAACCTAAAAATCCTAAATGCCTTTATTTGTAGGAGGAATAGCTATTTCAACAATGATATGTCCCTTTCTTTTGTTATCGTTGTTTTCTTCTTGACTTTCCTCATTTTCTCTTCTCTAATCAAGTTGGATACATAAAATTGAAAGTTTGTGCACCAATTACTCTTTTATTTGGCCAAAGATGCCTATTCCCACTAAGAAGCACTTGAACTTGGCTGTAAAGTTTGCACTTCCATGGCTGCTACGCCTTCTCCAGTTTGAACTAGTGGAATGGAAGAAATGTGAACAGAAGTAGAGGTTGTAGGAACATTTTCTAGCTGAACAAGAACTGTAAATGGAAGAACAAGAGTCACTACATGAGGAACCAGTGAAACACTTATCTAACTAGCTAAAGGAGATTTCATTTTCTTCTTTGCAATCAACTTCAACCTATTAGGTCTTGAGACTTCCACAACTTCACTTGAAGCCTTCAATTTCTTTTTCACATCTTCAACACCTATGACTAAATCCTCTATAATAGGGACTCAAGAACACTCAAACTTTGATATGGTAGCGTTGATGTTTTCCCTCTTGGTAGCAAAATAATATATGTATCTGTGAGATTATTGTGTTTTGTCCACAAGTATTCATATATTGGTTGATGATATTTTTTTTTTTATTAGATGTATTTATTTTAGTTGTAATACTTAAAAGGAGACCTTCAATATTGAATAATTGATACAGCAATATGTTTACTTATTCATGGTTTGACCACTGAACATTCAACATTTCTTCCAGGCTGAAAATCTATAATATTCCTTACCTGATCCTGTCTTGGACTGGCTTGGGTAAAGGTTGGAATGTGGTCAAGTGGCTCTTCTAAGATAGGGAGGGTGGATCTGATTTCCTGCAACCACAAAATTGAGCCATATTCCACAAAGGCACAAGTCCATTAGCATTAACAATTAAGCAATCATTCACATAAGTAAAACATGAAGCATAGGAAAACATGTGAAAGGTGGCAAAGGTGGATCCGCCCGTAGCCATGGCTCCTAGTATAGATGTTGTAATCTACAACCCTCCTGACTTGGCAACTTGTAACTGCATACTCTACCCCTAGGGTAGATCCGCCCGAAGCCCTTGGCCAAGCTCGAAGGGTTGTAACCTACAACCTCCTACTCTAGGTGACTAGTAACTGCATACTCCACTCATGCCACTTCTTCTGAAAACACATGTCTCATTTGGGGGAAGCCAGCGAAGCTTATGTGCAGCCTAGGTCCATTACCCATCCATTGCCCAACCCTCATCCTAGGGTCCTAGGGGCTAACCTTAGGAGGGTCTTAAGACACCACACTTCTCAGGCCCTTCCTCTCGAATGAGTTTACAGGCACTCAGCAGACAGATCAGAATTAGAGCAAATAGAAATGCATGAGTAATGTAAACATTAAGTGATCTGGCCATATTTGAAAATGTATTCGTAATTAATCATATCAATTGCTTCACCCGTTGGTTAATTACTCATTTCATTATTTTGTAAGTGTATTTGTCCTTAAAGATTGTAACCATAATTGTAAGTAGATTCGTGGTTAACCCAATTGATTAAGTAAGCTTGATTTGTGAATGAATCTATAGTAATTAAATTAGTTATCTGTAAATATCTTTGGAGTAATCATATTAATTATCTTTACTAACTTTGGATGCGACTTGTAGTGAGTTCATTCCATTGCCTTAACCAGATAAATGAGTGTATTATTAATTAACCATAATTTGTATATACCATGCAATTACCAGAAACTTAAATGATTAAGTAAATTATTACTGGATTAATAGTAGTTTTCCACTAACTAGCTCTACTTAGGTATTCAGTTGTATTTGTTCTTATTACCATTAACTGGATACTTATTCATTTACAGACATTTGGAATAGGACTGTATTGCCACGTTTATCCTTATGGTTAATCAGCCCTTAGAATCCCATGCCCCTTCTTCCTAAGGGATCGGGTATTCTTTTGCCTTACATGATTTGGCTTGTTTTGTGCAGACTTAACAGTATATGCGATATTTAGATATTTAGGAAAAAGTAATCTGAGAGAGAGGTCGACCTGGGTTTCTCATCGTTGGGAGAAACCCAGTTCGGCCCCTTACTGAATCGATTTCCTCTATATGCTTTTATTACTATATTGAATTGCTTATGGAAATGAAAACTCAACTTGTCGTGCTAAGTAACATGGTTACCTGGAGGTGGGGCTGAATTCCTTCTGGTGCGTCCTGTTCCTTAAACCTTCTTCAACCTTATACTGAATTGATCTAGGATGAAGACAATTCATAAATATACATAATCTACTTATGTTTATATTAAAGGATCGTCATTACTTATAAGGCTTAATAATTGTTGTAAGTATCATTATTGTATATTCACGAGTGATTCACATATCTACTTACCCATATATATATATATATATATATATATATATATATATATATATTATTCATAAAATATTTATATATACATACATATGATTTTATGAATAATATATTTATATATTCTATATAAATTTATTTATAATCATATATACATACATATGATTTTATGAATAATATATTTATATATTCTATATAAATACCCCTCTCTCTCGGGGGCCCCACTACCCCAACACTCTACCAAGGGGGCCCATAGAATATATAAATATATTATTCATAAAATCATATGTATGTATATATATATATATAGATTATTTTCAACTAATTTCAATTTACAATAATTTTTTGACATGAATATATCTATATATATATATATATACATATATATGTCTGTATATTATATTTAACTTACAGTTAATGTACACTTGATTCCCTTTCACCACTGCTACCTCTCTAATATATATGATCTGCTGGGGTTCCTTTATTCCCAGCCCGTTTTCTTTTATCTCTAGCCACCCCCTATATATAAGACTTGCTCTTTTTTATTTATATCCGTCACCCCTCCAAGGACACGACTCTTCATATCCTTTTTGATATTACTTGCACCTTCCCAAAGTGTCGTGTCTTTTCTTTGGTAGTCGCATCTCCCACTAACCATTTACTGATTGCTGCCTAAGTTTATCTTATTAATAATTATTATGTTCTTTTATAGGGATCGCTGTCTTAATGGCAATGGTTAGGAATTGCTGCTTTGGGTGTTATTCATTTATTCAGCACATAGTCATGATCAGACATAATAATTACAGAATTTATTCGGTTTTGGTGATTATATTTGTAATTATAATATTATCTATAATGGTATTTTAGATTGCATATATATATACAAGTGTCTATTTAAAAATATTTATATTTTATATTAGTTTTCTATCTATATATATTTATAATGTTATATTAACTGTTATATGATAATTATAATTATAATTATTGTTGGTATTTCTTTCTATATTTTTAACATGTATTTTGATATTTATTTTTATTTATTTAATTGCATTAAATGTTTGGGTTTTTTTTTTTTTGTGTTGCTATTTCGGGGACATGACAAAATCATCAACCGTTCAAAGAGTTTCATTTATCATTTTTCAGGAAAAAGATAAAAAATCAGAAACATGTTGATTATGGTAGAAAAATAAGGAGATAACCTTTCCTGATGACAAAATGTTTTGAATGTTAAAAGGGTCAAACTTGAATTTTAAAACCATCCCCAAGTAGATATAAATATAGCATTAGCAATAATCTACATCGCATAGAAAATCAAACCTTTATCCTTGAATGCTTGCACTACACAAGAAGAGACTGCAAGTATATGATCAAACAACAATGGAACTGGCCCATCAGGGTCCTCATCTGCCAAGTAAGGTAGGGGTAGAAAAACTTTTCCCATTGGATTTGCCCATGGAACACGTTTAGAATCTCCACCAGCATGAAGTAGAAGAATGCGCATTTTAGCCAGTTTACTGTAAATACTTGAATCATATGGATCTTTGTCATTGTATAAAGACACCTGTAAGGATTCCAAAGTTTTCTCATCATTTATGTATTTGATAGTAAAAGAAGAATCACAGAAAAAATAAAAATTCAATCCAGAAACTTGAAAATAAGAATATATAACCATCTATTTAGATTATCTAACTAAAAACATAATTTTAGCTATATCAATCGCACAAATAAAATACACAACAATCTTTTTTGTTACCTGCAAACTAGTAAATGCACAAACTAGCATTTCAAATATATATCTCAACATGTTCAGAAAAAGAAAGATACACACTTAAATTGACAACCAGGGAAATAACTATCTATTGAAATCAATGCAAGCGTTTATGAAAATAGCTTATGAATGCTTAGAGTTCATGATTTTAGTAGTTGTAAAATGTAGCATACAGAACACAAATTGTCATTTAGAATAGTCTATGCAGTTGGATTGATTCATGGTGGTAATTGAATAGTGAAAATGAGTCAAGTCTTTGAAGAATATCCTATATCAGAGTTTAGCCCCAAAATTTTATAAATTACAACATGATCGATAATGAAATGTCATGCCTAAATCAATTGAAAGTTCTGATTCTGTTATTCTTTAGGTTCTGAATTCCTTAAGTGTTTATACACTCTTCATTTGTTTGGTTTTGCTCAATGAAAAAAGTACCATTTTTGTACCCCTAGAAAACCAGGAATGAAGTTTTTCTTGTTAGATTGCCAATATCAGCTATTATCTTTCCCATCAAAAGCCAAATCTTTACGAGTTGAACTTGTCTCATTTCCATGAGAGTGTATGCAAAATGTTCGTCATGAGAAATATCAAAGATCTGAATTGTGAAGACTGAAGAGACTCCAACACAGGCCGAGTGAGATGAGAAAAAAAGCTCCAAGATAGACCAAAACAAAAAAGGATAAGGTTAAACCGTTAAGGGAAAGACTATATGCTTGGAAAATCTCCTCTAGGACATTGAAATAAGGGCATATAATAAGGAGGTCAATTTTAAAGGACAAAAATGTCATTGCAGAAAATATCAGATTCAAGTCAGAAGTTTTAGTGCTTCTCTCGATCCAAAACAGAAAAAAAAGCAAAAAGTAGCTGTTTCTAAAAGTAGAAAGGCTTTTTCTATTTTTTCGGTAAATTGGCAGTGGAAGTGTTGGTGTGTGTTTTGAGTACGCCACCATACACAGAATAAAATGCCCAAGGACACTTTATCCTCTCTTGAAAAGTAATTGCAAATACCTAGAAGATAATACAATGACTCCAATGTTTCTTTTGGCCAGGTTATGACATATGGACAAGGTCAGTGGGCGTTGTGATTTGCTGGTAATCACAAGGGGACTTACATAAAATTCATTTCGCAAGTTGAGGACTTAGACAGTTTTATCATTGAAGCTCTTTTTGATGGGTATTTCAGTTTTCTCCAAAAAAACAGGCAAAAGGATAAGGGTTTAGAAATCTAAACTACGCCTAAGAACTCAAGAGACGGTAGTGACGTGATAAAATAGGGTAACCACACTTTGTTTTGCCTCCTTTGGACAACTACGCAAAGTGGGTGCAATCTTCAAAGGAAGTGATAATAATTTTCATGTTTGAATTCAAAACAAACAGAAGTTAAGCATCCACAAATCAACAGCTCAGACTAACTTTACACATCAAATGCAAATCATCCATTTGACAAAAGTATGAGCTAAATTTTATCTATCACTGCTATCAAATCTATCATCCACTTAACAAACATATGAATCAAATATTAATCTAATTCTACTCTAAGTGTTGAAGGAGAAATATTAAACCTTGCACACTATTTGAAAACAAAAGTGATTCTAAGCAAATCATGCACTAGAGCTTTTATTGACGGAAATAGTCTTGTCGCAACAATATTATACTACTCACTTCACAAATTGTGAATGAGAGCAATCAAGTTTATATAGAGTTCATGAATTTGAATAAACGGCTCAGATTAAAAATGAGCCAACGGCCAAGATCAACACAAATAAACCCTAATTAGGGTTTCCCAAAATGACTTTAGTGAACAGAGAGTTGACAGGGTGATGTGGCGCTTTGGAGCTATTTTCAAGGAATTACATCCCGATCCTCCCGCGTTGCCGTGTGTTCGATGAATCTGGACACGATCAAGTCAACTTCATCCATGGTGACCTGAGGAAGCATTCCAATCCTGAATTCCAGTCCATCCACACTCTCGACGCATCTGGCAAAGGTGTCCTCCCACTCTGGCTTGGTCTTCTCAAAAGACTCTCGAATGCTTAAGAAGTTCGCCAATTTGACCCAATCCTGCTTCAAAATAGGTCCAGTGATAGCAAAGATGCCTTCTTGGACCTTCCCTTTCAAAACCTCTAACTGCAGGTCATTCTCTCGTAGAGCCTCCTTATCCAGGATATCGGCGATCATGTTGAGAAGTTTGGCCTGAACTTCTTTGACTTGTTCTTCCAATCTGATACCGTCAACCTTCACCCTCTCCAAGACTTCGCCTCGTGCCGTCAAGGCCCAATACCAGGTGTGGAAGTCATAGGTTGCTCCTGCTGCAATAACACCTCCGTCTATCAGCTCCTGCTTAGGAACTCCTTTCAGAATCCTAAGGCGAGGGATTATCCTATCTTGCACATCCAGAAGGTTATCCCACACTTCTGCCAAAGCGGCCAGCCTAGAAAGTAGGGCAGTGGCCTGACCATAAACCAGAGTCAACCTCTCTACGAATGCCTCAGCTTCAGTCCCCTTTGCTGCTATCCATTCTCTGGCTTCCCGAACGGTGACCATATTTTCTTCTATCTCTTTAACAGCCCCCTGTGAAGAGTTCGGAAGTAGAGGAGCTGCCGTGTTGTCTTGATCAAGTGGCTTGATCAAGTGCTAGATATACTCCTTTAGGCGCTCAATTTCTAACTGGCACTCCTTCCTCTTGGTTACCTCCTTTGCCAACCTTGACTTGAAAGTGGACACAGAATTGTCCAAGTCTTCAATTTCTTGGCCCTTCGTGGTTGGGCCCAAGTCAATGGTTGTGATGGCATAATCTTGTGGAGCCATGTCCTCCTGTGGCCTGTTCATTGTAGGCACTGCGATCTGCACTGTCCTATTGCCGGCTCCATCTCTCTGTATGCTCGAGAATTTCTTTGTTGGCTTCTTAACTGCAGTCTGTGTAAGTCTGGCCAAGAAGTTAGCAGTGTCATCCTCTTCTGGCTCCTCCACTGGCACCTGTACTTTCAGCCTCTCCCTTAGCCAATCCGGGATCGTCGGCTGCTCTATGCCTTCATCCTCCGGCCTGTCTTCTCTATCAAGAACGTCCAAAATTCCCCTAAGGGCTGAAATCATCACCTCCTGGAAATCCTCGTTTTGGGTGTCCACATTTTCATCATCGGACTCCAATATTTCTGTGCCCGTGGGAGATGGTGGCGCATCTTCGTCCGGCTAAGGCTCCATATTGTTTTTCGGAATCGGGGAAGGATCCCTAATGTCAGCCAGTGAAGCATCTACAGTAGCCAACATCTCCTCAATATTCCTAGATGCAGCCGAGTGTGAAGGCTTTACCTTAGCCTACTTCTGAACTGGCTCCTTGCCTGCAGCTATCTCCTCCCTTTTCTTGGAAGTGGTGGCCTCTATCATCTCCACACCCTCGGATGCGTCCGCATTGGAAGAATAGGATTCCGCCTCACTCAACATATCATAAGTTAAGGTTATCCTTTTTCGCCTGAGTTCCTGAATTTGTTGATCAACCCACCACTGCGTATACTTGATGACAGGTCTCATCAAAGTATTTAAATTGGTGTGCTCGGATTCTAACCACCTAACCACCGGCAAAGGCAAGCTCTCATCAAGGTGCGGTTGTACCTGCTGTCCATCTTCCTCCAACTGATCCGGCACTCGACAAAGTTTTGTTGCTCTGATCAAACTGACTGGCAGTCTGGACCACATCTTTCGCCTAACTTCAAACTCGTTCGCAGCATTTGCCCATAAATCTTCCAGTTCGACCCTATGCTTGTACCTCCTTCCATCCACCGTCTTGATGTGGTGATGCGGGTCAAAGTGGCCCCTTGATGGGTAGGTAGCAAAAGGATAATGCTGAATCTCGAGCCTGGCACTATCTGTTGCCTGTGATGATGGACAAGACTCTAGCATGTTCCCTATAAAGAAGGGAAAGGTTACTGTCGCCTTTTGTTTTGTCTGTTGGAGGCCTTGAAATTCTTCTAGCTGCCTTAGTACTTCCAACAAGACCATCTTGTTGGTTGGGAAAATGGGCAAACGATATGGGCTCCCAGTAAATCCCTGGATTCTGATGTACGTATATCGGGATACTGGATAAACCATGACCCATATTTGCTAATCAGCTTCTTGGCCTCAGGAGTCAACCGTTGATGCGTCCCTCCCTGGAGTATTCTGGTGATATACATAAGGAAGGCGTCATGAGCTCGCCAGAAGTGCGCCTTTTCTTTCAACTGCAATTGTGGATAGCAATCATATGCCTTTAGCTCATTTGATCCACTACCGACCGTGCCCTTGCATATTAAGCTTGCATACTTGTAAGTCCTAGCCAACATGTAGATGACATAAGAACTCATATAAAACGTTTTCATTTTCTCTAGGTTGACAAGCTGCTCGTGGAGGTTGTTGCTAATCATTCGTGACTAGTTAAACATCCTTACGCCCTCTGTGATGTCCTCAATAAAATAGTACATCCATGGCTCAAATGGCGCCCCCAAAGGACTGCCTGCTATTCTGTTCAGCAAGATAATGATGTCTCTGTAGTCCTTCTTGAAGTCCATACACATCAACTTCTTGGGCATTTTCTTGACCGACGGCCTAGGCTTGTCCAACCATGACTTGTTGATGTTGGTGGCACAAAGGTCAGGTTGCTCATCATACAATCTCTGGGCGTCTTCCTTAGTTTTATAAGTGGTCTTAGGATACAAAGGAATGCCAAAGGCCTCTTCTATGGCCAACTCTCCCAGATGTGCCAATATTCTCCCGTCAAGCGCCACAATTTGCCTCAACTCAGCATTATAATGAAGCGCACACTCCACCATCAATTCAGCACATTCAAGCGCAGGCGAAAATCCGGCAGCTTGAAAGATTCCATTTCTTACCATCCTCCTAGCGACAGGCATTGGTAAAGGCCCATTGTGCCCATATACTCTTCTCTTGAATTCATCGAGGTCTATATGACCAAGATTGGTGTCCGAGATGTTCTTCCATTTTGATTTTATTTTAGTCTCTGGCTGCGATCCCTTGTTCCCGAACTTCATCTGTGTTAGCCTGGATGTCTCTCCTTAATTGACTGTCAACCTGCAAGTACAAAATGCTTAACATTAATATAAGAACTTTTAAAATCAACTTACTCCGGGGTGTAGTTTGGACAAAATCGCACTTTCAGCTTATTAAATTAAAAATTTCTGTCAAAAAGCAAGCTAAAAGTAATCAAATTCACCTATTTATGAATGAAATTCGTGCCGGAAATGAAGTAGAAGATATAAACGAGGTGCAAACACATTGTCGATTAATTTCCAAACCTCAAAGATCATGTTTTGGCTGCAAATGAATTTAAAAATTCTGAAAATCTGCCAGAGGAAGTGCGCCAATATGCTGGGAAGTATGATTTTCAGCAAGTAAATAAATTACTTCTCTCCAAAAATCACGCCTGTCAACAATAAATTACTTCCTTGATTCTCAAAGCAACATTACTTGAACCAAATTTTCCTTCGCAAACGATTCCCAGAAGATTCGAGAAAGATAGCCTCTTCTCAGCCGAAATTGTCAAGAAATGAGTTGCTGAAACTCATTTTATGGCTGAGAAGTGCGATTTTCCTCAAGGAATTGCTTTCTTTTCTCTGATTTTCTTCCAATTTTTTGAAACGTTTTTCTTCTCAGATTGGCAAGTTTCTAGTTTCACTTTCAGTTGTCGAGGCAAGTTTCTAATTTTTATCTCTGTGCCACCTCCGTTTGAGATTTTCGAATTTCTCAAAAAATTGCCTAAGTGTTGGAGAAAATATCAAAAGATATTAAATTAATTGTTTAAAATTAATTTTCCAACGTTCTTTAAATCTTTGAATCACGGAAATTTTAAATTTATCTAAGGCTGAATAATTTAATCTTCCAAATAATCTCCAGACTTCGAATTTTTTAATTAAAATTCCCTAAGTGTTGGGAAATAATTAAAAATATTTAAATATTTAAAATTTCAACCCGTTTAACCTTGATACATGGCTAAGTTTGTTTGTCCGAGGCCAAATATCTCTTTTCCAATCGTCTGCCTAGCCAAAATGTGCTCAATAGTTCATCTGCCAAATTTCAACTTTCTAGGTGAAGTTTTGACCCTTCTGGACATTTTTATTTAGCCAAACGATTCATCTTCTGGGTTGGGCGAACTTGAAGATCTCTGCCACTTTGCCATTTTTTATTAGTGCCTTAGGAATTTTTCCAAGCTAAGAGGGGCGGACTTCATGGTTGCTCTGCCAAACACTCTTTATTTTATGCCAAAGAATTTCATTCCATTGTGTTGAGGAGTGATTTTCGTGCCGGCCAAACCTCTTCTTCCTCTAGACATTTCTCCGTTTTTCATGCCTTAGAAAAATTTACCTTTCAAAGTTGGACGAATTTCTTATAATTCCTTGGCAATGGCGTATTTTATTCTCCAGTTGTCTTAGACGAACTTCATACTTTTCTTGCCATGGCGAATTTTATTCGTGCCTTGTCTAATGGCAAACTTCACTTGTATTGGCCATTTAATTTGTTGGCGTTTCAATTAGCACCTCTGGAGTGCTTATTGGAAACGGACAGCTATTGCAAGTGTGTTAGTACATGCTCTTCGGATTATAGAGAGGAAGATCTCTCTTTGCTGATTTTATACTGTAAAAAAGGGGTGTACTAAGATTTCCTATCTTTTTTACTCAGCGGCAGGACACACAGGGTGAATAAACCAATGCGTCGTAGCTAAGCTTTTTCTCTGGTTTCCGCAGATCTTAACTACGATTAACTAAGCTTCTAAGACTATCCTACCTCCTCAAGATAAACAGAGCATGAGGCGCAAGAGCAAAATGGTATGGTTGGATCACTTGAATCCTCCGTCTCAATGGAATATGGCCGAGGCTCTGAACCTTCGGATATATACCAAGATAGGGCTCGATACAAGCAAACACTCGTTACGGTAAACTGGATCTGAGACTTGCCAAGGAGGAGGAACCCCTATCCGAGGTATAGGCTTGGAAGCAGCTCACTGGAAACAACAAGGAACGATGGCCTTTCTAACAGGATTCCCGAGGAGGTGACGACACCTGTCCAAAGTCTAGGCTGCAAGAGAGATCATTAAACAACATCAAACAATAATGATCGATGACAAAATATCCAAGGAGGCGACGACACCTGTCCAAGGAGGAGATTGAAACAATGCACTATTTAAAAACAAGACTTTGAATAACTCAAATAATTAGATCAATCAAGCTTGCACCATCTGATTTATTTCTTCAAGGTTCTTCAAAGAATTACAAAGGTCGGGACAGCAAAGGCACGAAATCATGCACAATTGCGATCAACCAACGAACTCTCATCCAAGAGTGAACAGATATAAACAAGCGAACTCTGGCAACAGTGGCGCAGCAATTTTGCTACAAATAAAGGTTAAACAAATAAAGAACCTAAGGCTCTTATTTATAGAAACTCAAAGGAGTAGGCAACCCTAAAATCTCCTTGAGTTAACAAACAGTTCTTGCCAATCAGCAAGATATTATTCTATGTCTAAAAGTAGGTGAGCAAACAGTTAACTGGAAATCTACTTCAGTTAACTGAAACTAAACAAAAGTCAAACTGGAAGTCTACCTCAGTTGACTGACACCTAACTAAAAGTGAACTTATGTTACAAATGTGTCTCCAAAATAGACATCCACCTTTAAAGGAGATCTAAGATCCACAAATCGTGGGAGTCAATTAGACATCCTAGATCAGTGGGATCTGACATGCATGATCTGTGGAGATCTGGAGTCAACTCGGAAAGGGGCATCAAGTTGACTTAAGTCGTATTTTCCCTCATCATCAAGGAGTGGCAATACTGGAGAGGGAATCACATGCTGACCCAACGTCGCCTTCAGGCGAGAAACGTTAAACACGTTGTGAACCCTGCTATCCGCCAGTAATTCCAACTCATATGCAACCTCGCCCACTCGCCTAATGACTCGAAATGGACCATAGTAACGAGGTTTCTACTTCTCTGCACCACTCTTCCGCAGAGTGGACTGACGGTAAGGTTGTAACATGAGGTACACCATGTCACCCACTGCAAAGGAACGCTCAACCCTTTTCTGATCAACACACTGCTTCTGTTGATTCTGTGCCCGCTGAATATTATCTCTGAGAGATCTCATAATATCCTGCTAATCCTGTAACATATCACCTGCGCTGAGCACTCTGCTATCACTCAGCACCAAATCCAAAAGGTTGTGCGCCTCATATCCGTATAATGCCATAAAGGGTGTCAATTGTATAGTCATATGGTGAGTAGAGTTATAACAATACTCACGGAGGTATATCCACCTCACCCAGCTCTCTGTTGTCCAACTATATAATTACGCAGATATCCTTCCACCCACTTATTGACGATCTTTGTTTGTCCATCTGTCTGTGGATGGTAGCTGGTACTAGGTGTCAGTTCGGTCCCACAAAGTTTGAACAACTCCTGTCAAAAGTTGCTCATGAACCGACTGTCTCTATCGCTGACTATAGTCCGAGGAAAACCATGTAACTTGAATACCTCTCTGAAAAAGAGCTCTGTAGTCTACGATGTTGTGAATGTAGTGGTGATCGGAAAGAAGTGTGCATATTTTGTCAGTCGATCAACAACCACGTAAATACAATCTTTCCCTTGGACTTTCGGCAAGCCCGTGATAAAATCCATTGATAGACATTCCCACTTCCTGTCGGGTATCGAAAGTGGCTGAAGCAAGCCAGCAGGATATGTGTGCTCTTGTTTGTTCTACTGACAAACAACGCACTCTCGCACATACTAAAGAACATCAATCTTTAGCCCTTTCCAAGTAAACCGTTCCCGTACCAACTTATATGTTTTGAAGTAACCCGGATGGCCCGCCATAGGAAGATCATGAAAGGCTTTCAGAACTGTATCCTTCAACTCTGAATCTGGAACCAAGAAAATCCACCCCTTGCAAATGATCAAGTCATTCACAACAGTGTATCTGATATCCTGCTTTGTCCCCTCAACCATGCTAGAAGCCCATTGGTTCTTAGCATATTTTGCAATAATCTTGTGCCTCCAATCCTTGAAGATCTGTGCCATAGCATTCAACTGAGGCCTGTGAGACAATGCGTCAGCTACAACATTCTGCTTCCCCTTAATAAAGGTGATGTCAAAATCATATGATTGCAGTTTGCTAACCCACTTTTGTTGCCTTTCATTTAAGTCTCACTGTCCAAGGAAGTGTTTCAGGCTATTGTGATCTGTACGCACACTGAATTTGCTGCCCACCAGGTATTGCCTGAACTTAGCCAAAGCGTGCATAATGGCTAACATCTCCTTGTCATAAATGCTATAAAATCTCTCAGGACCCCTAAGCTTCCTACTCTCAAAAGAAATAGGGTGTCTCTCCTGCATCAATACAGCACCAATGCCCTCTCCTGAGGCATCACAAAACAAGTCAAAAGACTTCGTAAAGTCTGGTAGTGCTAACACTGGACATGAAGTCATAATCACCTTCAACCTATCAAAGCACTCCTGGGCCTGCGGTGACCAAGCAAATGCCCCTTTCTTTGTCAAATCAGTAAGGGGTGTGACGTGGCGTGAGAACCCACTAAAAAATCGTCTGTAAAATGCACATAACCCAATAAATCCTCTGAGTTGGGTAAGGTTCTCTGGAACTGGCCACTCTACTATAGCTCGGACCTTCTCAGGGTCCATACTGACTCCCTTGGCACTGATGATGTGCCCAAGATACAACAACTCAGCCATGCCCATCTCACACTTGGACTCCTTGGCATACAAAGACTCCTCCGCCAGAATGCTCAGAATTGTATCCAAGTGAGCTAAATGCTCCTCCCATGACCTGTTGTATACCAAAATGTCATCGAAAAAGACCAAAACATATCTCCGCAACTGAGAACTGAAAACCCTATTCATTGTAGCCTGAAAAGTAGTAGGGGCATTGGTTAGACCGAAAGGCATAACCAAGAACTCGAAGTGACCACAATGGCACCTGAAAGCGGTTTTCTCTGTCCTGCTCCCTCATCCGAATTTGATGGTACCCAGATCTCAAATCAATCTTCATGAAGAAGATAGCACCATGCAACTCATCGATCAACTCATCAATGTGGGGTATAGAATACCTGTTTTTAATCATTCTCTTATTAAACTGGCAGTAATCAATACACATCCGTAGTGACCCATCCTTTTTCTTCACCAATACAACCGATGAAGCAAAAGGCGATTTGCTAGGTCTGATATACCCCATAGCCAACAACTCACTGATTGTTTTTTCTATCTCATCCTTGAGGCGCTTCGGATGTCTATATGGTGTGATCATAATGGGCTTTGCGCCCTCCTCCAACTCTATAATGTGTTCAGTTCCTCTGTCTGGAGGTCTACCTGGTGGAATATCGTTAAACACTTTAGAGTGTTTAATTCTTAGTTCCTGAATGTCAGGATGGTACTCATGCTTTTGTTGCTCCTGTTGTGCAGGCATCAACATACATTCAGCAGCCCACTCTACCATATCATGACAAATGAGCCTCTCCATCTGTCTGAAAGATACAACTCTCAAGTTGTTGTCCCTTATAGCTTTTATCACATGTGGCTTCCCATTGACTTTAAACTTCATTTTCATATCCCGCAGATTGAGTGTGAATTCTCCCAAATCATGAAGCCATGCCATGCCAAGTACTACATCAGTATCTCCCATATTGACAACATAAAACTTGGCTTTGAATTCATAATTATTAAGCCACATGGGAAGGTCTAATATTTTCCTGTCACATTTAAGAGTGTACCCATCAGCTACCTTAACTCGGATACCTTCAAACTCCTCCGTCTGTATGCCACGCTTCTCAACCAAACGTGCATCTATAAAGTTGTGAGTTGCACCTGTATCAAGAAGAGTTATAACTTTCTGATCAGCTAGGAGCCCACGTAGCCTAAAGGAACCATCTCTCTGAAGACTAGTCAAGTGTGCCTCCTGTAGTTTCTTTCCACCATCATTTTCATTATCATTTTCAGACCTTTCATCATCTAAATGCTTTGAATCAGCTTGCTGGTCTGACAGATCAGATTGCTCTTCACCCTCATAAAACCACTCCATCTGGTTACTTTTGGCTTTAGGATGAAGAGGGCACACATGTTTCTCATCATAAGGTGCCTTGCACCAAAAACACAACTTTTTCTTACGTAAATCATTCAATGTTTCTCTATCAAACGGTGATGCATTTCGTTTCCTAGGATCAAGTGGATCCCTCTTCCTGTCAAAGGGTCTATCCCTATCAAAGGATCTGTTCGGCCTTGAGTTTGGTGTGGATCCTGACGAGAACTTGCTGCAAGGTGTTGCAAGCTCCATACTGCGTGCCTTCCTCATCGCCTCTTGAAGGGTGGGAGGATCAAATGCCTTGACCCAGCCTCTCATCGGCTCATATAATCCCTCAGTGAATAGAATGACAAGTCTTCTCTCCGAAATACCTGTCACCATGACTGCAATCCTCTGGAACTCACCAATGTAGGCATCCAAACTACCTGTCTGCCTGAGCTGTGCTAGCTCTCTAAAGTAAAGTTCTAGATCCTTCTTATCAAAGCACTCTATGAGCCTGTTCGTGAACTCCTGGTAAGTAGTAACCTGGTGGTGACCCAATGTGTACATGTTGTGATGCCACCAATCATGCGCCAATCCATCAAGATGTAGCATGTCAAATTTAATGGCCTCGTCTTCATGCATAGGTCTCAAAGATAGGTAATTGTCTAACTTTTGTACCCAAGACCTCGCTGAACTCTTATCCGAGCCATCAAAATAAGGCAAGACAATCTTGCTCACTACATGCTAAAGATCCCTATTCACCTGTGGTGGTGGCTGGTACTGGTGAGCTTTGCGCTCAAATCTACCTCCACCCCAGGGCTTATGTACATCCATGAACTCATGAAATGACAATGACTGCCTAATCTCAGGAGCCAAAGTCGAGTACTCTCTGAAGAGTCTGGTCACGTCTGCTACTGATGTACCATGCTGTGGCTGAAACTCTGCCTGGTGACCCTACTGTTCTGCCTCCGGAGTCGGTGGTGCTTCCCTAGTAATAAAGGTAGGTTGTCCAAGCCTATGCTCATGAACAACCAATGACGGCTGCGACCGTACAAACATCTGTGGCTGGTCTACGCCTGCTGTCCCACTAGACTGTCCTATCTGAATGTAGTGCTGGTGAGGCGGAGTATACTGCCTCATTGTACCAATCAACTGTGACATCATGTCCATCATGTTATCATGTCTACTCCTGAATTCTGCCTCAGTCATTTCTGTATTTTCTTTTTCTTTTCTTGAATCCCTAGGAGTCGTCAGAATCTCCCGATCTGCCATGAGTGTAGTCACACTGTTCTCACTACTACAAGAGCTAGACCTGTGTATACCGAGAATCCCTAATACTATCTCACCTTTTGGAATAGGCGGACCTGTCCAATCCTCAATTTTGCATGTTCCTCTACCCTTACTGTAGAATATAATGTCTCTACTTATGAAAAAGCATCGAAAAAGCACAAATTTATTTGAAAAAGCACAGGATGGCAGGAAAATTGTGCTCTGATACCACTGTAAGAAACCTGGTGTCTCTCAACCCTGACTTTTGGCGAAAAATGCAATGTTTTGTTTGTTTTGTTGTATTTGTGATTTTTTTGAGGTTTTTTGCAATAAAGAGAGATGGTACGATTTTGCAAAGAAATACTTATAAAATATAAATAAAATACCAACAAATAAATTATGACAGAATATAGCTCAAAATCCGAAGATAGATGATTTATTGATCTTCCAAAACATTTACAACTGCAAAATTTCAACACGCAAATAAAAGGTAAGCTATTTATTGAGAACCTAGACGAGCTTGCAGTAGCCTGTGAAGGAGCATGAAATGGTACGGCTGAATGATAGAGGGTAATCTCCCACCTCGAAATTGCTGCAAAAGCTTCATAAACCCTAGGCGCCACCTCTGGAAGATGAATCACTCAAAAGGGCAAGGCGTTTTGATTGTAGGAGAAAGTATGGCCCTTGCTACTGCAAATGTACGGCATGAACCAGCAAGTGAGAAATCCGTATAGCCTTGGTATGCGTGCTAGATGCTAGATAACTATTGATGATGATAAAGATTCACTATTGGAAATAAATCGATTCAAAAACCTAATGAAAATCTTCACAATAAGCTTTGTATGACTTCTGAATGAAGCCACTCAACTGACAATCTTCAACTGGTATTTCACAGCCTCAGTATGTCTGATTCTGAAGAGGGAACGATCTCCAAAATCCAATGATTTGTAGAAACCCTTGTTTCACAAACCCCAATGCTCTCAGAGAAAACAATAGACAAATTAGAATAATCATCCATAAGTTCGATTTGTCTTTGGTGAAATATATATTCCTTCTCAAAATTTCGACCCTTCTCAAAAATCACTTAAAATCCATTTAATAATATAAGTGCGCCCCTTTTTGACTTAGGCAATTTTCATTAAATAATGGCGTCCCCTTCTTAATGAGTAATTAAACACTCATTTAATATTATTCGCCCTTTTATTATAAAGTATTAATACTTTATAATTTACCATTAAATAATTACTTTAATATTTCATTAAAGTGACTTTATATTATAAAGTCAAATTAATAATCTTTTTAATAATTATCAAATGCTCCAATAATCACTATTTGCTCATCAAATCATCAAACTGGGTCAAAACTGAGCTGACCAACTGAACCAAGTGCCCTGCTAGAAATAGTAACCCCTGTCTGTCTGACTTACTATAAATAGTAAGTACCTTAAAATCACTCTGTGAGAGTCTGCAAAGGCCCAAACTTGAATCAACTAATGGAGTAATGTTCCGGAACGCAGGATAACTGCCACAAGTAACCCTCTAAACACATCTGTCAGCCTAAGAGGGTCCGCATGATAGGCTAACCCCTCAATCATCTGCACAGCCTAGGAAGGGGACATTACATTTCCCCCAAGGTCAACTTCAATCCTTGGCCATACAGCGCTATTCCCACAAGGTTGCAGCTTGTATGAAATAAGTGCTTAGCTTTTCTAAGCTATCAATATCATGAATAAACAACTATCGACTCCCCTTTAGATCGTGGTACTATCCATGTTATGTTACGATACCATTAAAATGGTATGAATGCACATAAAGTTGGGTTATGACAGAATAACTGGTACGGTTAAGCCTAACTATCTCTAAAACTCTGCACTTATCACATGCTTGGAATTCATCTACGCACAAGACTTCATGAATTTCGTAAACTACAATTGCTATAGCTCAAGCAACAAATTTGTATGTAATGTCCCCTTTCTAGCCGCAGTCCAAAAATTATTATTTTAGCCTTTACTTATTCCCAAAGGCTAAAAGGAGAAATAAGGGAATAAAATATTAGATTAATTATTTGTAAAGTTATCTCAAAATTATAATATCATAAGATGACTTTATATTTAATTAATTTAATATTAAAGTGACTAAAAATAAAATAATATCACAAAATCAATTAAAGGAATAAAATAATATTTTATTCTAGAAGCTTCTTGGAGACTTGAGGAAAATTCTTTAAAAGGAGCTTTTGTCTTTGCATTTGGGCATCTTGAGTTGTTGACATCTTTATACTACATTGGTGAGCTTGAATGCTTAGCAATTTTCCTGAGGGTTTGAAGACTCTAAGGTACCAGTTTCGGTTGTGGAATATCAACCCTAGCTAGAGTGAGAGGAGAAGATATCTCAGTCTTCTTCATTGTGCCAAAATTTTGTGGCCTCTGGCCAAATTTTGATTATTGGAGGAAATCGATTCAAGGAAGAACTCAGTCAGATTTTGTGGAGTCTTTTGCAGTCCTCTGGAAGGGACGATTTTGCACTAAGGAGGGCGAATTTCTCTTGCTAAGAGCTGGTTCGAATTTTATATATATTTTGCAGCATTTTTACAGTCATAATTGGAGGTCGATCTGCACATATTGTCTTCAGATTTTTGCTCATAGTGCTTCATTCTTGCATCGATTCATTTTGGGTATTTGAGCACTCCACTTGGGGAAGCTAGGTGACCATTCTAGGAGTTGTTTGGAGGTGGATTAAGTCTGCAATAATTTTATATTGGATCTGCAACTCAAGAACAGGGGCGGCATCATCTGGGAGGTTCGATTCTTCATCTGGAAGGCTTCATAATTGCTGGTCTTCATCAGTCAAGCTTGCCATTTCATCTGCACTTCATATCAGGTTCTCTTCATCGTATCATCATATCTTTGCATTGTAATTCTGAAGTATTAGACTGAAAATCACTTGCAGCCTATAAGGCACTTGTATGAGCATGTGTGTAATGAAAATCAGTCACTATATTGAGCATTGCAATCAGATTTGTAATCAGTCTATTATATATCAGCATTTGAATAAGAAGTGGGTGATGGAAGTTTGCATGCCAACTACTTGTGAAAATGACTCTTGGCTGTAGGTGTGCATTTGCATAAGTAGTTCATCTATATGCATTTGAAAAGAACAAAAATATTTGCATTTCTCTTTCATGATATTGTTAGTCATCTTAGCATTCATTTCCAAGCATTCAAAACATCTTGGCATTCATTTCCAAGCAGTCAAAAAGTTTATTGTGACAAAGTGACATTCAATCGTTGAGTTTTTCGATCAAAATTAGGTCTTTACTTCTATAATTTTCTTCATTGATTGCATCTTCTACCTTGTTTCACTCTTAAATAATGGTTGATTGTATGTTTGTGATGTAGTCTTTTACTGTTTTTCCAGAAAACAATCATCATAGCAGCCTTCAATGAATCAAAGATCAGTATTTTTGCCTCTACTTGTTTCAATTTTATCTGTGTATGAAAGAAAAGCAGGTATTATTGTGACTTCTATGACTCCTTGATTGTTGTTGTTCTAAGTTTACCTCTGAATTATTGTTGCAAATTACTATGTGAAGCTTTAGATTGGGATTCATAAGTTGTGTTGCTGGAAAGAAGTAGAAATCTGTTATATTTGGTGTATCACCTTGATTTTTTGTTTTAGATTCAGATTATCAGTTCTTTCTTATCTCTTTTCCCAGCAAAGATCTTTAGTTAGAGTTAGTTTTTAGGTCATTTACCAAGGGGAAGCCGCCCTTTAATCGGACGTTGACCTCGAGTTTCACAAGTCCCACGACTCAAGAGGCCATCCCATGTTTCACAAGATAGCTGGATTCATGGTGATAACAATAACTAAGAGCAGATATGTTTTAGATGTCCAGGTTCTTTGTATGGATTTTATGCCCTTGTTAGATGAGTCTCGAGTGCAAGGATTTCTTGACATTTTCCAGAAATCTCAATATGTTATTGCTGCTGCTATGTTAGGCCCATCACTTGGAGTTCTAGAATAGCTATTTTTAGCCTATTTTTGGATCACAGCTTTTATTGGATGACCTTCTAAAAGGTCTATATAAACAGAAATTTTGTATTTTTATCAAACATTTACTTGAAGATTTCTTGTTTTACATTTTGTAATTTTATCAGAAATCTATTTGAAGATTTCTTGTTTTAAATTTTTTAATTGGCTTCTCTCAAGAAGTCACATTTTCCATTGTTGAGCTGCAGGTTAGTTTGCAGGCTGGTGTTGATGTTGAAGATATGAAAAAGTTTGTGACTAAAGGTGATCCACTACCTTCATTTGTAGATCATAGCAAGTAGAAAGAAGTGAATCAATGCTGGACAGCTGACGTGCAAACTCAAAATTATGTTCTGGATGGGTGGCCCATTTATTATGTCAATACCAAAGAAACAAGCATTCCCACTAGCTTTACACCTGCTGACATCTCTCCAATTGATATTCTTTTAAGTTCCTCTTCTAAAAGTGATGGTGAGATCAGTTCTCCTTATCCTCCTGTTCCCTACAATAGAATTGTGGAACATAGAATTCAGTCCACAAAGGATAGACTAACAGAGACATTAGAGCTGCTGGATAAGAAGATTGCTGCACAGAATAAGGAAAAGAAGAAGAAAACTGATTAGCTGTTGTTTTCTATATTGGGTTATCTATATTTATGGCTTAGGCTTTTTGGTACATCTTGTCATGATATAATATAATGTTTAAGGTCTGTCATGCAGTCTCTCTTAAAACTGTTGTGTAGATGGACATTACATTTTGGTGACCTAGACATTGGTGGTATGCTTATTGTTGCTACTAAGGGATAGGACTCTGGTGACTTTTTGAGTATTGTTTGATTAAGATCTGTTTATATTGATGATGCTCGACTGACCTAAATTTATACTCTTTACTCAAGTTTTCATTAAATTGTATTTTCAAGCCAATTTTGTCTCTTGAGCTTGCTTTGATTGACAGCAAACTATTTTTAGCATAGCAATTCAGTATATTTTTTTATATATTTATCTTTGCAACTTAGATTTTTAATAGTAATTTTTATGCTTATATGCTGCTAAATTGTTGTTCCAAACCTTGTGTAATTTTCTGAGTTAAAGAATTATTTGATGGTTATTACAGGCTTTGTATTGCAGTATATATTGATTTTGGTTTTGTAGGATTGTATGTAAATCTCCTTATTCAACTGGTAATATATTGTCTTGTTGTAATGTCGCTTACCTGTCCGGTTCTAAAGTTGTTTGGAGGTTGAAGGATTTGGGGTCTCTACTCCCACCCAATGGCCTTCTTGAAGTAACACCTGCATTCACCATATACATATATGTCCACATATCTATATGTTAGCTTTAATATCTAGCATCAAAATCAGACATAATCATTAATGCAGTTTGGCAAACATAAGAGGAGTGCCATGGATGGATCCGCCCTAAAGCCCTCATGCCAAGCTCAAGAGGTTGTACATCACAATCCTCCTTTCCTAGCAGCTTAGTACCTACATACTCCACTCATGGCAACACCTCGGAAGAAACTCGCCCTACTAGGAGAAAGGAACCATAAGGTCAAAGTAGCCTAGGCCTACCACCCCTCCATGACCGCAGCGGAATCTTAAGTGAGACCCCCACCCCTCCATGGCCCAACCCTTGCCTTGGGATTAGCGGAACCTTAAGTGGGCTTGCCACCCCTCAATGTGACATCCCTGCCTTGGGTCCAATGGGGCGGAACTTTAAGTGGGGTTTTTAGGCACCACTCTACTCACGGTTCACCCCCCCTAATAGAGTTACAAGCACGGAGAAGACAATCTTTGTACAGCCACATATGCATTTAGTATTGATCTCTATTCATTATGCTTTATGAGTATGAGCATGAGCATATAATCAAATGAGCTATATTATGGAAAATGTATTATAATGCAAAAAGTACATGTAGCCATGTTACTACATCAATTCTTATCATATTCTGTTTTATTAAGGATAATGCCTTCTATCCAATAAAATGTCCAGCATTGATGGAATCTAAATGCAGTCTTATCATATTCTGTTCTACAAATGATAGTGCATTTCTATGATGTATGAAATCCATGATATTGCATTCTAAATAATCCAGCATCAATCAAATACAAATGCAGTAGAATTCGTCGTGAAGGTAAGAACGATGCAATGAGGTAGTGATTGAAGAAAACTATTATTGGTAATACTGTCCTATGGCCGATCAAGGGACACCCAGTCGATCATAGTGTAATCTAATGCAGAACTCTTTAAACATAGCCCATCTATCCCAGGTTGGATGAATTACAGAGGAATCGATCTTAGACTTTAATCACAGCAATATAAACATGGACGGAACAACTACATGAGCAAGGATAATGTACAGATCATAGACATACATTCATCGATAGGGTTTCAGCAAGTAACTTTGTATCTGATTTAGGGAGGCGGAATATTAAAGCTAAGTGAGACATCACCTTGGTCGCTGTCTGATTGCCTTCGTCCGGTTCTCTTCTCTTTTCCGTCTGCTGTCCTCTTGTCTCCTTCGACCATCAAATGCCTCCCCTATTTCTATCTTATGGAGGGTAAAGGTGTGTCCCTTTAATGGGACATGACTTTAGGGAGAATCACACTTCTAGAGAGAGACACGATTTTGAGATGTGTTTAAGATTAGTTAATTTATGTTTATAGGTAACTCATATTTAGTGATCTGAAATATATATCATTCTTTTTAATGCTTGTTTTCTCTGTATTTAATATGTGTTCTTTGTGAATGAAATACATGTACAAGATAAATGAAATCGGAAGATATTTATGCATTAAAAAATGTCATTCTTTGGGGTTATGACACTTGTGTGCAATTTAATCAAAAGTTTTTTGTGTACTCATTCTTTATAGTCTCTGCGTTTAGCTAGAAAGAGTGAGTGTTTGTTAGATATCATAGGTGTTTAATTTCAAGTGAAAAAATATAAAATATCTCTTGTATGGTGTAGAAGTGCTAAATAGCCATGTGCCCTTACCGAAGGACAAAAAGATGGGTGTTTGTTTTAATTTTGTTTTTATTGCATATTAAAATCAAAGATTGCTTCCCTCGTTAAATTATTATGAGCAGCTAATACTAGAAGTAAAAGAAAAGTCAAAATCAAGCTAATCAGAATAAGCAAAAGTCAGATGAGGAGCTCTCTCAAGATAACTATGTGAAATTGAACTTTGACAATGCATCTTGAGGTAACCCGAGGAATCCAAGCGCTGTTTTGTTCTAAGGAACTCTAAAGGTTATTTTCTATATGGTGGAAAGTTGGAAAACTCTTCCTTGGCATCAAAACTAAAAGTGAGGTAGAGTGGGAAGCAATAGTAGTAGGGATGGTGGTGGCTTTTTGAAAGGGGTAGATAAGCTTAATGTAGAAGGTGATCCAATATTGGTTACAAATACCTTACTGAAAGGCACTTGTCCAAATTGGAGATTAAGTTGCTATGTGGAAGAGACAACAGCTCTTGGATCAAAATTATCTAGATTCAAATTTCAATTTTGTGGTAGATTTCTTGGCAAACACTAGGGTTGTCAAGATCCTATCACAACGTTTGTATCGCCACCTTCTAAATTCTTGGGAAGGGGTCGACCACAATCTTAAATTTAAACCCCCTCAAGCAAGTTTATTTTTTGTTTTCTTGAACCTTATGCTTCCCTTTGTATTCGGTGGCAGAGATCATTAATGCAATCTAGGGTGTTAATTACAACATCATAGGTGATTTAGTATGAAGCATGCGTAGCTATGTTTGTGATTACTCAACATGTGTGAATTGTTTATTTGAAGCAAATGAAGGAAAAGTAGGATGGCATTGATGTGATGGTATTTTTTAGCTGGTTGGTTGGGAGGTAGTTGCAGCATGGGCCTTCTTTATTTTCTCTATGCTTTAGTGATTGCTCATAACAAGAATGTGAAGAAAAACAAGAATCCTCGGTGCAAAGGTGTTGTAACAAACAGTTATTTGGCTTCAATCTTATATTGCTAGTTGCCTGCAGCATTAGGTCTTGTGAAGGTAGTTCTAGGTGAGGTAGGCTTGGGTATGCAAGGTTCTACCTAGTCCAAAGCAAGACTTTGTTGCTAAGCTAGCATAAGGTGTTCCAGATGCCTCTCTAAGGGTTTTCCTTTTTCAAATTTCGCTTCAAACCACTTCAAGGTTTTATTTTTGCACCCTTTTGTGATGGTTGCAGCAAGAAATGGTGCAAAATCGGAGGCAACAAGAACTCATGGCATAAGTGTGGCAAGAGTCGAGTTGAAGATGTTGTATTTTCTGCAATAGGAGGTACAAGTACTTTAAGCCTTCTCCTCTAATATGGGGAAAGTAATGCCTGGTTTGATGGTCATGCACAACAAAAACCGCTTGAAAGTAACCAATGACCATACCATCCCAATATTCTATGGTAAATCAATACAAAGGGCTAAGAGAAGAGCCTAGGTAATTCATGGTATCCACCTCAATTTGTAGGACCCTATGGCTAGGCTTGGTGGAAATGTGGTGGAGGAAATGGAAAACTAAGAAGGTGTTGAGGCCTCTAGGGTAGGCCACTAGGTTGTGTGTTGTGTAGTTGTCTAGCTATTGGTATTTCAAGTGATTTCATATGGTTTTTTCCATGCTATTAAATACCTATTGTTCGTATGAATTTTATGGCTTCTAGCTCATCGGTTCATGGTTGCTATCTAGTTCTCAAGTGCCATCTAGTTCTTGGAAGTAAGTTGGGTCATTGCTTTTTGGTTTTTGTCTTCAAGGTGACAAGGCTTTTGACTGGGTCTTGGCAGCTTCTACCTTTCTATGTAATTCTGTAATAGCTATTTTGGATTCTTAACCATATGTTTATATGTTCTATTCATGTTTTTCAAGTAAAGACCCTTAGAATTCCCCCAACTAATTAATCTAAAAAATAAAAAATAAAAATCAAGCATTACTTAGAGTTCTAGGGTTTGCTTTTATTAAAGGGAGCTTTCCCTTCTAATTTAAAGAAACTAAGTAACCAGTTTGGGTTTAGTACTGGTGTTTGATATGCAAATTTGGCAAAAAAAGGGGATTAAATTCATTTTTGGTTCATCCATACAAAAAAATTATTATATCCATATTTGCAGCCTAAAAACAAGAATTAAGTTCACAATACCACATAGTGCATCATATAATGAATGTCATGATAGGTATTCATAGTTCAATATTAAAACCATAATATCAGCAATCAGAAAAGAAAAATCATATGAAAAATAAAATATGAAATTGTCATGTCCCCTTCTCAGTGACATCTCTCGGAGTACAGGATTGGCCTATCACACGACCCTCGTAGGCCGATAGACTGGATAGAGGGTCACTTAGGAGCTTGGCTCAGCTTCAGTTGGCAGAGTTTGATCAGTAGGCTTTCGTTTGGGCTCGATCAGAGACTTCTTGCAGAGTTGCTATTTTTAGCAGTTCCTGGCAGTCAGCGTGGGACCCCTGCTATTTTTAGCAGTATGGCTTTGGCAGCGTTCAGAATCACTTCAGTGTTCGTCAGTTTCAGACGGAACAGTCATCGGATGAGTAACGAGAGAAATATTAATATTTAATTGTATTAATTAAATATTAATTATTTAATGATTATAATATAAAGTTATAATATTAAATTATAACTTAAGTGATTCTTCTTGAGGGGTGCGCCATCATCAGAAGGGGCCAAAATTGATCATTAAATTATAATAAAATATTTTGGTTGAGACTATGGAAGAATTAAAAGAATTAAAAGTGAATATTTTATTAAAACCCTATTATTGAGGAAATCGCACTTTTGAGCATTATAGTGCATTTGCCTTGGGGTTTGGGCCATATGATGATTATTGAATTTGAGAATTGATCAACTTTGATCTGAGCAAGAAGCTTTAGGGTTTCAAGTTTGAATTCCTTGGGGAACGAGCCATCTCCATCGGAAACAATTCAGAGGGTGTGAAATAACACTTGATTTATTGCCAACAGAGGTTTCTTCATCCAGAGGAAATCATTGATCTTCAGAGATGTTCATATTCAAGGGTTTCAGAGAGTTTCATTCTTCCAGAAGACATCTAGCAATATAGGCGCACATAGTCTTTGCATCCAGAGACCCCTGAAGAGGCCGTACATTTTTATTCATTGCAGCAATCTATACTCAGGCCGTACCAGCAGTACCAGGCCGTACCATCTTAAATAAGGCGTATTTCTTCTTGTGAGTAAATCGCTTGCATTGAGGGTAGCTTATCATCTCCAGTTTGGGCGCACACTTGTCTGGCATCATTAGAGACCATCAGACAGGAGGAGAAACAAGTCTTCATCTCAGCCGTACCAGATTTCTGATCACCTACAGCTTGCTGTTTACCAGGTTTTTACCTCAATAAAAGCTTGTATTCTTTATTGCGTGCAATCAGATCTATGTTGTATTGAACTTATATGAGCAATAGATGAAACGCCTTCAATATATCTTGTAATTCTTATGCATGTTGGCCATTTAGTATTTTTTATAGAATTTATTATTCTTTCCAAGAAAAAATCGCATTCTTTCATTTCATGCAAAAAACTCAAAACGTCAAAAAAATCAAAAACCTTCCGAAAAACCTAAAAACAGTCAGATACACAGATTTTGGGGAAACTAGGGTTTCTACAGTGGTATCAGAGCTAAATCCTGCCATCCTGAGAGTTTAGCCATCATATGCAGCCAGACGAGTTTGAACCATACAGGTATTATACACGCAGACGTGCCTTGATTGACAGGCAACGGAGTTTGAGTAGGCAGCCAGGAAACATGGCTGACAGGAATGATAGGGCTGACAGAGCAGATATACCTAGAACAGAGGTTCCTAATAACCCTAGAGATCAGGACAATGCCGAGGTTTTAGACACTCTTAGAGACTTACGAGCAGGTCAGCGGCAGTCTAACGATGTGCTACAGCAGTTGGCAGTGGCAATCCAGAGGTTAGGTATACAGAGGAGACCGTCACCACAGCGTGACGATAACAGGAGTGATGCAGGATCTCGGAGAGCACCTAGGACTGTTTCACGGACAGCAGACAGGCCCACTAGGCCTACTTTTGTGAGACAGGAGCCCGATGAGGCTATTGCAGGTGAGGAGCATGAGGAGTTGTTCGTAGATACACTTATGGCAGCGAACGAGGAGTGGGAGTTAGTACCACCTGATGTCAGAGAGAGGATTTCCTTTGACCGATTTGTTACACAGAGGAGAGAATATCGCAGAGGACGACAGGATTGGAGACCTAGACATCAGAACAATGACCTAAAACATGCTACAAACAAACTCAATCTAGCGATGTTCGATGGTAGTGGCAAGGTGACAGCCCAGGCATGGATTAGTAAGTTAGACACATTCCTCACATTACGCCCGATGGCTGAGAGAGATGCTATCCGTTATGCGACACTGCATCTTGAGGGAATAGCTTACGATTGGTGGCACCACGGTATGGTGACCTTACAGCATGACAGGATCACGTCATACCAGGAGTTTGTGGACAGATTGGTTGAGCGGTTTGACAGGAAGGATCCAGAATCCTACTTCAGAGACTTGGCTCAGTTGAGACAGAGTGGCAGTTTGGAGTCCTATATTGGTGATTTTCAGAAGTTATCAGTCATGGTTCCGAACATTTCAGAGAGGCGATTGGTAGTACTCTTCTTGGAGGGTTTGACAGAGCCACTGAGAGGTTGGATCAAAGCCTTTGATCCTCCTTCTTTACAGGAGGCGATGAAGAAAGCACGAAGCATGGAGTTAGCAGCACCTTCTAGTAGATTTAACTCCAGAGGTTCTTCATCATTCAGAGATAATAAGGGCTTTAACAGAAATAAGGACAAATCTGATTTTAACAAAGAAAAATCAGACTTTAAAAATGATTCAAAAGGTAAATCAACAGCACCACCTTTGGATCGTGAGGCCCTTAATGACCTACGCAGGAAGAAGCTTTGCTTCTACTGCAAAGGACCGTATGACGCCAATCACGATTGTCCTCTAAGACCTAAGGGCAAGGCAAATCGAGTGATGTGGGCATATTATGAGGACTCAGAATCAGAAAATTCCGAACAGCAGGAGAGTTCCGAGGATTCAGAGTCAGAGGCTTCAGAGCCTAAGATAGAGATAGAGTCAGAGCTTCAGATACAGGAGGCACGCCTATCTAGCATTCAGCAGGAGGGCTCATTCAGGATTCATGGTGTGTTAGCAGGACAGAGGGTCATTTCCCTTCTTGATACAGGAGCCACACATAATTTCATTGATGCTAGGTTTGTTGAAAAACGCGGACTCATCACTGAGGAGTTCGAAGGGATTAGAGTTAAGGTAGCCGACGGGCACACGCTGAGGTGTGAACGCATGATAAAGGATCTCCCTTTACGCTTGAACAATTATGAGTTCAAGGCTGATTAATATGTTGTTAACATGGGGGATATCGATTTGGTCTTGGGAATGAAGTGGCTTCATTCATTGGAGGAAGTCACTCTTCGTCTCAAGGATATGGAGATCCGTTTTGATGTCAATGGGAAGACACACATATTAAAAGCAATACGGGACAGCGACATCAAAACAATTTCTTTTCGTCGGATGGAGCGGCTCATGCGTCACGACATGGTAGAGTGGGCTGCCGAGTGTCATTTAGCACCTATACAGGAGGGACAGCAAAAGATAGAATATCATCCGGACATTCAGAAGTTGAGGATTATGCATGATAAGGTGTTCAGTGATATTCCGCCAGGTAGACCTCCAGACAGGGGCGTAGAGCACATTATTGAGCTCGAGGAGGGCGCTAAGCCCGTGATGATAACTCCTTACAGGCATCCTAAGAGGTTAAAGGATGAGATAGAGAAGACAATAAAGGAGTTACTTGCTATGGGTCACATTCGACCTAGCAAATCGCCATTCGCTTCTTCGGTTGTCTTGGTTAAGAAGAAGGATGGAACATTGCGCATGTGCATTGATTACAGGTCCTGAATAAGAGGACAATTAAGAACAGGTACCCGATACCGAGGATTGACGAGCTTATTGATGAGCTCCATGGTGCCTGTTACTTTACCAAAATTGATTTACGGTCGGGTTATCATCAGATCAGGGTCCGTGAGCAGGACATAGAGAAGACAGCCTTCAGATGTCATTGTGGGCACTTTGAGTTCGTAGTGATGCCATTTGGGCTCACTAATGCGCCAGCTACCTTTCAATCTACGATGAATAGGGTTTTTCATTCATTACTGAGGAGGTTTGTGTTAGTCTTCTTCGATGATATTCTCATATACAGCAGAACATGGCAGGAGCACTTGGCTCATTTGGAGACCGTATTGAGTATTTTGGAGAGGGAGTCCTTGTACGCCAAGGAATCCAAGTGTGACTTGGGGATGACCGAATTGCTATATCTAGGTCATATTATCAGTGCAGATGGAGTGCGTATGGATCCTGAAAAGATCCGCGCCATTGTTGATTGGCCTACACCGGCAAACCTGACACAGTTGAGAGGGTTTCTCGGTTTATGTGGGTTCTACCGCAGATTCGTGAATGGTTATTCACGACATGCAGCCCCGATGACAGATTTACTGAAGAAGGGGGCTTTTGTTTGGACTTCTGAGGCACAGGAGTGTTTTATGAAGTTCAAGGAGTTGATGACCACATGCCCTGTTTTGGCACTACCTGACTTTACGAAGTCGTTCGAGCTTCAGTGCGATGCATCAGGCGAGGGCATTGGTGCGGTGCTTATGCAGGACAAGCACCCGATTGTGTATGAGAGCCGCAAGCTCAGAGGACCAGAGAGACTGTATAGCATATATGATAAGGAGATGCTCGCGATTATGCATGCCTTAGCAAAGTTTCGACAATATCTTGTTGGCAGCAAATTTTGCATTAAAACTGATCATAACAGTTTGAGACACTTCTTGGGGCAGCGAGATCTTAATGACCGGCAGCAGAAATGGGTCAGTAAGTTGCAGGCTTATGACTTTGATATTTCATATATCAAAGGTACACAGAACGTAGTGGCTGATGCACTTTCACGTAGACCATACTTGAGCACTATGGTTCATATCTCGGAGGATTGGAGGCATATGATAGTGGCAGAGTATGCCAAGGATAGTTGGGCCTCCAACATTGTTGAGGGATCAACAGTTGATACCAGGTATACACTTGTAAATGACTTGATCATTTACAAGAACAGGATATTCTTGATCCCAGGTTCTGAGGTGAAGAACATCGTTATGCGGGCCTTTCATGACATGCCTACAGCAGGACATCCCGGATACTTCAAAACTTACAGGCAGATACGGGAGAGGTTCACATGGAAAGGACTCAAGGGAGATGTTCTTCAGTATGTGCGTGAGTGCCCTGTTTGTCAGCAGAACAAGCAGGAGAACACGTACCCAGCAGGTTTGTTGCAGCCACTTCCAATTCCTGACAGGAAGTGGGAATGCCTGTCGATGGACTTTATTACGGGTTTGCCTAAAGCCCAAGGGCGTGATTGCATATATGTAGTTGTGGATCGGCTTACGAAGAATGCCCACTTCTTTCCAATCACCACGACTTATACAGCTACACAGGTAGCAGAGGTATTCTTTCACGAGGTATTCAAACTTCATGGGTTGCCTCGGAGCATTGTGAGCGACAGAGATAGTCGATTCCTGAGTAACTTCTAGCAAGAGGTTTTCAGACTTTGTGGGACCGAGCTCACTCCGAGCACGAGTTATCATCCACAGACAGATGGGCAGACAGAGATAGTAAATAAGTGGGTGGAAGGGTACCTCAGAAATTATATATCAGGGCAGCAGAAGGCGTGGGTCAAATGGATACATTTGTGTGAGTATTGTTATAACTCGACATTCCATATGACCATTCAGATGTCACCCTTCATGGCGTTGTACGGGTATGAGGCGCCGAGTTTCCTTGATTTGCTACTGAGCGACAGTAGAGTGCCGAGTGCAGGAGGTTGGTTGCAGGAGAGTCAGGACACTATGAGGGCTCTCAAGGAAAATATAGCCAAGGCACAAAATCAGCAGAAACAGTATGCGGATCAGAAGAGGACGGAGAGGCATTTCGAGGTTGGTGACATGGTTTACCTCATGCTGCAGCCCTACCGTCAGTCCACTCTTAGGAAGAGTGGGTCAGAAGAAGCTCAAGCCACGTTATTACGGTCCTTTCAGGATCCTGAGGAGAGTTGGCGAGGTGGCTTACGAGCTTGAGCTTCCAGCAGAGAGCAGGGTACACAACGTTTTTCATGTATCACGCCTCAAGAAGGCGTTGGGTCATCGTGTGATACCATCTGCAGTTCTACCTCCCTTAGATGATGAGGGAAAGTTGATTTTAGTACCTGAGTCCATCCTGGAGTATAGGGAGAGACAGTTGCGTCGGAGGACTATCAGGGAATATCTGGTGAAATGGAGAGATTTGCCTGTTGAGGATGCGACATGGGAGAGCGAGGAGATTCTGCAGCATCCGGCATTGAGATTGCTTGAGGACAAGCAATTTCAGGAGGGGCGGACTGTCATGTCCCCTTCTCAGTGACATCTCTCGGAGTACAGGATTGGCCTATCACACGACCCTCGTAGGCCGATAGACTGGATAGAGGGTCACTTAGGAGCTTGGCTCAGCTTCAGTTGGCAGAGTTTGATCAGTAGGCTTTCGTTTGGGCTCGATCGGAGACTTCTTGCAGAGCTACTATTTTTAGCAGTTCCTGGCAGTCAGCGTGGGACCCCTGCTATTTTTAGCAGTATGGCTTTGGCAGCGTTCAGAATCACTTCAGTGTTCGTCAGCTTCAGACGGAACAGTCATCGGATGAGTAACGAGAGAAATATTAATATTTAATTGTATTAATTAAATATTAATTATTTAATGATTATAATATAAAGTTATAATATTAAATTATAACTTAAGTGATTCTTCTTGAGGGGTGCGCCATCATCAGAAGGAGCCAAAATTGATCATTAAATTATAATAAAATATTTTGGCTGAGACTATGGAAGAATTAAAAGAATTAAAAGTGAATATTTTATTAAAACCCTATTATTGAGGAAATCGCACTTTTGAGCATTATAGTGCATTTGCCTTGGGGTTTGGGCCATATGATGATTATTGAATTTGAGAATTGATCAACTTTGATCTGAGCAAGAAGCTTTAGGGTTTCAAGTTTGAATTCCTTGGGGAACGAGCCATCTCCATCGGAAACAATTCAGAGGGTGTGAAATAACACTTGATTTATTGCCAGCAGAGGTTTCTTCATCCAGAGGAAATCATTGATCTTCAGAGATGTTCATATTCAAGGGTTTCAGAGAGTTTCATTCTTCCAGAAGACATCTAGCAATATAGGCGCACATAGTCTTTGCATCCAGAGACCCCTGAAGAGGCCGTACATTTTTATTCATTGCAGCAATCTGTACTCAGGCCGTACCAGCAGTACCAGGCCGTACCATCTTAAATAAGGCGTATTTCTTCTTGTGAGTAAATCGCTTGCATTGAGGGTAGCTTATCATCTCCAGTTTGGGCGCACACTTGTCTGGCATCATTAGAGACCATTAGACAGGAGGAGAAACAAGTCTTCATCTCAGCCGTACCAGATTTCTGATCACCTACAGCTTGCTGTTTACCAGGTTTCTATCTCAATAAAAGCTTGTATTCTTTATTGTGTGCAATCAGATCTATGTTGTATTGAACCTATATGAGCAATAGATGAAACGCCTTCAATATATCTTGTAATTCTTATGCATGTTGGCCATTTAGTATTTTTTATAGAATTTATTATTCTTTCCAAGAAAAAATCGCATTCTTTCATTTCATGCAAAAAACTCAAAACGTCAAAAAAATCAAAAACCTTCCGAAAAACCTAAAAACAGTCAGATACAGAGATTTTGGGGAAACTAGGGTTTCTACAGAAATACCAACCAATATATAAATTCAATAAAAAATAATGAACATTTTAAATTTACTTAAAACAATTTATTATTTTGAATGACCCAACTGTTCATAAAATTTCTAGAGATATGCACTTTTGTTTTGGGGAAATGACGTAGATGATACAAGATTCAATTACGCTGCTCAACAATTTAATCATAGCTCACCAAATCCAAATTGACAAGTATGTAACCGATACAAAATTTAATTTGACAATTATATTTGTCAATTAACTCTGATTCAAGTTTCACACAATAGTAGAAGTAATTTATTTCTTTTACCAATCGATCAAATGTTCAAGGCAATTAAAATTTATTTGCATACATATTGAGTTCCAACTTCCTTATTTTATTTGCAGGCAATGAATTAAAACAATCAACAAATTTCAAATCACACACCATTGTTTATCCTCTCATTTCTGACATTCTGAAAATCAGACTTCAATCTTATTCCACTGCCATACATATATGGCTGGGTCTCCATACTCCTCATTTTAATACACATCTGCAATAACAACTCTCTTTTCCCTTAGCGCAGCCCATGTAGACTTTACTCTGCACAAATTAAATTTATTTCTGCTCTTTTCTATCTCCACAACCCTCGGGTTCCTGCGCAGCCCTTTTGTTCTGCCTTCTATTTCCCACAGTCTGCTGTTCTAAATTGTTAAAATGTCACAAACCTGTGCGCAGCAGCCCCTTCCATTACTCTCTGCAATTAGATTAATGCACTGTCTTTTATTTGTTTTATTCTCTGCACTCAAATTGGAATGCTGTGCAGCCCCTTCTTGCATCTAATTCCTGAGGTTTTTGGCGACCCTGTTCCCCTTCGCAACCTCTGTAATCTGCCATAACTGTCTTCTTTTCCACGCGCCCCTTCGTATTTTATTTTTTTCCCACTATTTCACCGCTAAGTCTTCTTTATTTGCAACTTTTCAATTTCCTTTTCATACTGCAGCCTGGCTATTATCTCTTGCATATATTTCATTTTTCTTTTTGCAATCTTTTAATTTGTTTTCCATCGAAAAATAGACAACTTTGAGAAAATGTTAAATGTTAATTGATATCTACCCTTACTCATGCAAGGAGTTCTTACAATCTTCCACTAGAAGATTCACTAAACTCTCGATATCACTTTAGGCCAAATGATTATGAATCTTCAGCCACTTAACTCAAATTTGTATCAAATACATGAATATAAATTTCACTTAGTCTGTGGATAATAAATTGATCACCATCAACGATCTTAAAAGGAACTGAATGTAAATTAAATCCATTGGACACTGCAAAAAGGAACACTTGCTCAAAGTTAACATCAATGCATGACATTTTGACAATGAATGTCAACAATGTCGGTTCGCCACTGCCAAAAACCGTCCACCAACACCGAATTTGAAATGAACTCAGGGAACCGGCTGGATGCTCCTGCAGCAGGAAATTTGTAATTGACCAAAATCACAGAAAAAGGGAAATATAAAGTTGTTGCAAGAATGAGCACTACCTACAAGAGAAAGAAATTATATTAATGTCCTCAAATGAACAAAAGTAGGTCAACGGCACTAGAGGATACAGCAATTAACAATTGAAAGCTCTAGGAATAGAGAACCCAAGAAGCAAAATAATTTTTAAAAAATCATAAAACCATATGCGACCTTTGGATAAATAGGGTGAAATTTCTAAGTAATACTTGTTTTTGGTCACTTTGGAAGAAATAGAAAGGTGGAAGCCCATCATTAGAAACATGCTTTTCCCCTTCCTATTGGTTTGCACAAATGAAGTGCTAGTGACTCATGTCGTTACTCTTTACCTAAAATAGTAATCCAATGAAACCACCTATGGGTGTCCAATCTTTTTATGTGTGGATTCATTCATTCATAGGTTCACCCAAGACCAATCCATAGTTGATTGCATGAGCCTTAATAGAATCCCCTAGTGAGTTGGCCCCAATTTTAGACCGGGTACAAACCAAACTTGGATCCGCACGGCAAGGGACAAATTGGTAACAAAGTAAAGAAACATTTATCTTTGAACATTGTTTCTGTTTTGAGTTGTCCTAAAAGAGACAAATTAAGATGTAATATCCACCCCAATTTTTTTCAAAAACTTCACCCGTTAGCATTAGCCAAATAGAAATGATAAACAACTGAGTAAGCAACCCTCCACTTTCTAATCACCCAGAGCCCAATGAGGGCAAGGTGGGAGCATACGATGAGAAGGGAATCTTTGTATTAACTCAAAATCAAGCTAACTAAAAAGTAAACACCTTCCACTTTTTGATCACCTAGATCCCGATGTGGGTAAGGTGAGAGCATACGGTGGTAAGGCTTACAATAATTGAATTTCTAAGCAACCACTTCTTCAGTGGGCTGAGTAAGCAAACCAAGTGCATGAAGGGAAATCATCCACTCATTCAACAGGAATTACAACAAGTAAATAAACACTTGGCGGCAAGCCGACCAATCAAAGCAAAGTCCTTCACTTGTTCAGCGGGCATAACATGAAAGCAAACTAAACTCAACCACTTATCCAATGGAAGTAGCATGTAACATAAAGAAAGCTCAACTACTTATTCAACGGGAGCAACATGTAACATAAAGAAAGCTCAACCACTTATTCAGCAGGAGAACCACTTATTCAATGGCATAAGTAGCAATGACAATACAAGAGCAATCACCAATAGTACTACCAATGGTGTTGCAATAAGCTTATCACAAAAAATTTTAGTTCATCATATGCTGCTGCTACACTAGGAAAATGGTAGAAATATGAAGCATAAATTCCCCCAAAGATGCTACAATGATAATAATATGAGAACACCCCCTAAAAATATAACAATAATACCTCAATGACAAGGCCTCCAGAGGTTGGTAGATGGTCGAATAAGCAGCTGTTGCAAGTCTGATACTAATAACAGCAAACTAGAAACACCAAGCAGCAACCATACAACAAGCATAATCTCACCAATATGCCATAGAATCACTCACACAAACTTGCAAAGACCAAAGCTAGGCTACACGCCCAAAGTTAAGCGAGACAACAGCCCCAAAATGTTAGGACAGCAGCAACATCCTTCCCAAAGTCCCACAAACAAGGTTGTACGGCCTCGCTAGAGGGGCGACTAGCAAGATAAATTCAAATTCACCACCAAAAATTCCCAAAATTTGAGCAAAGAGGTGCCCAAGACAAAGAAAGCCAATAATCCAACACCCACAAAATGTTATTAAGTCCTCTGATCAATGTGAGTCAAAAGGTAGGTCAACTAGGCTATGGAAGGGCACGAACCAACAACATCCAAATCTGAAAACACACTCCAAAAATGAAATATGCTGGCCAATTTTTTCATTTTGTTACACAGCTAAATTCACCCATTAGCATTAGTGCAAACATAAACCAGCTGAATGTAACCCTCTCCTCTGATCAACCCAGATCCCAATGCGGGCAAGGTTGAGAGCATACACGAAAGGGGATCGTTAGCAAAACAAGAGCTTGCTAAAAGTAATAGAAAGAAGAGCAATCACTCAACCACTTATTCAGTGGGACGACTAAAATGCAGTACAATGCTGAAAGTAAAATGCAACTCGACCACTTATTCAACGGGAGCAGGTTGACGGCTCAGCCGATCAGCAAGATGAGATAATGCAATTACACAAAGTAACAGGCGGCAAGCCAGCCTCTTCCACTTTTCAGCGGGTGATACAAGGAATTGAAACTAACTAAGACTGAAACATGCCAATCTCTTCCACAATCGTGGGAATTACAAGAATCAGATCAGAGTAGGAGAAATGCTGACAGTAATACTGTTCAGCTTACAATATGTTATAGAGCTTGCCAAGCACACATGATTAGAAACCGGTCAATGCTGTGATAATGGTAAATAACTCTTCTCTACTCTACTAGACTTCTTGGACTCAATCCCCACCCTTAAGAAGAACTCCAGTAAAACTGATATGACTGATCAGCTGACTGAAATAACACAGAACAGCAACCTTTTCCTCACTAAAATGCTCATGAAATACTCAAATCTTCACCAAAAATCATGGGGACAAATGCTAAAGACTCCTAGAGGTATGGCGCTCACATCCCAATGGAGAAACTAATGCAAACAAGCCTAAATATTTTATGCACGAATTCCAATGCAACTCAGGAAAGTACGGCCCTCAAGGAAGTACGATTTTGCAATAAAAAATCCAACTCTTCATTAAAAAATCTGAAACTCAACACAAAGGGTCGCCCCTAGCAAGGAAACACATTGAGTCAATACCCAGAACAATATGAATTTTATTCCCAAACTTATCAGTAAAAACATGAATCAGCTATGATAGAACAGCAACTACAAAAATTGACTTAAATGATAGAAAACCAACTACAATGCAAAATAGCTCAACTGAAATCAACCTCTCAACTAATTGCTATCTTTCAAGCAAGAAGCTAAGCCAGCTAGGAGGTTTGCATCCCTCGAAGCAAGTCTGACACCATTCCGGCAACATAACAATACTGTAAAACATAAGATGATGAATGAAGACCCCACACTCCCTTTTTATAATTTTACCAAGCATCTCTAGAACCTTCCAGAAGATGCGCCCCACTTCAAAGAGTCAACCCTAATTTGATGTTTGACTCAACCTTCAAGTGGCGTCCCATTCTCCAAGGCAGAAATTCGCACTTTTTCAATAATTAAAACCTCCTCCCTTTTGGCGTCCACTTTCCCCAAGTTGACTTTAATAAAAAATGACAAATATTTCACTTAACTCTTGATGGGGCACCCACCCATAAAATTCCCCTTTTAAAAAACAACTTAAGTCATGATGCTAAACCAAGGGGGTTATAATTAAAATAAAACATTATTTTAATTAAAACAACTTATCTCTCCAGAAACTGCATCTAGGCGCAAATTTCGATTATGCCAACTGAACCATCTGATGAGGGAAGCCAAATGCACTAAAGCCAACAGGACCACTGCCAGAAATAGAATTTACTAAAAATAGTAAATCCAGGAAGTAACTCAGATCATCATGCAAGTTATACCATCGCGAAGCTCTCTGAAAACCCAGAAAGGAGCTGCCAACCAAACACCAAGATTCCAAAAGCACACTCCAACCAAAGCTGAAACATCCTCCTAAAAGATAGGGAACCCTAATCTCTGCTTCTGAGTAGTCTACGGGTCACCAGGATAGACTAACGGCCAACTGTCAGGTCATGGCTGAGAAGGGGACATTACAGTCCGCCCTTCCCGAAATTGCTTTTCCACAAGCAACTGTAAACCAAGATGCTGCAAAATATCCTCACTCTCCCAAGTGGCATCCTCAAACGGCAAGTTCTTCCATTTCACCGAATATTCTTTGATTGTCCTTCTCCTCAAAGAACGTTCCCTGGAATTGATAATTTCTTCGGGAACTAGCACCAACAGCCTTTCCTCATCCAATGGAGGAAGATCAAATGAAACAACAATGTTATGTCCCAATGCCTTTTTGAGGCAAGACACGTGGAAAACGTTGTGTACTTTACTACTAGGCGGTAATTCCAACTCATAGGCCACCGCTCCAACCCTTCTAATAACTCTGAAAGGCCCATAGAAACGGGGTTTTAGCTTCTCAGCTCCACTCTTCTTGAGAGTAGACTGTCTGTAAGATTGGAGGCGAAGGTAAACCATATCCCCCACCTCGAAGGAGTGCTCAATCCACCGCTGATCAGCGTACAACTTCTGCTGATTCTGTGCCATCTAAATGTTATTCTTCAAGGATTTCAAAATATCCTGACTTTGCTGCAACATATCTTTGGCCTGAGGTGCCTTGCTATCCCCAAACACCAAATCTGCAAAGCTGGTAGCCTCATAACCATAGAGGGCTTTGAATGGTGACATCCTAATGGACATGTGATAGGATGAATTATAGTAGTATTCCCCCAAGTGAAGCCATCTGACCCAAGCCTTCTGCTGTTCTGAAACATAATTCCGGAGATACCCCTCTAACCATTTGTTCACAATTTTTGTCTAACCATCGGTTTGGGGGTGATAACTGGTGCTCGGAGTAAGCACTGTACCACTCATCCGAAAAATTTCCTGCCAAAAAGTGCTTAGGAACTTGTTGTCCCTGTCACTCACAATGTTTTTGGGTAAGCCATGCAACCGAAACACCTCATGAAAGAACAATTCGGCTACCTGAGCTGTTGTCAATGAACTAGTGATGGCAAAGAAATGGGCAAACTTCGTTAGTCTGTCTACTACCACGAAGATGCAATCCTTCCCTTGTGTCTTAGGCAACCCCGTGATGAAGTCCATAGAGATGCTTTCCCATTTTTGATTGGGAATGGGTAGGGGCTGCAACAGTCCAGCGGGGTATGTGTGCTCATTCTTGTTCATTTGGCAAGTATGGCATTCCTTGATGTAACTCAACACCTCATTCTTCAACCCCTTCCATGAGAATCTTTCACAGATCTACCGGTAAGTCTTAAAGTAACCTTGGTGACCAGCAAGTGGAATGTCATGGAAAGTTTGCAAAACCTTCTTTATGAGCTTAGAATCGGACACCAAAAAGATCCTATCCTTGTAGTGTATCAGCCCATCAACCACCTTGTACTTTTCATCCTGACAAGTACCTTCAATAATGCTGGTTGCAAACTGATTTTTGGCATAATCAGCAAGCAACAACTCTCTCCAATCAGCAGTGAGCTCGCATAATGAGCTCAAATGGGGCCTTCGAGACAAGGCATCTGCCACAACATTATTCTTCCCCTTGACATACTCAATGTCGAAATCATAAGCCTGCAGCTTATTCACCCACTTCTGCTGTCTTTCGTTCAAGTCCTTCTGATGCATGAAGTGTTTGAGACTGTTGTGATCAGTCTTGACAACAAACTTGCTCCCCACCAAGTATTGTCTAAACTTGGCTAATGCATGCATGATTGCAAGCATTTCTTTGTCATAGATCGAGTATGTCCTTTCAATACCTCTTAACTTTCTGCTTTCGAACACAATAGGGTGCTTTTCCTGCATCAAAACAGCACCAACTCCTTCTCTCGAAGCATCGCATTGCAACTCAAATGGCTTGGAGAAATCCGGTATAGCCAAAACTGGACAAGAACTCATGATCCTCTTGAATTTATCAAAGACAACTTGTGCCTTTTCTGACCACAAGAATGCCCCCTTTTTGGTTAGATCAGTAAGAGGAGCAGCACTTTGTGAATAACCCTTCACAAATCTTCTGTAAAAACCGCATAGACCCAAGAATCCTCTCAAATGGGTTAGAGTTTTCGAGGTTGGCCAATCCACGATAGCCCTAATCTTCTCTGGATCAACTCTGACTCCCTCTGCACTGATGATGTGGCCCAAGTAGAGTAACTCTCCCATACCAAACTCACACTTTGATTCCTTTGCGAAGAAACTTTCTGTCTCAAGGACACTAAGCACTTCCTCCAAGTGCTCGAGGTGTTCTTCCCACATCTTGCTGTAAATGAGGATGTCATCAAAAAATATCAACACGAACTTCCTCAACTGCCTCTGGAAGGTTTTGTTCATGCAAGATTGGAAAGTGGTTGGAGCATTAGTCAGCCCAAATGGCATGACTAAGAATTCAAAGTGACCATAGTGGCACCGGAATGTCATTTTCTCAACATCTAACCCCCTCATCCGAATCTGATAGTATCCTGACCTTAAGTCAATTTTTGAGAAAAACTTAGCACCATGTAGCTCATCAATGAGCTCATCAATTCGAGGAATGGGATACCGATTCTTGATGGTGCTTTGGTTCAAGGCACAATAATCCACACACATGTGACTGGTGCCATCCTTCTTCTTCACAAGTACAACTGTTGAAGCGAAGGGGCTTTTGCTTGGGCGAATGAAACCCATCTCCAACAGCTCTTTTATGTTTCTCTCAATTTCATCCTTTTGTTTCTTAGGATATCTGTATGGTGTTGTGATTACCAGTTTGGCTCCTTCCTTCTATTCAATGACATGCTCAAACCCTCTATCTGGAGGTGGTCCTGGTGGTAAATCAGCAAACACTTTACTTCTTTTTGTGAGCACGGATTGAATATCTAGCGGATAATCCCTCTTTGTTTCAACCGGGCTCGCTGGAAGAACCATACACTCCGCAGCCCACTCAACTGCATCATGTCGGATCAACCTTTCCATCCTTTTATACAAGACAATCCGAAGACCCCCGTTTGACATCCCTCTTAACACTTCCTTCTTCCCATCAGATTGAAATTTGAGTTTCATGGTTTGTAGGTTCAGAGAGATCTCTCCAAGAGACCGCAGCCATTGGATGCCAAGAACGGCATCAGTGTCCCCAATGTTAACTACATAGAAGTCGTCTTTGACTTCGTGGTTTCCCAACTGTAAGGACATGTTGGTAACTTTGTGAGTGCAAGAAATGTGCAACCCATCAGCCACCATCACTTTGAAGCCTTCAAATTCTTCTGTCTTGAGTTCCCTCTTTGCAACCAATCCTTCATCAATGAAGTTGTGTGTTGCTCCCGTATCAATCAAAGCAACCACACGATGCTTCCCAATCAAGCCACGAACCTTGAAAGACTCGTTCTTTTGGAAACTTGAGAGTTGGGCAAAGGTGCCCTCACCCCCATGCTCTTCTTCAACCTCCTCCAGCTCACGTTCTTCATCACTTTCAGCCAACTCTGAGTGCTGCTCTAAGTAATTAGATTCTGATCCGTAATCAGAATAGGCCTCCATATGGTTAGAACGGCCTCTTCCATAGCATTTGTGTCCCCTTGTCCAAGGTTCTTTGCATGTGTAACACTTCCCTTCCTTCCTTAGTTTTTCTCTAGCATCATCATCCCATCTAGGAGGAAATTTCTTATGCTGATTTGAAGGATGCCTTTTGTCTTGTCTATGGGGAAAAGGCTTGGATGAAAAATTAGGCCTAGGTGCGGACAGCTCCATGTTTCTAGCCTTCTTGATAGATTCTTCAAGACTAGGTGGGTCAAAATCCTTTACCCATCCTTTCAATGGTTCCATTAGACCTTCTGAAAACAGCACCACTAATCTTCTTTCGGTGATGTTGGGCACCATCACGGAAAGCCTTTGGAAATCCCCAATGTATGATTCCAAAGAACCATGTTGTTTCAACTGAGCAAGCTCCCTGAATTTCACCTCAAGGTCCTTAGTGTCAAATCTGTCAATCAGCTTGTTGGTGAACTCTCCATATGTTCTGATTAGGTTGTGGCCAAGGGTGACCAAACCATGATACCACCACTCATGGTCAGCACCTTCCAAGTGTAGGGTGGCAAATTTGACTGCGTCCTCTTCCGCCATGGGTCTCAAGGATAAGTAATTATCCAGTTTCTGCACCCATGCTCTAGCTGTGCATGCATCACTTCCATCGAAATGAGCCAAGGACACCTTCCCGAGAGCTTGTTGGTAATCCGTTCTAGGACCCATAGGAGCTCTGTAGTCAATTCTCCCACCATTCCTCTGGTTCCTTTGAGTTATGAATTGATCAAAAGACCACTGTTCCCTAAGTTCAGGAGGGAAGGAGGCATACTCCAAGTAGCCCTGTCTGGCATCATCTGCAAAGTTTGTTGCAGCTTCAACTTGATGTTCTTCTCTTTGTGTGAATGTTGGAAAAAGTGGCCTAGAGGCTGATCCTCTAGACGTAGCGTCATGTTGGCCAATGGTCCTGTCTCTCCCACTGCCATTGTTCCCATTAACTCCGCTATTTTCACCATTAGAGTTGTTTTGATTATGGGGCGGATTGTTTGCAACTTGCTGATCCATCCTTACAAGTAAGCGGCCTAGCAAGTCAATCATCCTGTCAAACCTTTTTACCATTCTCTCTTCTCTCTCATTTGTGGGTTGTTCGTTGTTGTCTGCCATCTCTTCAACTGCTTTACCTCTGTCAACTGTTTGCCCTGTTTCTCTGAGTGCCATAGAAAAAGTATCTGCCTCTAGTGTACACGGAAACTGATATGGCGGATTTCCCGCCTGACTTCTAGTGTAGTATTTGTGGGCTCTGTCACTCATCGGTAACTGAACTCAACTGAATCACAGGTTGGCAGAATCATGGCTCTGATACCACAGAAATATGCCAGCCAATTTTTTCATTTTGTTACACAGCTAAATTCACCCATTAGCATTAGTGCACACAGAAACCAGCTAAATGTAACCCTCTCTTTTGATCAACCCAGATCCCAATGCGGGCAAGGTTGAGAGCATACACGAAAGGGGATCGTTAGCAAAACAAGAGCTTGCTGAAAGTAACAGAAAGAAGAGCAATCACTCAACCACTTATTCAGCAGGAGGACTGAAATGAAGTACAATGCTGAAAGTAAAATGCAACTCGACCACTTATTCAGCGGGAGTAGGTTGACGGCTCAGCCGATCAGCAAGATGAGATAATGCAATTACACAAAGTAACAGGTGGCAAGCCAGCCTCTTCCACTTTTCAGCAGGTGATACAAGGAATTGAAACTAACTAAGACTAAAACATGCCAATCTCTTCCACAGTCGTGGGAATTACAAGAATCAGATCAGAGTAGGAGAAATGCTGACAGTAATACTGTTCAGCTTACAATATGTTATAGAGCCTACCAAGCACACATGATTAGAAACCGGTCAATGCTGCGATAATGGCAAATGACTCTTCTCTACTCTACTAGACTTCTTGGACTCAATCCCCACCCTTAAGAAGAACTCCAGTAAAACTGATATGACTGATCAGCTGACTGAAATAACACAGAACAGCAACCTGTTCCTCACTAAAATGCTCATGAAATACTCAAATCTTCACCAAAAGTCATGGGGACAAATGCTAAAGACTCCTAGAGGTATGGCGCTCACATCCCAATGGAGAAACTAATGCAAACAAGCCTAAATATTTTATGCACGAATTCCAATGCAACTCAGGAAAGTACGGCCCTCAAGGAAGTACGATTTTGCAATATAAAATCCAACTCTTCATTAAAAAATCTGAAACTCAACACAAAGGGTCGCCGCTAGAAAGGAAACACATTGAGTCAATACCCAGAACAATATGATTTCTATTCCCAAACTTATGAGTAAAAACATGAATCAGCTATGACAGAACAGCAACTGCAAAAATTGACTTAAATGATAGAAAACCAACTACAATGCAAAATAGCTCAACTGAAATCAACCTCTCAACTAGTTGCTATCTTTCAAGCAAGAAGCTAAGCCAGCTAGGAGGTATGCAACGCTCAAAGCAAGTCTGACACCATTCCGACAGCATAACAATACTGTAAAACATAAGATGATGAATGAAGACCCCACACTCCCTTTTTATAATTTTGCCAAGCATCTCTAGAACCTTCCAGAAGATGCGACCCACTTCAAGGAGTCAACCCTAATTTGATGTTTGACTCAACCTTCAAGTGGCGTCCCATTCTCCAAGGCAAAAATTCGCACTTTTTCAATAATTAAAACCTCCTCCCTTTTGGTGTCCACTTTCCCCAAGTTGACTTTAATAAAAAATGACAAATATTTCACTTAACTCTTGATGGGGCGCCCACCCATAAAATCCCCCTTTTAAAAAACAACTTAAGTCATGATGCTAGACCAAGGGGGTTATAATTAAAATAAAACATTATTTTAATTAAAACAACTTATCTCTCCAGAAACTGTATCTAGGCGCTGATTTCGATTATGCCAACTGAACCATCTGATGAAGGAAGCCAAATGCACTGAAGCCAACAGGACCACTGCCAGAAATAGAATTTAATAAAAATAGTAAATCCAAGAAGTAACTCGGATCATCATGCAAGTTATACCATCGCGAAGCTCTCTGAAAACCTAGAAAGGAGCTACCAACCAAACACCAAGATTCCAGAAGCACACTCCAACCAAAGCTGAAACATCCTCCTAGAAGATAGGGATCCCTAATCTCTGCTTCCGAGTAGTCTACGGGTCACCAGAATAGACTAACGGCCAACTGTCAGGTCATAGCTGAGAAGAGGACATTACAAAAAAGCTCCTACAATGCTGCAAACCAACACTCCACACCAAAACATGCCTAGAAAACATCATAGCAAAGAAAAACTGAAAGAGTAAAGGAAGCCATCACCAAAGTATGCTCAATGGTAACCCCTACAATGGAGCTACTCCAATGTCCAGCTAGGGAGTGTCTTGCAACTTCAAAACTGAAGCCAACCTTGAGGGTTTTTGTCCTCAAAGCCCAAGGATTCTCTCTACAATCCAGCAACACTTCATTATCATAAGTTTGCATCCCCAAATGAGAGCAAGTGAGGGAGTATATATAAGACTTCAGACCTAGAAGTTTGAATATCATTTCCCTCCAAAAAGGGACACCACACTTGGGGAGAATAATATTTAATTTAAATTCCACTTAATCCTTCATCTTGGCATCCACTTTAGTCATGCTTCAATTTTGTTTTTTAAAAACAACTTAAGTTATCAAATGCCAGGTGTGGGGGTCCAAGGGGCCTTTTTTGACTTCATAAAATTTTATAACTTAAGCTGCAATATTTCCATTTTTCAACTCCGAGACTTGTAGAAGCACAAACTCCAAAAATAACAAGTTACCAACAACTGAAATTGCTACCACTGCTAGAAATAGAAACCCTGCACTGAAGTGCTACCAAGACCACTACTATAAATAGAACTTACTAAAAATAGTAAGTGTGTCCAAATTCGAAATAAGCCGATTCTAAGTTGCACTTGTGACTTACTAAAAATAGCAGTGACTGCCCACCAAGGATCTAAAAAAACCCAAAAAACTCTCTAGAAAACCCCTGCAATAGCCTCCTAAAAAGAAGACAAGAATCCTCCAAGAGTCTTGGAATCCCTAGAAACGCCTCTGAATAGCCTACGAGACTCCATAAATAAGCTAAGAGTCACTAAAATGTAGGACTAAGAAGGGGACATTATAGTCCTCCCTCCCCAAGATTGCTTGTCCCGAAGCAATCATAAGTCTAGATGCTGCAAAATCTACTCATCCTCCCAAGTAGCATCCTCAACTGGCAGATTCTTCCACTTCACTAGATACTCTCTGATAGACCTCCTCCTTAAAGAACGCTCTCTGAAATCAATGACTGCCTCTGGCACCCAAACCAACTGCCCCTCCTCATCCAACGGAGGTAACTCAGTAGAAGCAGCAACATTGTGCCCAAATGCCTTTTTGAGGTGTGACACATGGAAGACATTGTGAACTTTGCTACTCTATGGTAGCTCCAACTCATAAGCCACCTCTCCAACTCTCCTGGTGATCTTGAAAGGCACATAAAAATGTGGCTTAAGTTTCTTCGTTCCACTCTTTTTGAGAGTGGACTGTCTATAGGGCTTAAGTTTCAAATAGACCATATCCCCAACCTCGAATATACGCTGAATACGTTGTTGATCAGCATACATCTGCTGATTTTGGGCATGATGAAGATTGTCCTTCAAGGATTTCAAAATGTCATGGCTCTACAGCAACATATCCCTCGCTTGAGAGGCTCTACTATCACCAAAAAGCAAATTAATGAAGCTAGGAGCTTCGTACCCATACAGATCCATGAATGGAGACATTTTGATGGACATGTGGTATGAAGAATTATAACAATACTCTCCCAAATGGAGTCATCTCACCCAAGCCTTATGTTCTCTTGACACATAATTTTTGAGATATCCTTCAAGCCACTTATTCACAATCTCGGTTTGCCCATCTGTCTGTGGGTGATAACTAGTGCTTGGAGTGAGCACTATACCACTCAATCCAACATGGTGATGTTGATAGTTATATCAACGAATTTCAAAAGGTGGCAGTTATGGTCCGTGATATATCAGAGAGACGAGTGGTGAGTTTGAGAGGGTTGGTGAAGGCTTTCAAGCCGAGAACCTTGCAAGATGCTATCCAGATGGCTTTGGATCTTGAGACTTCACAACCACCGAAGAAGAGTTTCAAGAACAACGAGCCATTCACTAAAAATTTTAACCAGCCCAAACCAAATCCTCCTAAGCTAGATTTTGAGAGCAAGTATGAATTACACAGGAAGAAGCTATGCTACACTTGCAAGGAGCCGTGGGATCGTAATCACCATTGCTTTGAGAAGGGCAAGGTGCATTATATAGAGGTCACTTCTGATGTGGAGGAGCATACAGTTGATAATAGTTCTGAAAGTGAACATGAGCAGCAAATAGAGCATAACAATTCCACGAAAGATGAGATCCAGGGTGCTATTGCTTCATTATCAGGTGTGCCTAAGTACCACCCTTTCCGAGTAAGGGGTGTTATTAATGGACAACAGGTGACTTGATTGACAATGGAGCCAAGCATAATTTTATTGACGAGGGTTATGTAGCTAAGAGGAGATTACAAGTGGAGGACTTTCATGGTTTCAGTGTCACGGTAGCAGATGGTTTTAAGATGGGATGCACTACAAAGGTCCCACAATTGAGCATTCAAATGGGAGATTATACAGTCATTGACAATTTTTATGTGGTTGGAATTGGAGACATTGACATAGTGTTGGGAGTTTAGTGACTACACTCTTTGGGCAAATACAATCAGGATTTTCAAAAGATGGAGTTAGAGTTTACATCAGGTGAAAAGAATATTGTGTTGAGGGCATTATCAAATAGTGCTCCTAAAATAATTTCAGCAAAGCGTTTGGAGGCATTTGGTCATGATTGGTATACACATGTGAGCGTTGAGCTTCAGTTGTGTGAACCAAGGTGCGATGAGCGTAAGTTTTTTGTGCATTCATTATTGATGGGTGGTTGTCCTACATTGATGAGTTTAGAGTTTTCAGGATATCAGAGTTAATGGTGATCCTATGGTGAGATACATCTATCTTCCCACTCATAGTATGGGTCCTAGATTGATGGATCCAAGAATTAGTTTAATGGATGGAGTGCTTCACAAGTTGTTGCATTATGACAGGGTGACTGATGACAAATGTATCAGAATAGCGCAGTAGATTGGCAGAGCAATGTTTTTGAGATTGGTTTGGGATCCAAGTATTGCTATGGTTGTTTTGATTGCTTGGGACAAGCAATCTCCGAGAAGGGAGGACTGTGATGTCTTCGTCTTAAGCCTAGACGACATCAGACATAATTAATTAAATATCTAACTAAGTCTTTCTTAATTCTTAAAGGCTTATTAATTATTTAATTAATTAAAAAATTATCCTTAATAAAGCATTAGGCCTTAATAATAATTTGGTTTGTGAAACCGAAAGGTGGTGGAATATATTGGGCAATCAAGGTCTGAAGAGGGATCACAGAAGATTGAATTTGTTTTGGAATTTGACAAGTAAAGGATCTGAGAACGAAAACTCTCAGATTGGATGGTCATGTCTAGACGAAAACCCAGTCACCACGATTTTGTACAGTTTCTAGTTTCTGAGTATGGCGGAGTGTTCATTCTCAGAATGATAGAAAGTTTGAAAGAGGTTTAGAACTTTGGGAAGGGGTTTAGATCTTTGGTAATTTGTGGATATTCTTATTGTGCGGGAACATTCAATGGTCATATTGTCGAAGACGGGCATTTGTATTCCAAAAATGTTTGTTAATTGTTGTAGCCACCACCATTATGGTCACTATTATATTTTGTCTCTGTGCTTGGCGATGACAATGTATATTAATCTAAGTAAATGATTTGGGCAATCGATTCTCTGGTTGTTCGCCCATTTTGATGATTCTCAGTTTATATTGAAACCGATGATCGAGAGATGCAGTTAGGAAGACTCTTGTAACCCGATAACAGGTTTGGCAAATACAGTATGGTCTCATTGCAATCTAGGGGCTTGTACCATCACTGTGTTGATTTTCTGGGCGAGTGATTTACCACGGTATGCTCTGAACTTCATTGCACAACCTGCATCTCATTCTATACACAGCGTTGGCATTTGGAACACAAACCCGATATCGGGTATATCACAACCTTCACGCTGGAGTACAAAGCGAATAAGACGATCAGATTGGTTGATAATACCATCGTGTGTATAATCTTCCATCGCCAATGAAGGATACATATATACTCTACTGTCGACGTATATATTGAAATCATCAGCGGAAGGCGTCATCAGGATTATTTATAAATTACTCGGAACTCATTATCGCTGCGAGTTGCCACCAGTATTGACGGGTATGTTCAAATACAATATTGCATTTCCCTGCTATGTTTCGACTCGTGAATCTGTGTTGAACTGCTTTTGCCTGTTCTGGGTCGGATGGATATTTTATTTGCTTTGCATTGAACTGTATACATTTGTCAATAAATATAATATATGCTTCAGAAATTGTCTTATTATCCAGTAATCGAATGCTCATTCACAATGATTGAAGTCGAAACTCTAGTTCTCTGTAATTTCTGGTAGGCATCATTTTATCTGTACTTGTAATTCTGAGTCATATTTCATATGGAGTTTGGAATTAGTAAAATAATCTGTCCAGTTAATTTATCATCCACTAGTCTGCAACACTATCTTCTATGCTAACTGCAATCATTAATTCATAAGTCATAATGAGAAAATCGCAAGCAAACTACAGTTGATATTGCACAGTTGGGAAGGGGACATTACACTTTATTTTTTCTTGATGATAATGTTGCACCTAGTTTGGCCAATGAAGCATTCATCTAATGTCAAAGAAATGCATTTACTGAATTCTTTATGTCTAGTCGACTTTCTCAAGACCATAACCACCCTCCCCCATTGAATGGGCATATCTGCCTTGATAAGTCTAAATTTTCTCACATAACATGATGACTCTCATATGATCTTGCAAAGCAGATAATAAGGCGTATATTTTTCCTCTATTCATTGGTTATGCTGTTTTTCTTCTAGTAATCTCAATGGATCATGTACTTCTCATTCAACCGCCTCTACATGCACACATGTTGGGAGGACAATCTAGATAGTGCCTTCATTAAAATTACTTAGAATACTAGATCATTTTTACACAAGCTAGGGGTTAGAATTCGGAAATAAGCTCATTTATCTTCCTTACTATTTCTGGTGATAGTTTCTATCATTTCCTATAGATAGGTAACTCTTTATCTTGAGCATTTAGGTAAAACTGATCTAAGAGTGCAATGTTCATCATGGTATGATTTAGCTCTCCTATGTGCTCTTTCCATATTTTTTTGACACTTATTTAATTGATCCAAGAAAACTCTAACACTACAGCATTAATTGGCAATCATTGCTTAGATAATATTTATCAGGATACATTATTCAATAGGAAAGAAAGATTCAAAACACACACTGCTTTATAATAATTCATTTTCATTTTAAATGATAAACCATTGGCTACAATAATTTTTTCCTCTGCTAATCAACAACTAATGACCATCTAAATTGTTTTATCATCTATGAATTTGCTTGAGGGATTTAGGACAGCAATGGTTGGCTGTCTGTATATTGTTCAAAATTCATGTTTTTTTCTGTAATGTTTCTATGTTTGATTATATAGATGAATAGCCAAAGTTATTGGTCAAAATGGGATATCGAATTCTACATTGAGCAATTTCCAACTTCCATATGCTACAAAATTTCCTCTTTGTATAGCATTACTGGCATCTGTGTGCACAGTAAAGAGATTAGACAAATCTGCTGGAACGACAATAGGAACGTCTATTAGGATTTTGTACTACTCCAATTTGATCTTCTTTGTTTTTCTTGGCAATTCATGTAGGGACCATACTATAGTGAAAAAATCATAATCTTCTATAACAACTAGCAAGGCCATAGACCTCTACTGTGTGTGTCCAATCACAAATCACTGAAACCACCAGTAAGCCAATATGAAATAGTATCCTCTCTCTGGCAGTATCCTAGCTGCAGCCTTCCTTTTTTCTAGCATTCAACTTACTAATGCAAGTACCAAGTAGGCTCTTTTCTAGTAATCAAGAAAGGAAAGAAGGAGGAAGGGATGAAAGGGGTCCAAGAATAAAAGGAGATTGGTTTGCTTATTTCATATGACACTAAAATAGATTCCCATAGTTTTCATGTGACCCCAAAGGATCAGGAAGCAAAGTTGCAAAATGATCCATGATGACACTTACCAGCCCTGTGTTAAATAACACCCCCCCGAGAGAGCTCAAAGTACTCCTCCATAATGCTAAGGTAACCTGCCTGTAATGTCCCGTTTTAGAATTTTCTTATTTTTCCATAAATAAATAATCCTAACTCAGTCATGTATGCATAGTTAATTATAAATATTAATTTATCTTAAAAATGGTAATTTTGATTATAAAAGACTGATTTAAAGCTTATGATGTATCTCTGAAAATATAAAACATATCCTTTAGCCCCTGCTGTAATTCTTCTTTCAATTTGCAGCGATTTCTCTTTGTATGGATGTCTTCGAAATATTTCTAATTTGTTCCCAAGTTAGGGGTTTTCATTCACTAACTTGGTGATAGGAATTAAAATGTTTCTTACTTAATTTCAGACCTGAAAGGGTTTCATCCTTAGGCTCTTAAAAACTTGGTTCATATTCCACAAGAAAAATAATAAAATAATGTCTTGATCAATTACTATCATCCTCTTCATTTTTCCTTCCTTTATATACTTTTTAATTTAATTGACGTGACTCTTCATTTCATGCCCTTTGATCCTTTCATTAACTTAATTAATTTTCAGTTTTGATAATATTACTTATTTCTCATTGAAAAATAAACTTTAGTTATAACTTCATCAATTAATCCAAGGGCTACCTTTTTACCTTCTGCGATTTCTTTTATTTGGTAGCTTTTTGTTTTTTTAGTGTTGATGCGGTTTGTCTCATTCAACATCTCTAATTCCTTTGGCAGCTACTAAATTTAGTGGTAGTTTATAAAAAGGTAACCCTCCCTTGTCCTGTAGCGGCTGCTAATGGGATCTTCTTTTAACTGCCTTAATATATTAAGAATTTAATCTGGATTTAATTTTTGAATCAGGGACATTACACTGCCCTTCAACACAGCGGTACAGTTAAAACTTTATCTCTATAATGCCAACTTAGATGAGCTAACCCAGTGGCTAAGCAGTAAAAATTTCCCTAACCAGTAAGATTCAACTAAAATCAATGCTTTTCTGTAATAACCCATTGCTAAATTGAGTTTAGTCACTGTCTGCTACTGACCACTCAATAGATCTATCAACAGTCAAATGGAATAAGCTTAAGTGGTTGCAAATCATGAGATCTTTCATTGCAGAGACTGAACCCCAGAAAACAAAGTGTTGAAATTGAGTAATATACAACATCCAACTCTTAATAAAAGATCAATTCATCTTAACAAGCAAACAAGCACATTAGCATTTTAGGGGCGACTTGACAGAGCTTGGATCCCAATGTTTACATCCTAGGAGGCATCCTAAATATTGAAATTGTGGAAAATAGGACATCTAACTCTCCGTATAAATGCATCCATCCTAAAAGGTAAACGAGCAAAAATAGCATTTAAGTGATAAATAATCAGGGCATTTATAGCAGATATCGGGGTTCAAACTTCAGCTCCTGAGAAGAAATTAAGTGTTAAAATTAGGTGAATCACAACGATCAACTCTTGGTATACATGCATCCATCTTGACAAGAATAAAAGCTTAACTAGCATACATCATAAAAGTAGGGAAAATTATATATTTGAGATTTCCACAGGTGATTTTTTATCTTCTATGTTAATTCCACCGTGCCACTCAATTCCGACGAGAAATATTGTGTTAAAATCAGGTTAAAAATGGCATCCAAGTCTTGCTATATATGCCTCCATTTTATCAAGAAAAGAAGCATAATTAACATGCGTCTAAAAAGGAGGGGAGAAATTAAATCTTTAGGAATCATCTTGAGAAGCAAAGAAGCATTATTAACCTACATCGCGAGACAGATTTTGCACAGTTGAATACATTATTTTTCTTTTATCTGCACTTCGTTGTGTTAGCGTTTTTAATTTTCACGTTCCGGGTCTAGGATGCAATGGCCTTAAAAGAGGTTAGAGAAAAGCAAAAGAGAATAGTCGCGCAGACCTGGGATTCATCATGTTGGGCGAGGTGATCTGCGAGGGCTTGAATCGCAGAGAGTGTAGCTGCGCCAGAGCCAATGCGAGCACCGTGCGGATCAGGGACAGCCATTGTGATTGTACTCTGAGCAATGCGCTCCATTCTCTTGGCTCTCCTCAATTGCCACTCATACAGTTCCGCCTGCTCTGGACTCGCCGCTGTTAAAATTATGGCATCCCATGTGGGCACTCTCTGAGGATGCCTCACCGAAAGCCTCAGATGATACCACGAATTCGATAGTACATCCATTGGATCTGGTTTTCCCAGCAATGACCGCGCCATTGCCATTAATTAACAAAACAAGAAACAGCAAAATTTTGGTCAGGAATTCAAACCCATTCACAAACACAAACAGTGATTTTATTCTTCAGAATCTGGTGGGATTCGAACCCGTGAGCGTTAGATACTTATTTCAAACCACGGTAATTAAAATTGGATTAAGCTAGATTTTAACGGACATATTGAAGTAATAATGATTTGGTTCACAGATAATGATAAAGTCAGCAGTCTTTCGACCGACGAAGATCTATGGCAGTGTGAAGGTCTAACAATTTCATATTAAATCCGGCATATTGAGATTGTTTATTAAATGAGACTGTCTATTATTAATGCCAACGAACTCCGAGTTTGCATTTCATCATGGAATGCATCGCTTAGGAGGATATTTGTACTCAGTATGAAAATAGTTTGAAAGTGGATAATATGCACCAACTATTTGAGGAAGATAAGATTAATCAGACGGCTAGCATTCTAGTCAAAATTAATAGGAAGAGATCCGACTTGGAAAAGAGCATGAAGACAAATTTGACCTGTTGTGTCTCGATCCCATAGGTTGTTTAGTCTCGTGGATGTCATTAAAATCTTTCATTCATTCATTTTGTGTTACTACACAATTGTTAGTATGGAGTACCTAGCCCCAACTAAACGATGACACATATAGGTAATATTTAGAAAGAATTAGAAAAGATGAGGGAAGGAAACATGTGACATATTTTTTTATTGGTTGTATAATTTCAATCTTTTATTTTTTCATAATTAGTTTTCATTTTTAAATTATAGTTTTAAACTATAATGACTTCATACATCTTAAATTATCATTTATGTTTAATTTAAATTTAGTATAGAATCTCTTATATATTAAAATTTATGTAACAAAAATAGATAAGTACTTGCATGGGATCATGGTCTCAAAGAATAAACATGTATTTAATAGGCAAAAATTCTAAACTCTCACTTCTATTTTTATTGTATCAGTTTGCACTAGTTTAAACTATATATTGTGTTAGTAAAAAAAATAAAGTGGGTAGTTAATGTGGTTATAATTTGAAGCTAAATTTAGACTTAGATTTAAATTCTTTTAAATTATTACAAAGTTTATTCCTTTATAATAACATAGAGTTGGGATTTAGTATACCAAGTATCTGGAAGGACAAGAAATTTACAAACTATTCAAAAGGTATTCAAGGCTTTATCCTCACCTACTCATGATTCAAAAGCTTAATACCACATGAAATCTCTAGTCTAATATAACTCAAGGATGTCACAGGTTTCAAATAGTTTGGATTAGCATTTTGGAACCCAAATTCACTCGGTTTGTTTAGTGCCTCCTATTTCAAGGGCTACCCATTAGTTATTGTCTTATCCACTTTGGTGTTTCTAATCCCCTATATCCTCTTTGTGGAGATATAAAGACTCTCAAGCATCTCTTTTGGCTTTGTCCATAAGCTCTTCTATGTGAATCTCAATTCATGATTTCTTCTAGCCATCTAGGCTAAACTTTTTTCCTAGTATATGATTCTTCTAGGTGATTGACCTATAATCCTTCTGATATATACCCAAATTTGGCATGCTTTCAAAGTAAAAAATTTATTCACTATATAGAAAGATAGAAATTTGACTCTATTTTCAAGATTTATTATGTATGCTCATGTTTTTAGATACTAAAACTATTTTATGCTCTAGTGTTATTTTCTAGATCTTGATCTAGGCCAATAAATTTTCTTTGACGGTTTCCCACTTGTAGACACTTATTAAGCATTAGGTCGATACACCTTATATTATTGCTTGTGTGTCACCTTCTCCTCCCACTAGGGATGACTCCCTTCCACATGGGTGTCATAGTGGCCATATTAATAGTGTTCATTCCTAATGCAACTCTCACAAATCCCATAAATCCTCTCAATATTGGTGTTGTGGCTAGTCTCGTCTACCACATGGCCAGTCTTCTACCTCTCAACATGATCATAGTTTCCCTAGTTAGTGCATAATAATGGGAAGTTCCCTCACATTTAGGTTGTTATTTCTAATGTTCATATTATTTCTAATTAAGAAGAATAAAAAGGTAAAGAGGATACCATCGTGATTTGGCAATCCATTCCTAATGGTTAAGATCTCTTGGATGGTTGGGGCAACCCCCTAATTGTGACCCTTCTCCTCCTCTCACTAGTATTGTAGACACCTAAAATTGACACATCATCATTACTTAGCTAATTATTTTATAATTGATTGAATACAACCCTAATTATTCAATTAATTATCCCATTCTCATATCATTATTAGTTAAACACAATTTTATTATTTAATCAATAAAATCACTATTCATACACTATTCACCCACACTTATTTCTAGCTTAAATAATTAAATCACCTTACTCCTATAGTCCACCTTAGGTAAATAAATCTAATTATTTATTTACCTAAGTTCCCCATCCATTTCTCAAAAATATTTACTTAATTTATCTATATTATCTATATTTCATTAAGTGGGTTAATCCACTTAATCCCTTAATCACCCACTTGCACAACCTAATCCTACTCAACCCCACTCAAATTATGTGCATCCCCACATGTGTACAAAGGCATGGTATTTTGTACACAAATCATGGTCATTTCTACATGTGACATCACATGGGCCAAAGGACTTGCACATCCCTCTTGAGTACTCCAAAGCACCCTTTCCATATCGTCCATTTAATCTTCCCAAGGGGAATCTACACCCTTGATTCTCCCATCAATCCCTCTCCCTTCATCTCATCTAGTCATCACATGTCACTTGTCATCCCCTCCCTGCTCGAGTTCTCTCAAGCAATCTTGTCCATTGATCTCTTAAACGCATCCTAGCCATCCATCTATTTTCCCAAAATCTATACATCAACCCCAACTCAAGCCATTATCATCCACCTTTTGAATGCAATGTTATGTTGTTGAAATCATAAGCACACATATCAAACTTAAATCACTTGGGAAAATCCACTTTCGAGTGCAATAAGGAGTTTAACATAGGGTTTGTAAACAAAAATTTATGTTTACTTGGATTCTCTTAGCCTAAACTGAGTGTTCTACTGTTTCTTTGTGTTTTTCGATTTACTTGCTTAAATTATTCATATAGGCACAAAATTTGTGCACACATTTATGGCACACCTAGTAGGACCCACATCCCTAATCAACTAATCAAAAACTTGTTATCTTAGTGTTTTTTGTCATCCAGGCTCAAATCAACGAATACATACCAAATCAACAAATGTATTCTAATTTTTAGCAAATTTGGCATTTCAACGAAAAATCAACAAATATGTCAATTTTTTAGTGAATGTGTTTATAAATCAGCAAATCTATTTTGTGCATCAACAACCATGTTTGGTATAACTAGTTTTCATAATTGGTTAGCTAACGTGGGATTTCTTATTATCTATTTAACAACATTTTTATAGCTCTCATTGGTCAAATATATTAGTTAAACAAAATACTAATGAATCTTCCTTGCAACTTCATGGTCAAAGGCTCCAATTCATTACCACTAAATTAGGCACATTACAGTATATCAAACGGTCAAAGAACATTGATTATTGTGTTTGGTATCTTCTTATAGGAATATGCTTTCTCCTCACACTATTTGGAGATCTTGGAGATTAGAAATCGTAAGTTGATCCAAGTCTTGTGTGTCAAATCCCAAGAGCATTTGATCATGCATATGCTCTCTCCTTGTTCTTTGTGTGATCTTGGAGATCAAAAGCACCAAGTGTCTCTTTCCCTATAGAAGGTTGCTTGAGGATTTCATCACCCCAAGAAACAACCTCAACCATGTTTTTCAACAAGTTATATAAAGGACAAGAGCAAAATATATACCTCAAGTATGATCCATCATCATGTCTAGCTAAGCCCTAATACCCTCAGTCAACCAAGACTTGGTGGTGAAGAGTCTATGAGACCCTCCTAGCTCAAGAATTTGTAGATGGGCCCTCAGTTCATGAATTCCCCTAATGGCTTGTGTATAGTATTCTAAGGACATCGGTAGTCATTTAGTATGGTGTAAGGGATTCATATCATACTCTAAAGCTACTCACAATGTACCTCTAGGTGTCAAGATATAACTCATTGGGGTGAATATTGTAAGCACTCCTTAGTAAGGGACTTCATGTGTATGTGGTTGTCCCTATATGTCCTTCATTCCTTGTGATATGAGTGTACACTAAGTGTCACACCTACCTAAATAAATCTAGTGAATGTGAGTGTGTTTGTCATGTTTTCTATGTGTTAAACCAATAAATTTCTACATTCTACCATCCAACAAATGTCTAGCCAACTGTCTTCTTGATTTCTATTTGTTAAAGTTCTTTTACCAAAGTCCAAGTAGTCAACGAATCTATCCTATATCTCGATAGTTCCATTTCATTTAAATAGACAACCAGATTGTCCAAAATCACCAAAATTCAAATTAGAAAAATATGTCAACCATTCAGTGAATCCATCCTAATTTTATATATATTTGCTTTGCCAAAATTTCTAGTCTTCCAACAGTCCAAAATCATCAAACCATCTTTTCTCTTTATATAGCATTGTTGGTATTTGTGTGCAAAGAGATTAGACATGTATGTTGGAACAACAATAGGAATGTCTATTAGGATTTTGTACTACTCCAATTTGATCTTCTTTGTTTTTCTTGGCAATACTATAGTGAAAAAATCATTTAAGAATCTTCTATAAAAAATAGCAAGGCCATAGACTTCTACTGTGTTTGTCCAATCACAAATCACTGAATCCATTAGTAAGCCAATATGAAATTGTATCCTCTCTCTAGCAGTATCCTAGCTGCAGTCTTCCTTTTTTCTAGCATTCAACTTACTAATGCAAGTATCAAGTAGACTATTTTCTAGTAATCAAGAAAGGAAGGAAGGAGGAAGCGATGAAAGAGGTCCAAGGACAAAAGGAGTTTGGTTTTCTTATTTCATATCACATGAAAATAGATTAACTTAGTTTTCATGTGACCTCGAAGGATTAGGAATCAAAGTTGCAAAATGATCCATGATGACACTTACCAACCCTGTGTTACATACCACCTTCCTGAGAGAGCATAAAGTACTCCACAGTGCTAAGGTAAGCTACCTATAATGTCTGACTTTAGAATTTCCTTATTTTTCCATAAATAAATAATCCTAACTCATAGTCATATATACATAGCTAATTATAAATATTAATTTATCCTAAAAAATGGTAATTTTGATTATAAAAGTCAAAATTAAAGATTATGATGTCTCTGAAAATATAAAACTTATCCTTTAGCCCCTATTGTAATTCTTCTTTCAATTTGTAGCGATTTCTCTTTGTATGAATGTCTTAAAAAAAATTCTAATTTGTGTCCAAGTTAGGGATTTTCATCCACTAACTCGATGATAGGAATTAAAAGGTTGTGTCCTTAATTTCATGCCTAAAAGGGTTTTTTTTAGGCTCTTAGAAACTTGGTTCGTATTCCACAAGATAAATAATAAAATAATGTCTTGATTAATTCATGTCCATCCTCTTCATTTTTTCCTTCCTTTATATACTTTTTTATTTAATTAACATCTTAATTTCATGCCCTTTGATCCTTTAATTAACTTAATTAATTTTCAGTTCTGATAATATTGTTTATTTCTCATTAAAAAATAAACTTTAGTTATAACTTCATCAATTAATACGAGCACTACCTTTTACCTTATGTGATTTCTTTTATTTGGTATCTTTTTGTTTTTTAGTGTTGATGTGGTGTCTCATTCAACATCTCTAATTCCTTTGGCAACTACTAAATTTAGTGGTAGTTTATTATAGTGTTGGAAATTGTCACCCTTAACAATTTCACATTATGTTCTGTCCCCCTTAATTTATTGGACCTAATTAAGATTCTAATTTCCTAAATTATGCATTCCAAGGCCTATTTTTACCATTTTTTGAAGGATTGCAAGCATTGAATAAATGTAGGCACTTAATGTTTTGATCACGACACTAAATGTCCTGAAAGATAGGGCTAGGACCCATATGCCCATGGGCATAGGGTCCCCCTATCTTGTTAAGGACCAATTTTTAATATGTTGTTGGTGGTATTTTAACATTCAAAAATTCAAATTCCAAGTGTTGGCTATTGGGATCTAATTTTCAAAAAATTAGAACAATTGCATATGAATACCTAGTTATTGCATCATTTGAAATATAACAAGCACTAAGTAAATTATTATGATCAAGAGCACTATTCAGCAAGTCAAGAGCAACATTTCAGAGCTTTGTTGCAGCAATTCAAGATCCTAACATCATTTCAAAATCTATGTGAGTTAATGTGTGTTTATGTTATCATTATTTTGTGAAGGCTAACACTTTTGTAGGTCTCCAAAGCATTCAAGCAAATCAAGCAAGCAAGATAAAGACCTTGATGTGATGTGTATGACTTGAGTCATTCAAGGAAGTCATTGAAGGGTGGTGAGTTGCAACACTTTGTGATTTCATCATTCCTTCCTTTCAACTGTCCATTTATCATTGGCATTGTCATTGTGGAAGTGGAAACACTTACACGAGGTTTGACTAAGGCAAGCCCCTAAATGGCATAATATATCTTCTCTTTGTGAATTTGAAGATCTCAAGTTTTGAAGAAGGATTGAAGAGAAATTTCTCATTGTTGCATTTGATGCCCGAAATCTTGTCGAGACATGAAAACACAACTATAGAATATTTGTCTGACGGTATTCCAACTATTACACTCCATTGTGTTTTCACCAATTGATATTGCTTTTTATAAGTAAATATGTTTTTCAATGCATGATTATGTTTTAATGAATTTCAATGAATGTGCATGAGATGTATGAATATGCATTATGATGTGATTTATTTTTAAATGCTTTAATGATGCAAATGATATATGATGAATATGATTATTGGCTAGCTTCATTCGTTATGCACTAAGTTGGATGCAAGAAATATTTGAACCCTCCAATGAGGAGAGGGAGAGTATCACCTAGGAGAGGAAGTTGGTATGGAAACCCCTAGTGTACCTACTTGAGTAAATGCACACACTCACTGCCTAGGTTAGACAAGCCTTGTCAAGTCAGTTTGAGCTATGTGTTTGTAAGTGTTAAACCTTGGTGATAGCTTTTTGGGTTGGTTGGAATGTTTGGATGATTGCCTTTGATCCTCTTTAATTGTTTAGTTGATTTGATTCATAGTGTTAAAATCCTTTTATTGAGCATGAGATATATTTTGTGTATTCGAATATATATAGATGGATATTTATATATATTAAATGTATATAAATATGTGTGTGTATATATATATGACAGCTCATGTATATGAGTGTATGTTTGTATGAGCATGCATAGGTAGAAATACCTATGTATACCCATATGTAGATACATCATACATATGCATATTCACATAAATATATATATACATGTCGATATATATATATAGTAAGCTATTGAAATCATGATATATATGTATATATACGTATTTAATTAAATAAAAAATATGTATATAAATGTATATATATTAATATATATGTATTAAGTTGACAAATATATATATACATATGATTATGAATATATATTGATACATATATTATAATAATAAATTATTATTATTTTTATATATTAATATATATGAAATATTATATTGGAATACCACTCGCATATTCTAATGTGATGGAAGAGAGAATGCTAGCGGAGAAGAGCCGATATGTAAGCGGGGGCCCTAACGTGCGATGGGACATGCACTCATTGGGGCCCACACCTATACACCGGTCCTCCATAACTTAAAAATAATTTCATCCATAAATAGGCACGATCACATCAAACATAAATCAGATATAAAATACACAATAGCATTAATTTCAAAACAAAACAATTACACGTTGGCAGCCAAACATGATGAAGTGTATCCAACTTGTATCTGACATATAACAAGTAGCATTTTGACATGGAATTTAAACAACCCAAACATTAAGACATGCACCCTTCCCTGTAAACTGGTAAACTCAAATTTTGCACCAATATAGGCATCACTTTCACATTAATCACAACTACACAATATAAACAAGGTGCCAAGTCAACAACTTTGAAACCCATCTGACCCATCTTTGACCGACTGGCGAACCCATTACAACAATATTTCTCATCGTAGAATAACCAAACCAACACGCAAATGCATTCACCTGTCTCATCTACCATGAGACCTACAACACGTATCAGCTTGAATCTACCCCATCTCGCCAAGTAGGGTGTGCACGTATTGGAGCCAAACCCAAATATCCCACCTGCATCCATTTAACACTCCTGTAAGGCTGCCATTATTCAAAAAAAAAATGGAAACAATTCCAAACAATCCACCAAACCAATCAAGTCAAGAATTAATGGCTAAAATCAGTCAAATCTCCAATTCATACGAAATAGAATTCAAATTCAAAATAGGACAACAATTTATTTCACCACACCAAACAAGCATCAATCAAATTCAAATAATTCCCAATTCAAATAGCCGTGAAAACCAAAAAGTATTCAGTTATTCTACAGCAAGTGACATAAGAAAAGGAGGAGTGACAAGCACAAAATTGAACGAGTTAACATCAAGGGGAAGCAACAGCTCAGATTCCAGTGCACCAGCATCCATATTGTCTAGGTTTTCCTTTTCACACTTTTCCATTCATTTACTTTATATTTTTCTTCATTACAACCATTACTATTTTCTATTTCTAAGTTTTATATTGATCTTCATTACAACCATTACAGTCATAGGTTTTTGTTTATGTTTCCCTAGGGTTTATATTGCAAATATTATAGTCACAGGTGTTTCTTTATGTATCAGTAGGGTTTATATTGCAAATATTGCAGTCATAGGTTAGCATATGTGTTCCATAGGGTTTATAATGCAAATATTACAGTCATGGTTTACCATTTAAAGCTTTCCCTAGGGTTTATTTTCCAAATAATATAGTCATTCATTAGCATATACATTCCCTAGGGTTTATATTGCAAATATTGCAGTCACAATTTACCATTTCTGTTTCCCAAAGGTTTATATTACAAATATTACAGTCATAGTTTACCATTTTGGTTTCCCTAAGGTTTATATTGCAAATATTACAGTCATAGTTTACCATCTCTGTTTCCCTAGGGTTTATATTGAAAATGTTACAGTCATAGTTTAGCCTTTTTGTTTCAGTAGGGTTTATATTTCAAATATTACACATAGTTTAACATTTATGTTTGATAGGTTCTGCATTATCATTCACTTTGCTTATCGTAGTCTCATAGGTTTTGCATTATCATTTATATGGTAAATATTGGTCATGGTTTACCATTTTTTGTTTCATAGGTCTTGCATTATCATTCACTCTGCTTATCTTTTTCTCATAGGTTTTGCATTATCATTCACTCTAGTTATATTATTCTCATAGGTTCTGCATTATCATTCACTCTAGTTATCTTAATCTCATAGCTTCTACATTGTCATTCACTTTGGATATCTTATTCTCATAGGTCTACATTATCAGTCACTAAAGTTTCTATTTTTAGAAGGTTTTTTTTTCATCATGTTCATATGTTTTTGTTTCATCAATCGACAAATATTTATGCCTGTCAATGAGTTCGTCATAGACAATATATGTGAGCTTTGTTAAACTCTTACTGTTTTTCATTCGTAAGCTTTCTATTGTTTCATACTTCAAACATGAGTGTGGTTTTCACTTTGTTGTGCATGAGAATGTTAATGTTGTAAATGCTTAAGAGATATGAGATGTTCTTAAACTCTAACTCCCTTGCATAGTTTGTAATTTTGTGCTTCTTACTCCTCTCCTTCCTTATGTCACTCACTAGAATAGATGTAACTCTCTAAATTGTTACAAAAGATAATCTCAATTGAAATGCAACAAACTAAAAAGATAACATATACACAAACTAAATAATCTTCTGTTCAAGCATCACTCTCTTCATACATATAAAGATAGTTGTTAAAGCATTTATGTTTCATAGTTTACCATTTCTCTTTCCTAGGTTTTGCATTATCATTGACTCTGGTTATCATATTCTCATATGTTCTGCATCACAAACTAATTATTCTTTTGTTCAAGCATCACAAAACTCTCTTCATACATATATAGATAACTGTTCAATCATTTGTATTTCATAGTTTACCATTTATGTTTTATAGATTATGCATTATCATTGACTCTGCTTATCATATTCTCATATGTTCTGCATTACAAAGTAATTGTTTTTCTATTCCGGCATCACTGTTTTGATTCTAATTATTTTGTATAGATGGCCAAGGGAAATGCAGTGGTGACCCGTACTAGGAACAAAAAAAGAAAAGAGCCATGACAAGGTTGTCCGTCGAGAAATGAGGATACAGATTCCCCCTTGAAATAGATCATGTTGCACAAGTAGATGAGGTTTCTACTCCTGAAATACCACAAAAGGTAAAACAAATACAAAAGTTGTGGTCTCAGGATGACATGAAAAGGGCGCTCTATGACGTTGAAGAGAATGACATGTCGATAAGCGGGGCTTCCAAAAAGTGGTCAATCCCAACAGCTACACTGTCTAAATGGCTAGGGGGTCTAACAACAACTTCCAAGAAAGGTCCGCCAACAACCCTCACTGAAGAGGAAGAAAATCTTATTGTGGAATGGTGCGAGCAAATGGTTGATATTGGTCATGGTCTTGAGATAGTCAATCTTAAGTCTGAGGTTGCTCAAATATGTCAAAATAGGCCAAACCCTTTCACCAATCGCTTCCTAGGGAAGTCCTGGTGGACAGGCTTCAATCACAAACATCCTCAACTCGTATTATGAATTGTTGAAGGCCTAGACAAAGATAGGGCATTCAATCTTAGAGCTGATGTTGTAGATGCATTCTACAAAACACTGTCTGCAACATACAAAGCCATGCCATATGGTCCTGATCGCATATGGAATTGCGATGAAACTAGCATCCAAGCAGGAAAAAATGGGTCCATGAAGGTGCTCGCAAGAAAAGGTAGCAGGAATGTCTCTTACATTATCCCAAAGAGTCATGAATGGATAACCATTCTATGTTGTGTCAATGTTGTCGGGCAGAGCATTCCAGGATTCTACTTGTTCAAGGGGAGTGTGAACATAGATAGTTGCATCATAGATTGTGAACCAGGTGCTTGCATGGCAGCCCAGCCACATGCATGGATGACCAAAGAATTGTTCATAGATTGGTTGACCCACTTCAAAACCTCGATTCCAGGTGGTGTCTCACCCACCAACAGGGTCTTGCTAATCTTTCACAACCATGGAAGCCATGTAGCACTCGAAACCATCCAGGAAGCAAGAGAAATCAATGTAGATTTGTTAACATTGCCATCACATAAGCTACATTCGTTGGATGTGAGTTTGTTTGCACCTTTCAAAGCTTACTTCAAATCAGAACGTGCAAATGTTTTGTCAAGGTTTCCAAACATAGAAGTGAGGAGGAGAGAACTTGCAATGTTAGGCAACAAAGCAATGAAAAGAGCTTTGACAGTTACAACATCAAAGTTGGGTTTAAAAGGGATTGGTATATGGCCATTGAATCCTGATGCACTTGTCAATGACATGCGTCCCAGTGAGACATTTGTGCTTAGTGAGGATGCTGACGCAGTTGAAAACATTCTCAGCCTTTCTGGACTTGGTGTGTCAAGTGATGATGTTGTAGTATTGCAGTCCACTCTTCCAAATGGACACATGCAACCTACAATAGAAACACAACACTCACCTCATACCTGTCTTGTTGAATTAGTTGCACAAGTGGTGGTTAATAAACACACCCCTCCCATGGTGGATAGGGTCATTGATCAATTCAACGAAAGTTTAGATCTTCCATCACAACGAAGCCAACCATGCTAGTTGGTTGAGGGAGCAATGAACTTGGGCATTGATTTGGAATTTCCAGAACAATAGGATACCTATACTTTCCCATCACCACCACCAGAAATTGACCTTTCTCAAGTTGTGCATTATTATGCTCCTTCTTGCAATTCAGATTTACCAAGGCAATGAAGATGTACCACAGGGCTCATAGGTGGTCGACGAGGTCATTGGCACACAGTTAGATGGGACACAAGAAACACAAACAGTTTCGCACATCAGCAAGTTCCTCAAGTTACCTGTGCACACTATTCGTCAAATGAAATCCAAAGCAGGTGCAATTCGGAGCAGTAGACAGTCTTAATTGTTGACAACAGATGACTACATGAGGCTATTAATGGAGCAAGAGAAAAGGAAGAAAGAGGTCAAGGAGATAAAAGCAAGAAAGAAACAACAGAATGAGGAGAAAAGGGTAGCAAGAATTGTGGCAGTGGAGTTGAAGGAGAATGCCAGAATTAAGGACATACTGCAAAAAGAAAAAGAGCAGCAAAAATTACAACAGAAAAAGGATAGAGATGCAAAAAAGGAGAAAGAGAGGCTTCGTAAGGAATAGGACCAAAAGGAAAAAGAGATTGAGGAGGCACAGAGGGCTTTACAGAGAGAGAGGTGGTTAAGGAACACTTCTAATCTGTTGTCTCAAAGTAATGGAGTCTTCCGTGATATTCTCAACATTAATATCCCTCAGTTCTCCACAACAATGAATTATTCAAGCCTCTCCCAATCTGACTTCAGGGGCAGTCAATATCCATAACAATTTGGCACTCAAGATGTACAGATGTGTTCACCACTACCCCCAACATTTGTTACTTGCACCCAATTTACCACTCCAAGTCCCACTCAGGTATGCAACAATCCCCGTCAACTAGAAGGGGACGAGAACATGGCAATTGGCACCCAACCAACCAAGATCCTTTTCACAACAATAACAACTAGATTACAAATGCTAGTTTCATAGACTTTAGAAGTATTGATATTTACAAATGCACTGAAATTGTGGACATTTGTAATATTTTGATAAGTACAAATTGATCGTTATTGTTTTGGTTTGTGAAGTAATCTGATCAGATTCAAAAAAGTGTTGTATGTAATTTTCAATTTATGCTTCTTTGTTGACAGTTTTAAATATATGAAAATTATAGATGCATCGTTATTGTTTTGATTTCCAATGTATTATGATCATATTGCAATGTGTGTTCTATGTAATTTGCAATGTGTCACTGTTTTCATTTCAAATGTTTTTTCTTCATTGACATTTTGTCATTTTCTATTCCATTTCCAATTATTTTGCCACGAGGGAGGTCGAAATTTGTCTAGGACTTTAAAAAAATGCAAAAATGACCCGTCGACCGATGTGTAGGAACCTCGGGTGCCACTTCCTGCGTGGCTCGGTGTCCGAAGTTGACAGCCTTGCCATGTCAACTTCTCTCAGTCCGCCACACTAAGAATCCACTACATCGCATTTATCACTCGCCACCCCGCAATTTTGTTCCAACCAACCTATACATATACATATACGTATGAATATACATATACATATACATATATATACATATGTATATACATACATATACATATACATATCTATATACATATACATATGCATATGCATACATATATCTATACATATACATATACATATACATATGTATATACCTATACATATACATATACGTATGTATATGATACACATATACATACATATGTGTACACATATACATACATATTTTCTGAACCAACTTGCATTGAATGCTCCCTAGTGCCTCACTCTTGTCGCCAACTTTTTAGCCTTTCATTCTAGCAAGTTTTCATTCTTTCTTCACTTACAGGACACTACCTGCTCAGTTCATTGTCTGCAACCTTAAAGCCTTTACCACAACCTATGATGCTCAGAGACCGGTTCGTATTTGGGTAGAAGCCGACTAGGAGATAGGTACACGCCAGTTATTGAACATTACCAACGGCTCCACTTCCGCCATGCAAGCAACGAACGAGTTCCTCGCCGCCATGAACAGGTTCCATATAAATATACATACCAATATACATAGACATAGACATAGACATATACATATTCATATACAATTAAGTCATGCAACTATTCTATCTTTTTCAGGTGCCATTGATGAATTTGGGGGTGTTTAATTTTTCATAAGTGATGCTTCATCTTCAATTCAATGTAAATGAATGCATATATATTATGCATATATATTATTCTGCCGTGATTCAATTCATTCATGGAAATGAATGCATGTAAGCAATGTTGCAATTTTTCATTTCAGTAACAAACAATATAGTTGGTTGTTTTGATGTCATTCATAAACCTAGGGTTGTTCTCTTTTTTCATAGGTTCTGCATGTAAGCAATTCTATATACATATGCACATATATATACATATATGTATATGTAAATATATATACATGTGTACACAAATATACATAAATGTATACATACACATAACATTGTATGTTGTTTCCGTGCCATAGATAAATTTGGGGTTGTTCAATTTTTCAAATGAATGCATATAAGCAATGTTGCAATTTGTCATTGCAGTAACAAATAATATTGTTGGTTGTTTCGATGCCATAGATAAATTTGGTGTTCTCTTTTTCATAGGTTGTGCATGTAAGCAAATCTATATACATACACATACACATCCACATCCACATCGACACATGTATATACATAAAATATAGACATACAAATATACATATAGGTTCTGCTTCATCAATTCAGTCAACTAAGCAATAGAAACATGTTTTAGGGAGACTTGATTTCATGAACACTCGTTTGATGGCAACCTACGCTGCACGAGTCGACAACTCCATTCAAATTGTAAAGTGTTGCATAGGTAACCATGACAAGCCTTCACAAAACCAAGTCCCCTAAGCCATTCAAATACAAAGCTACAATAGTTGCATGATTCAATTGATGCACCCTAAACTATTAAAAAGATAACACCCCCAAATGAATCAAAGCACCTATAAAATAGAACACACTTGCACTTAATCAAAGACACCTAAAATTGATATATTGTTGCAGGGCTAATTTGATGAAGGATAACCTATGCAAAAGAAAACCCCCCAAAAATAATTGAATAGTAGAGCTTCATGTTCGAACCATGAAAATAATTGTAAATTCCAACCATACAAATATTAAACACAATTTGCAGAGTCAAAGTATGTGTAATTGTTACAAGATGTAATGGTTTGGGAGACTTGATTTTATGAGTGCTCATTTGAAGGAAACCTATGTTGCACGGGTCCACAACTCCATTCGAATTGTGAAGTGTTGCATAGTCAACCATGACAAGCCTTCACAAAACCAAGTCCCCTAAGTCATTCAAATACAAAGCTATGGTAATCTATGTTGCACTTTGTCCATAATTGGACCTTTCAACTATGAAGTGCTACATAGGCAACCATGAAAGGCCTTGGGAAAACCAGGTCCCCTAAATACATGTTGTAAGAAAGCTTTAGTGCTCAATATTGATCTATGGTAATACATGTGAATACTTGAAGGTTTTCATGGCTATTTGAATTAGGAATTATTTGAATCTGATTGATGGTTGTTTGGTGAATCTGATTGATTTCGGCCATTAATTATTGAGTTGATTAGTTTGGTGTATTGTTTGCAATTGTTTCCACGATTTTGTATTTAATAATGAGTGCCTTACAACTTGTAAAAATGGAAGCAGATGGGATTTTGGAGTTCACCATTACTACGTTTGCACCGTACTTGGCGAGATGAGACAGATTGGTGCTGATATGTGTTGTAGGTTTCATGATTGATTAGACAGGTGGATGCATTTTCTTGTTGGTTTGGTTATGCTACGATATGGTTGTAATGGGTTTGGCAGTCGCTCAAAGATAGGTGAGATGGGTTTGAATTGTGTTGACTTGGCACCTTGTTTACGTTGTGTAGTTATGATTAATGTGAAAGTGAAACCTGCATTGGTGCAATAGTTGGGTTTACCAGTTTATGGGGAAGGGTGCATGTGTTAATGTTTGGGGTGTTTAAATTCCATGTCGAAATGGTACTTGCTATATGTCAGATACAAGTTGGATACACTTCATCATGTTTGGCTGCCTTCGTGTACTTGTTTTGTTTTGAAATGAATGTTATTAAGTGTGCATTTTAAATCTGATTTATGTTTGATGTCATCATGCCTATTTATGGATGAATTATTTTTTAAGTTGTGGAGGACCGGTGTATAGGTGCACATCATATAAAGTTGAGGACACCCCCAAATTAATCAATGACACATACAAAAGATAAAATTGTTGTAGGTCTGAATCTATGAAGCATACACATAGAAATACATAGACATACACATAGACATAGACATAGACATAAGTGAATGAAACATAACTATAGAGAAGTATAGGAAGGGGCAGCGAGTGATAAATGTGACGCAGTGGAGTGTTAGGGTGGCTGACTGAGAGAAGTAGACGTGGCAAGGTTGTCCACTTAAGACCTCTTCACACATCTATACACACACATTTACATATAGACATACACATTCACACATACACATTTATATATACAAATACATACACACAGACATAGACATAGACATACACATACACATACACATACACATACCGATTTTCATACACATAGACATAAACACATAGACATAGACATACACGCAGACATAAACATAGACATGTAGAAACACATACACACACAAAAATTTCCATCATTGTGAAGAAAAAATGAGAAGTTGCTAGAATGAAAGGCTGTAAAGTTGACAAGTGTGCAAGGCATTACGAGCATTGGATGCAGGTTGGCTTGAAAAATATGCAGGATGTCATGAAAGTAGTATATGTATATGTATATACACATATACATATACATAAATATATAGACATATTCATATACATATACATAAATATATAGACATATTCATATACATATACATATACATATACATAAATATATAGACATATTCATATACATATACATATGTATATACATATACATAAACATAAACATATGCATATGTATATGAATATGTCTATACATATGCATATATATATAAATAAGATGCAAAGACCTTAAGCGTATATAAATTGGATACACTTCATTATGTTTGGTTGCCAACGTGTAATTATTTTGTTTCAAAATAATTACAATTATGTGTGCATTTAATATCTGATATACATATACATATGTCTATGTATATGTCTATGCATAGTCTATACATATGCATATACATATATATAAACGAGTAAACGTGCATTTAATATATATATATATGTCTATGTAAAGGTACAATATATGCATGACTGATTTGATGAAGCAGAACCTAAAAAAAATAGAACACCCCCATATATTTCCAAGACACAAAAATAAGGTACAATAATGGATGATTGATATGATGGAAAATAACCTATGCAAAAGGTAACACCCCCAAAATAACCAATGGCACCTAAGAAAAGATAGAAACATTTGCATTACAGATTTATTGAAGTAGCACATATGATAATCATAACACCCCTATATTTATCAATGAAGACTAACCATGATGAAGTTTGGTATTTGTTTTATGTATATGGGTTTTTCTTTTTTTAATGTTATTGGTCCACGTGGCCTACCATGTGGACTGTGTGATTTTGGGTGCATACGTGTCGGTTCCTATCCCCTACGTAATCAAGCAAATCCTATGAAAAAAACAAGACCCCCAAATTTTTGTAATGCAAACAAAAAAAGCTTCAATAATTGCATGTCTGAATTGATGAATCCTAATAATTGGGAAACATAACACCCCCAATTTAATGAATGTCACCTAAAGAAAAAAGAAATAATGAATGAATGAAGCAGCACGTATGAAAAACCTAAACCCCCAGTTTTATCAATGGCACATAGAAATGGTACTCAACAACATTAATCAAAACATGAACATTAACCCATGACTGTAATGGCTGTAATGAAGAACAATATAAAGCTTACGAATGGAAAACAATAAGAGTATAACAATTATCACATATGTATATGACTAAATTGATGGAGCATAACGCAAAATAAATAACACCAACATATTTATCTATGACACAAAAACAACATCAATTTATTAAGTGACTGAAAAGATGAAGCAAAACCTAAAAAAAGATTAACCCACATTTTTTTTTTGGTTAATGAAACAGAGAACACAACCTAACTCAATGATAATAACCTATGATAATACGATAAGCAGATTCAATGATAATGCATAACCTATGAGAATAGGAAAAGCAAAATCAATGATATTGCAAAACCTATGAGAAAACAATAAGGAGAGTGAATGATAATGCATAACCTGTGAGATTACAATAAGCAGAGTGAATGATAATGCAGAACATATGAAACATAAATGCTAAACTATGAGTGTAATATTTGCAATATAAATAACACCAACATATTTATCTATGGCACAAAAACAACATAAATTTTTTAAGTGACTGAAAAGATGAAGCAAAACCTAAAAAAAGATTAACCCACATGATTTTTTTTGGTTAATGAAACAGAGAACACAACCTAACTCAATGATAATGCAAAATAAATGAGAATACAATAAGCAGAGTGAATGATAATGCAAAACCTATGAGAAAACGATAAGCAGAGTGAATGATAATGGAAAACCTGTGAGATTATGATAAGCAGATTCAATGATAATGCAAAACGTATGAGAATACGATAAGCAGAGTGAATGATAATGAAGAACCTATGAGAAAATGATAAGCAAAGTGAATGATAATGCAGAACCTGTGAGATTATGATAAGCAGAGTCAATGATAATGTAGAACATATGAGAATACGATATGCAAAGTCAATGACAATGCAGAACCTATGAGAATAGGATAACCCGAGTCAATGATAATGGAGAACCTATGAGAAAGAATAGGATAATCAAAGTATATGATAATGCAAAACCTATGAAACAAAAATGGTAAAACTATGACTGTAAAATTTGCAAAATAAACCCTAGGGAAACATAAATGTTAAACTATGCGTGCTAAATATATGAAAATAAACCCTACTGAAAGAGAAATGCCAAAATATGAGTGTAATATTTGCAATATAAACCCTACAGAGCAAAACCCATATAAAGATAAATACAGCTTCATCTATGGCATGGAAACAACAAACATTATTATTACTGAAAGAAGAAAACAACCCCAAAAATTTCAATGGCGGGGAAACAACCAACTGATTTATTATCTATTATATAATCAAAGCGATGCTTGAACAAAAGATTAATTTCCAAAGATTTAGTGTGTTTATGAACACGAATAGGACAATGTTCATAAACACTAAACTTCAACAAAATAAACAATATTTGCAACACCAAAAAACCAATAAAACAAACCGAAATTGCAAACCAAACTCAAAAAACCGAATAATGGTGAGCCTTAGTGAGCAAGCTCACCTGGGTCAAACACGCGACGAACCCGTTTGTTGCTTGCGGTGACCTTCATGGCGGCAAGGAACCCGTTCATGGCAGCGAGGAACCCATTCGTTTCTTGCATGGAAGAAGTGGAGCCGCTGGTAACATTCGGTAACTGGCATCTACCCACCTCCATATCGACTTCTACCCAAACACGATATGGTCTTCGAGCATCATAGGTTATGGTGAATAGATGAAGGTTGCAGACGAGGAAATGAGCAGGTACTGGCGTGCAAGTGAAGAAGGAATGTTTACTTGCTAGAATGAAAGGCTGAAAACATGGCGAGAAGAGTGAGGCACTAGGAGCATTCAATGCAGTTAGGATCGAAATAAACAAGGAGTGGCGTGGAGCTTAGGAAAGGTGACAACAATTAAACTCGACAGTTGATAGGAATAGGAAGTGGCGCCAAGTGATAAATACGATGTAGTGGATTCTTAGGGTGGTGGACTGGGAGAAGTTGACGTGGCAAGGCTATCAACTTTAGACGCCGAGCCACATAGGTAGTGGCACCCGAGGTGCCTATGTATCGGTCGATGGGTCATTTTTGTGCTTTTTTTAAGTTGTGGACAAGTTTTGACCTTTCACGTGGAAAAATATTAAAAAAATATAAATTTTTATTGTTTAATATTCATTTTTGAATAATGGATGTTTTTTTTAAAATGCTATTGGTCCACGTGGCCTACCAATAGGACCGTATGATATTGGGTGTGTACATATCGACTCCTCTTCCCTATATCATAAAGTCACGCAAGTTAATAATGTTATAAAAGCATGTATAAACATCCACGCATATTGTTGAGTAACCATGCGATGAAATAAGTCAAACTTCCACGCATTGAGAAGGTGGCATAATAATTTCACTGTTTTGAATGCATTTAAAAGGTAGTTGTTACAAGAACTTGAAGCCGCCAATATAGGCACCAAATTGCAAAAGATAGAAGATTGGAAAAGCCACGATAAGAATAAGAATGCAAACAAGAGTATGTAAGCCCACGTGCAGCTCCAAAAACAGAATTTTGACTAAGTAAAACAACATGTGTAATGTTGAGAAAACCACGATTTGGCAAAGGAACAAACTCAATAAGTTTGGACTCCATATACAATATGAAATGGGAGCTTTTGTTGAGTTATGGTATAGAAAAACAGAGGTAGGAAAATGTTAGCTAGGTCATGGAAATTATAGGAGGCATGAGAGAATTTTTGTGAGATAAATTTACAACCATTTTAACCAGCAAAGACCACGATTGGCAAAAAGAAGAAAGGCGGTGAAAAACTCAACTATCTTTTAGCTAGAAACTACTCTCAAAATCAGTATAAATAGAGGGTTGTAGTTTGATGTTTGGTTGTTCATTGGTGTTTATTTTCTTACATTATTCTTGAGTGCATTCATGTTGTTCATGTTGTTTTCTTTTTGAGAGTTTGAGAGTAATTTTATTGTGAGTTGAAAGCAAATAATAGTGTGAGATGAGATTAGATTTTTTGTGAGTTTGAGAGCATAGAATACTAGATTAGGGTGGAGATAGGCTGAATTTGGAGGAGGTAGACAACTAAGTCCTTTTGCATTGAGCATAAAGTTGCAAGTTTTTCATTGGGAGCTATATTTTCCAGACATGCTTTAGATATTCTTAACTCTTTATATTTCAATTTTGATACTATGTTTTTTAATTGTTTGCAAGTGCTTGTTCAATCGTTAGTTGCTTATTGTAGCTTTGGAAGAGTTTATGAATATAGCTAAAATATATACAAGTTGGCTTAAGGAATCTTATTAGCATGATGAATATATAGCTACCATGATTTTTAATACTTGATTGATGTAGATAAGTGAAGCTAACTAGAAGGTATTATGATAATATCTAAGATTTAATATGTTACATGTAATGCTTGAATAATTTATGATGTTAGATATGAAAAGGATTGATATTGCAATAGAAGTAATGTCTCACCATTGTCTAGGGTATGATGTTATGAATACCTATGATGGTAGTTTAACCATGAGTGGAGAACCGACGTTCTCAAACATTCATATTCCCTTGAAAGTAGGAGGATAGTTTATTCCTTATGTTAGGCTAAACCAAGGGTTGGGTTAAACCTATTTAATTGTGTCATCACTTTATGGAATGGAATCTTGTTTATGCTATCTTGAGGTCAAACATAGTCAAAAAATTTCTAAGGTCAATAGACTTTCCAAGTCGAGCGAGGGGGTGGGTGAACATACGACACTGCTTCATAGAAAGTGGATTTGATTTATCTTATATATATACATATCAAAACTTTGGCCAAAGTAAGTGGAGAAGCCACTGTGTACACTTTGTCAGTTAACTGTGAGCTGGGATTTCATAGGTAGTAGGGAGTGTCATACATGTTTGGTGGGTATCCAGTGTATGAAAACACTAGTAATCTGACTTGATTAGATTGTAATCTCATTATCTTTACATAGTAGAATAATTAGGATATTATAATATTAGTTTTGCTAGATCTATTTTAATTAAATAGAATATTTAATTATTAAGACATGTCATTTTTTATATAATCTTACTAATTTTCTAGTCATTGAACCATAACCGTGCCATTTGTGATGGGTCCCTTCTCTTATCTATGCTCTTGATAGAGTACATGACATCACTAGTTGCCACATGGTACATCAATATACTCCTAAGATATTGTTCAATTGTCATCATAATTGTTTTGCACCATTGGCTAATAGACTATACATGTGAGTATGAGTGAGTCCTTTTTTTCTTTCATCCATGTTGTAATAAATAAAATTATTAATAAATATTTAATATGGCTAGTACATGGTTCAATGACATATCTCTAAAATATCTCGAAAGATAGTTAATTTTTGCTATCAAAATGTTGGTTTAGAGAATCATATTGGGACCCTGAGATATGTGTGTAAGTGTCATATCATTAGGGATATGGATTTAAAATATTATAAAATTGTGGAATATTATGTTGTTGGCACAACCTTATGTGATGTCATAGATTTTTATATCTCTTGGGTTACAATAATTATCAAATATTTATACAAGACGTGATCTATAATCTTCTAGTGTTCTTACTCCTAGTTTTAAATTTATAAATTCTTTGAGTACAAAGATTCTATATCATTTCTAGATGTTTTGCATATAACTCATCCATATGTCATATTTGAAAGCACCTAATGAATCGATTATGGACTACAAATGTTTGGTCAATTTAAAATGACTTAGCAACATGTGTGTATGATTTTAAATTATTGTTGAGATGAATTGAACTTGTCAACCTCAAGAGAAAAACAACTAAATCCTCTCTTAAAAGTAGGTTGAAATCCTACAGAAGGTCTTAGGGTCACTATGACTTAGAATTAAAAGATAGTTCATTGATTTCGTGTTTGTTATTTTAACAAGGGTCCTATTTGGATTTCTTGTCAAATTTTTAGGTGGTCAAGTTTCAAGCTTTGCTTTGTGGGTTTTTTAATTCTAATGAAAAAGTGGAAAATATTTTAAACTATTGAATATTTCTTAATTATAACAAAAAAAGATTCATATTAACTAAATCAAATTTGTGTTCCTAGAAGATAATATAGTAGAAATGAACTTGTTGAGATAATTTTTTCTTTACATTCACAAGCAAGTTGTTGATTTCCTTAAAAAAAAAAGAAATTAGATTGAGGAAGGAATACAATGTACTCTTCCATACCAAACTCTTTGTTGAAGGGTAGGGCCATCCTATTGATTAGGAAGATGTGTGAGGGACCATCTAAGTTTGTGGCTGGCGGAAAAGCACTTGGGTGATGCTCTCCCTCATGCAGTTGGCAGTTGAGGCTTGTAAAACAGAAAAAGATGAAGATGTGAGTTCCAAATGTGAACATCTTTTCCATTATACTCTTGTACCATTAAGTTATTGTAAGCTATGATTTGTATTTATGATCTTGAATCTACTTATAGATGATATTTGAAAGATGAATTTGTTACTTGGGATTATATAATGTTACTTCTATTATGCAATATAATATAAAATGGTTTATTTTTGTGAGATAAGGGGGGATTTGTTGCTCACGAGTCTCTTCATTCTCAAGAGAATCCCAAGGAAAAAAATACCCTTATCCACCTCAATATAAGCTAAATGAAGAAATTGCAAAGAAAGTATATCCAAATTAATCACCACAACAAACTGCTTTAGAACTTGAGAGAGAAAAGCTTCTAGATTTCTGCCTCTGAAAGAGGAGCTCTTGTCCAAAAGACTATAGTGCAGATTCAGGATGCCAGTGCGGCGTGCTAGAGTCCAAATGATACACTGGCGTCCTAACCAACAAAGAGCTCAAAGACTCAAATGGGTAAACCAGAGCTTCACAATCTAACCCAAATCTGGAGTCTGTTGAACAAAATGAGAAGATAAATGATAGAACCTAAAAGAAGGAACAAGGAGAGTTAAGAGGGAACTTACGAACAACCAAATGTTTAGATCTTCACTCTGAGCTCTGCTTTAACAACCTACACACAAGACGAATGAGGAAAAATGTTGGGGCTCTATAGGGGTTTTCCATAGTCAAACCCTTGCTTTGGTGTTCCCACCTCCACGAAGAACCAAATAGATAGAGAGTAATCAAAATGGACATAAGGGAGTGGTGAAAGAAATCCTCGCTTTAGGAGGAGAACTCGCACCACCAAGTATTAAATGAATAAAGATAACTAATCTATTCGCAAATAGAAAAGAGTGAGAGAACATTACCAACAGGCCTCAGCCCCCTCTTGAACACATGAACACACCATTGAATGCTTACTAGAGAGAGTTGGTTGTGGGAGGGACCTTGGTCCCATAGAGCTTCGCTTGTAGAAGTGTTGTTGCCAAGAGTAGAAGAGATTGAGAAGTGAAGTGAAGCTAAAGAGAGAGCCTTGAATCAATGAGAGAACCCCCAAAATGAGAGCAAAAGAGGGGTTTTGTTGCATGAAAGGGCGGAAAAGAGCCATTACACATGAGGACTTGGCTATGAGGACACGTTTCAAGAGCCAATATTCAAGATTCCTCATTTCAAACTTAGAAAACCACCAGGATGCTAGCGTGTTGCGCAAGCATTCAAGAGAAAAGTTTTTGAGAAACAGGTCGTCGGGTTATTGTTGCTTCGCCATTGGGCCACATATAGTTAGAATTGTGAAATTCTGACCCATGGGGTTTTTGTCATAAATGTGTTTAGGTGTCATAAATGCTAGGCAAAGTTCTAAAATGTGAAATTTCCCATAGGTACAATTTTGCGACATTACATTTTGCCCCCACTTTAGTGGGCTCGATTTTTGGGAAAAATCGGCCACACTAAAGTAGAAGAGAATATTTTTTACTCAAGCTTGAAGTTTTATGAATTTTCATGCCAGAAGAAGGTACTGCAGAGGTCATAGAGGTCGAGCTGACTTGTACTAAAGATTCCCCCAAAGATCGAACTGGATGAAGAGTATAAGACCTACCATGAAAATCACACAAAATTTTATTCTGCAAAACTCAATTTTAAGTCAGTCCCAAAAATCGGAAGAAGCTACACCAACAAGAAGAATTATCAAGAAAAAAATTGGTATTCAAAAGAAAAATATGCTGAAGAGGTGACTATATGCCCCCTCTTGAGTTTGCCCCTAGCTAGGTGGGGTAAAATCAAGAGAAATCAGGGAGCCGCAAACTCTAGGAAAATGGGCCCTGGGGGGCCTATATATACCTAGGTGGGCCTCGAGAAGGGTCATTTGCACTATTCATCGCAAGAATTTAATTGACTTTTGTGAGAGAAAACTCATCAAAGTGTCAAGCAGATGAGAGTACGAGGATATGAGGCTCGACTAGCTACAAGCAGACATCATCGAGGGTCTCAAGGCAGATCAGGTAGGCCTCAAAACCCCTATATTTTAATTTTTTAGTGATTTTTTAGCACTTTTCAACCTTTGAGTAGTGCAAGCGTCTTAGATGCGCACACGCATCTTCGGCATGTGCTGGCATTCTAGGACCAACACTCCCATCCTAGGGATGCACTATCATCCCTACACCATTAATGTCAGATGGGGACACCTGCGCGACGTACAGATGTTTGCGCAACATGCACATGTCCTTTAATGATTTTCAACTTAAATTTTTTCCAGTCAGCCATGTACTGACTTAGACTTTTTCCTTTTTTCGTAGGACTATCCTGAGATTAGGGAGCATCTCGGTGGGCAGATGTTGCACCTACTTTGAGACCAGAGGGACTAACTATCCAAGCATGAGGCCACACATCTGCAGCACGTCGATCTCTAGCATGTGTACACCATGCTAGAGATGCTCTATCATGATCATATGTTGATGGTGTTGATGGAGAGGTGGGAAGCCACCACATCAAGCCTCTAGTTTCCTATTAGAGAGATGATAGGTACTTTGGAGGATGTCTATCGCACTCTCGATCTTCCCATTCATGGTCGACGGGTGGAGCTGGATGACGCACACTCGACACAAGAGTGAATAGATGGGGTATGATATTGCTCCAAACAGACAGACGATGGGGACAAGATCGGGCACATATACACTCGATGGTTTGATCAAGCCCAGACCACTACCCCTTTACTGTGTCGCATCATGGTGGTCATCATCACTGCATGGATCACCATAGATGGGTGGAGCTCTCACCTGCACATGAGCCTCGTTTATACCATTCAGGAGATGGTGGAGCGACACATAGTTTTTTGCGTGGGGGTGCAACATGTTGGCACACTTATACCAAAAGCTCGACCGATACGTGCATTATGAGTATCGGAGCCTGAATACATGCATGCTCCTACAAGTGTGGGCTTTCACCCACATCACATGCACGAGTCTAGAGGGCTTCTTGTAGCTGTAGGATTACACTATTATGATAGATGACTAGTATGAGCTCACTCGGTAGTGGAGACACGGTGATCTACAGTTCTGGAAGCTACAGTTTGATACCTTAATGCCAGATCATATTAGATAAAGACCCCACTAGCTATTCCAGTGGGTTGATGATGGTAGGTTCCTTCGAAACCTACATCGTGACCACTTCATTCTCGATCACATCGATTTTGTCAGTATGTCGTACTATTGGAGTCTAGTCATGTGGTAGCACGGGCGGATCTAAATGATCACCCTTCCTTTCCCCACATACACCTGAGTTGTTTGGAGCATGGTGAGGTTGGGGGACCATCTGTGTCCTACCTTAGCAGTCATTTGCCTCTTTGATGATGAGGCCGATGACACTGATCTACCAGCGATGGGCACAGTGGACAATGCTAGTGTAGCCTGATATTTTTTGGCATGGTGGGCAGCTCACCATCTCACCCCAATGTTCCCAATAGATGTCCCTATGGGGGATCCTAGTCTATAGAGGGATGTGCCACCACAACCACCCAAGCAGATGCGAGGCACCTAGGCAGTGGAGATGAGCAAGAGGAGCAACAAGAGTAGTAGGGCCAGCCAGAGCAGTAGGAGCAAGCCAAGGAGGTTAGGGTAGCTTCACCGAGGCAGAGGCGAAGGTGGAGGACGTCCTCTCTTCCACCAACTACTCTGATTTCATTGGCACCACCAACCCTTATAGTGTCTAGGGCAGCTTCTGACATCGGTGGTGCGGGACCAAGTGCTCCTCCTCCCTCTGACCCATTTTGGCAGCCAGGGGACCCATGTATGACAGTTGTTTATGCTATTTCATTTAATATTTTTAGCTTTTATGTCATGATGGTTTTAGTATCTATACATTTTGTGGTACTAATATACATTCTCTTTTTGTGGTTGTAGTGGATACTCAAGGATGGATTGGGTTCTTCACTCAATGCATATCAGAGGTGGCCCCTATCATGCCCATCCAAGGGGCAGTCCTAGAAATGTACCAGTCGATATTAGTGGGACATCATGTCCACCTTTTCAAGCTGGTAGCTCGCTTAAGGACTACCTATGAGGAGGCACAAGTGGATATTATGCAGAGGATTGTTGACGCTACCACACTCTGAGGGCAACATGACTAGTTGTCAGGGGAGTTGCAGACGACACTCGTAGAGCGAGATGCGGTCATGACGACGGTTGATTTTGTTGAGAAGGCATGTGAAACACTTTAGAGCCATCTCAACGACCTCGCAGGATAGCGGGTAGCAGTGATCTCAATAGGTGATCAACAACTGTAGTAAAAGCTCATCCAGGCCCGTATAAAAATAGCCTCCCTCCAGGGAGAGATTAAGGGGATGTGCACAACTATGTCTATGTCACGTTCACATGACTCCTGATCCATCTCCACCATGCAGCCCCGCCCCCAGCCACAGCCACAATCGTAACCAGAGCCAGAGGGCTCTAGGAGCCACATGCCCAGGCCATAGAGAGCTTCTTCTTGTATATCATTTTTGTAGTCTTTGTTAGTGTAATTAATATATAATTACACTTGCATAACTTTACTTAGGTTGAGCTAATTTTAGGTCAACATTAGGGTTGCATACTTTGCTTTTATAAAGCAAATCATCTCATTGTAATCTTTGGAATTCCTGAATATATCATTTTGCACATTCGCATGCAAATCTCTGTTTTTCTGATGTTTTCCCTTTTGTGGAAGGTGTTTAGGTTTGCATGCCTGATCTTGGATTCTAACATGGTATCAGAGCTCCAGACCTGCCGCTGCTTGTTCGTGATCTGAAGATATGGCTTCTCAGTGAGTTTCAAATGCAAGGGTTTCCATAGGCATCTTTTATGCAAGATTTGGGGGTAGCCAATTTTTTGGCACACTATGGGCTCAAACGGACATCGCCATCGCGTTCGCAACACCTCAAAACCCTAAGAATGCCTATTGTTTGGTTGATTTTGGTGATCTTGAGTTGGGAGGCAAAGAAAATTTACCAGGGAGGCCATACAGCCTCTCTAGCATGCTTTTCGAGGCACGAATTTCAAAAAAAAATGTTCATTTTTTGGTAATCGTGCCGGTGCCTCTAGTTATAAGCAAATCTACCACTGGGCGGCCACCCAACAGCCACCGTCATTGGTGGCTCCCCCACCAAGCTCCGCCGGCTAGCCGCCAGCCCTTGAGGGCTCCCTGCGTTGCAGCCTCGGTCCCATGGAGAACCAACCACCAGATCCAGCCCCCACGGGCTCCAAATGCATTGGCCGTAGGTTCTATGGGGGACCAGACCCCTCACGCCCGGCCCCTGGCCCACTGCAGCCCCCGCCCACAGTCATATGGCGACCAAGGGCCGAAATTTTTTCTATAGGGAGTGGTTTTTTGCAGTGACGACCTCCAGGCCGTCAAATTTATGCCCATGAACCACTGACGTCAGCATGACATCAGCGTCCGTACGGCGGTGTTTGTCCCCTCCTAACCCTAGTTTTCTCTAAAGAAGTAGTTTTTTTGTTTTTGGCATAACTTGGGCATACGGTATCGAAATCGGGCAAACGAGATATCGCCAGAAAGCTAGTTCTGAGTACTTTCATTTGGTGTAGTTTATCTTATAGTATTTTCCTATTTTACTGAATTTATTGCTGGTTGAAGTCAGATTTTTATTTTATGCTTTCGAGCTCATAACTTTTTGCCACGATCTCCGATTTTCGCTGTCTTTGCGGCGTTGGAAAGGTATTGAGGAGCTCTATGTTTCTATCCATGCACTTTTTTTTGTATCTGTCCCAGGTTTATCATTATTCCAGATTTGGCCCGATGGGTCATTTGGAGATTACTTGGATATTTTGACAGTTGGGAGAGTGCAACTTGCATCTTTGCACTTCATTTTCAGTGATACATCATTCAATAATTGACTACTGCTTCATAGATTCCAAGGTTGTTCTCGTTTGGAGTTTTTGAGTGCTCCGTGGCATCGGGTCTGCTGTCACATTATGATGATTCTGATATGGTTTCTTGTAGACAGAAGTATCTTTCCTTGCTTGTCGGATTGCGGTTCCAGTGTTACTCTACAGTGTTCTTCCAGTGCTTCTTTGCAGCATGTCATATCATTGTAGGGGGGTTTTGTCCCACTGGGTTTTCCTCCTCTACCTCTTTTTTGCATTTGTAAATGGGTACCTGATCAGGCCTAGTTGTTGGGACCCATCATTGCTTGCATGCATCTTCTTCTAGTGTTTTAGCTTCTTCCTAAGTTCATCTTAAGGGGGGGTGTTAGAGTATTAAGTTATATACTTAATTAATTATATCATACTGGTTAATTAATTAAGTCACATATTCCTCTAGTTGCTTAAGCTAAACTTAGGCATATTAATAATTGATTAATTATTAAGTGTGCACACTAGGGTTTCATTTAGGGTTTCCCTTTTAGGGTTTCTTGATCTCCTTCATAAGGATTGATCTCTTTGTAATATTTAAGATTCTCATAATGCATTTTACACTTTGAGGTTTACAGAACATCTTGTTGGTTTTGCATGTCTTTTGCATGTGACAGGTGAGTGCATGCAAGTGATCTTGGATTCTAACATGGTATCAAAGCCTTGACATGCAGCCCCTTCTCAAAATCTGGAGAAAACCATTGCAGATTTCGTTCAGGGTTCCTCGAGGATTTTTTGCCTTGAGTTCATTTATGCAGTATTTTGGATCAAATCGGGCCTCACCATTGGATTCAGAGCACTGGAAAAAGTCAGGTTTGGCTTTTATTTAGAATATTTTGGCCATGATTTGCCAAATCTGTAAGGGTTTCAAGTTTGGTATTTTTTTGCAAGCTCTGGAGGTCACCATTTTTTTGAAACATTTTGAGCAGAAACGGAGGTCACCATTGGATTCACAACGGCCAAAAACCCTAAGATTGCCCTTTGTTTCGTTGATTTTGGTGAAGTTCATTCGGAAGGCAAAAAATTTTTGCCAGGGTAGCCGTATGGCCTCCCCAGCACGCATCCCGAGGCACGATTTTTGAAAAAAATGGAAAAAATGAAGTTTTTCGGGAGTCGCGCCTGCGCTTGCAGTTCTAATGGTTTCCACCACCGAGCGGCCACCAGGCGACTACCGGCCCGCCGCCATCGCCGGTGGCTCCCCCATCCGATCGCTAACCCTGTTCAGCCCCTTCCGCCGAGCTCGGGGTCCTATGGAGAATCAGGTGTCCCAGCGCTAGCCCCCACCGACTCCTCTGCATGCACCACAGTCACATGGGCGACCAGGGGCTCTGCCCCAGCCCCTGTCCGCCAGCCCCTGGTTGCATGCAGGACCAAGGGCCCTTTTTTTCTTAGCTCTCTAGGCTGCCTGCAGGCCTTATTGGCCATTCTGGAGCACCTTTGAAAAAATCGGGCATAACTTTTGTGTACGGTGTTCGTTTTTCGCAAACGAGATACCGTTGGAAAGCTAATTCCGGCGCCAATCTATTCAATATTTTATTTTTTCTATATTTTTCTCCAGATTTGTTTTGCAGGTCCTTGAACTCAGATCTTCTGTTTTTCACTCCGGAGGGCATATCTTTTGACTCGGTTATCCTTTTTTCGCCATTCTTGCGGCATTGGAAAGTTGGTTCAATCCTCTACACAGATCTGAAGTCTATTTTCATTTTCTATTTATGCATGTTTATGCATTCTCTCTTTTTGCAGTCATTGGGGATTGTAATAAACGAACTGATATAAAGTTCCATCAGGGGGGTTTCTTGCATAATAATCTTCATTGTGTTTTGATGACAATTCCCATGGGTTGTAATTTGGTTTCTTAGTTTCTTTTGGCCACATTTTGTCTAAGCTTGACACATATCAAATTCATTTTGGTTCACACTTTAGATTGAGAGCCTATGGTTAGTGATCTGCATCGGTTCCATCTCAGTTTGAGGGCCACTAAATTTGTGGTTATTGTTCTCAAGTCTGTATGGTACTTTTTCCCATGGAAGAGTTTCAGTCTCAGTTTGGCATCGGCATCGAGATTCATGGCTTCTAGATTCTGTCATCATCATATCATCTACTGTTGCTCTATGGATTCCAGGGTTGTTCCAGTTTGGTGTTTTCGAGTGTTTTGTGGCATTGGGTCTGCTGTCACATTATGATGATTCCGATATGGTTTCTTGTAGACAGAAGTATCTTTCCTTGCTTGCCGAATTGCGGTTCCAGTGTTACTCCACAGTGTTCTTCCAGTGCTTCTTTGCAACAGTCATCTCATTGTAGGGGGGGTTGTCCCACTGGGTTTTCCTTCTCTACCTCATTATTGCATTTGTACATGGGTACCTGATCAGGCCTTGTTGCCGGGACCCATTCATGCTTTCTTGCATTCATCTTAGTTTTAGGTGCATGCTTATCTAGTCTCCCTAAGTTGCACTTATGGGGGGGTGTTAGTGTAATTAATATTTAATTACACTTGCATAACTTTACTTAGGTTGAGCTAATTTTAGGTCAACATTAGGGTTGCATACTTTGCTTTTATAAAGCAAATCATCTCATTGTAATCTTTGGAATTCTTGAATATATCATTTTGCACATTCGCATGCAAATCTCTACTTTTCTGATGTTTTCTCTTTTGTGGAAGGTGTTTAGGTTTGCATGTCTGATCTAGGGTTTCTAACAGTCTTGATATATATTTGTAGAATTTTTTTGTATAGACACTGATACACATATACAAAAGCCACTCATTTTTTGACAACAGTGGCATGATACATGTACATGACTTTTGAAATTTATACATATATGTATGAGATACTTGTTTTGATATTATGACATTATTTACGTGATGTGTATGTTCCTTACTTTCATGTATGTTGATTCTATGGATTATATATATATATGGATGTATGTTTAAATTAGATGCTATCATGATTTAATGAACACACATGGATGTATGTTAATTAAATACAATGATGATCTAATTGCCTAAGTAGATGTAATTTAATGCAAGGATACATAGCATAGAAAAAAACATATGGATGTCTCACACACACACACATGGTTGCATCATAAACACAAAAGTTTTCATAATATGTTAATGAATAAATTTCAACATATGCAATGCTACAACCCTTAAAGAGTGAACATTACACATATGACATATTAAACACTACGCATAGTATCGATGAAGATGCATTGCATTAACTAGTTCTTTAGAGGCATCCCGTCCATGGATGATAACCCATACACACCCAAGCCATACATGGAGATGAAAATGTAAGGAACCAACCAATTAGGATTGAATTTTCCCCTTTGATCAAGTGACACATTTACATTTCTCTGATTCTCATAGAGAACTAGGCCACCTACCTTGAAAGTTCTAGGAAGCACACTTTGATTATACTATCTAGATAATGATCGTTGTTAAGCTTTAAGATGATTGAGGGCCTATAATCGACGTCCGTCGAGCATCTCTAGCTAATGCAAATGATTAGCTCAATAATTTTCATCATTAATTAACCCTTTAAGGGAAACCCACAAAGACAAGATTTCCAACTCTAAAGGCATGATAACTTCGACACCATACACAAGGTTGTAGGGCATTTTTCTCGTCGTCGTACGAACACTTGTGTGATAGGCCTATAAAGCATATGTTAATTGAACATGCCAATCCTTACCATTTTTATTTACTATTTTGTGAGGAATGAGCTTAAGAGTCTTATTAGATGCTTCCACTTGGCCATTAGATTGAGGATAATACGATGTAGAAAATCTATGTTGAATGTGAAACTTCTCTAGGAATTACTTTGCTTCCTTGTTATTGAATGGTGTACCATTGTCAGAGACAAGAGTAGAAGGCAACCCAAAATGAGAAATGATGTTGTTTAGAAGAAAGCTACAAATAGCCTTAGCATTTGTAGAGTGAAGTGGAATGGCTGCGACCCACTTTGTGAAGTAATCTGTAGCATTAATGATAAAGGTGTGTCCTTTAGAAGAAGGAGGTGATATTTTTCCGATAATATCCAATCCCCATTTAGCAAACAACCAAGGAGAGGTTTGGTTTTGTAACTCTTGTGCAGGAGCATGAATAAGATGACTCTGTTGTTGACATTGTAGGCACTTTTTAACAAAATTGAAGGAGTCTTATTCCATTGTTTGCCAAAAGTAGCCCATGTGGATCAATTTTTGCACCAAGGATTTACCACCAAATATCCACCCTCAGAACCCGAATGGGATTCCTTAAGGGCAAGGGGTATTTTTTCCTTAGTGAGACATCAAAGAAGCAAGTCATTATAAGATTTCCAATAGAGAACATCCAACAAGACAACATAATGGACTGAGAGCTTTCATATATGAGTGCGATCATTTTTCCTCGCATCATTAGGAAAGTTTCCAATCTTCAGATAGTTGTAGATGTTAGAAAACCATTCTCTCGAGTCTATGTGAGAACACACAAGAGCATCAGATTTAGGTTGATAAAAAACAACAAGAAACCAAAGAACTTGAACCATGAAGTGGTATTCTTTCGTATCTTCATCTGAAGGTACCAGGGAGGCAACACTCACCATGGCATCTGCGTGTCAATTTTTCCTTCTAGGGACACTGTCTATCATGAAAGAGGAGAACCAATTAAGTAAGGACAAAGAAAGGTCTCGATACCAAGGCAATTTACTTTTCTTATCCTGATGGGTTCCCATAATCTAATTCACAATAAGCTCAAAGTCACCGAGTATACATAGATTTTTTACTTTTAGCACAATTGCGGCACGAAAGCCAATAATGAGAGATTTGTACTCAATGATGTTGTTGGTACAAGGAAAGTCCAATCGAAAGGAGAGAGGGACCAACTTACCTTTAGGTGAGATTAGAACCACTCCTGCTTTTGAGCCAGTTTGACATCATGACCCATAGAAATACATCTTCCACACAAGGTCATGAATGATCATGAAAATGTTCTCATTAGGCAATAAGTCCAAACCTGGTAAGGAGCGAGATGAAGGAACATCCACCAATTGATCGACAACCGCTTGACCATTTATTGATTTTTGAGTGACAAAATTTATGTCAAACTTAGAAACCAACATTACCCACTTCGCTAACCTCCCAACAAGGTTGGCACTGGAGAACAAACACTTTAGAAGGTCACTTTTCACAATGACATGTGTTTCGACATGAAGAAGATAGTGTCTTAGCTTATGTGTTGTAAAGACAAGAGCAAGACATTGTTTCTCCATGGATAAATAACAGGTTTAAAAATCAACTAGGACATGAATAATGTAGTAGACCACTCTCTCTTTCCTGGCATCATCATACTAAGCCAACAAGGCTGCCAAAGCGTGTGGTGATGCAGCAAGGTAAAGAAAAAAGGGTCTATCTTGCATAGCCGAAATTAGTACTGGAAGATTAACAAAATAAGTTTTGATTGAATCGAAAGCTTTCTAGAATTCTTCATCCCATACAAAGCGAACATATTTTTTCAACAAGCGAGTGAAAGGAAGGGTACGATCAGCCAATTAAGATATGAATCTATGAATTGCTTGAATCTTCCCTTGTAAACTTTGCAACTCTATAATGTTCCTGGGTGGAGGCATGTTAACAATTGCTTCGATCTTATTTGTGTCGACCTCAATTCCACGATGAGAGACTATAAATCCCAAAATTTTGTTTGTGCCTACACTGAAGACACACTTAAGAGGATTAAGCCTCATCTTGTAGAGTCGAAGCCTTTCAAAAATAAGATGAAGGTTTTTCACGTGATCATGATGGGCTATATATTTTTCCAAGATATCATCAACATAGCCTTCTAGAATTTTATGAATGAAGTCATGGAATATTAGGGTCATTTCCCATTGGTAAGTTGCCCCCGTATTCTTTAAACCAAAGGGCATGAGAATATAATGGAAGGTACCCCAAGGTGTAGTGAAGACTATCTTGTACTGATCTTTCGAGTTAATACAAATTTGATTGTAACCTGAGAAGCCATCCATGAAAGATAGTAAGGCATGGCCTACAATCAAATCCATAAATATATCTATATTAGGTAGTTGGAAATCATCTTTAAGAGAAGCCTTATTAAGATCATGAAAGTTAATGCATATACGAATACGTCCATCAGGTTTACTAATGGCAACAATATTCAAAATCCAAAGGGAATAGTTGACTAGATGAATAAATCCTACTTTCAATAGCTTCTCTATCTCAGTCTTAACCAACAACGCAACCTTGGGATTGATCTTTTGGATTTTCTGCTTAGCTGGCTTGGTGTCGGGACATAGAACAATATTGTGAACCACTATAGACTCATCAATACCAGGCATGTCCTCATACGCCCAAGTAAAGATATCAGGGTGAGAATGTAGAAGGTCAGAGTGCTCCTTAGCTTCCTTGGAATAAAGGCACTTCCCAATCTTAATTACCTTTTTAGAAGATTTAGGATCCATTGAGACTTTAGTAGTATCTCCTTTAAGAAGAGAACTACGATCTTCAAGATGCGGTATCCAAACACCATTGTCAACATTAGCTAAAGGGTCCTCCTCATCAACTATCAAGATAAATTCTCCAAAATATGCCTGCTTGTTCAAGCAATATGAGAATCATCTCTTATGATGAAAAGGAGGCAAAGAGGAGTAGGAACCTAAGAATTCCTCAAGTGCTTCATCCAAAGAGAAAACATCTAAGGGGACTTCTTCATCCTGTGCCCCATCCTCCATGAATTAAGGATGAACCAGACTAAGCGACTCAACTAAAATCATGTTAACACTCCACCAAGGTTTATGATTAGATTGTTTAATAGAGCATCCCAAACCCAAATTGTTTAATACAATTCTTGAGAGTGGAAACAACTGAAGCCCAACCAACAATTGCTAGTTCACAAAGTTGAATAGATTCCAAGTCAACTTTGATTGTGACTACTCAATTATTTGCAACAAACTTTAGAGAATGATGTAGAGTGGAAGTTACGACACCCATAAGATGACTCCAGGGTCTTCCCAGAAGAATAATATAAGGAAAATGGCCATACATCAAATAAACCAAGGTGGGTAAGGTAACATGGCCTAGCTACAAAGGCAATATTATCGTGCCTAGAGCCTGTCATCTAGCATTATCGAACCCACAAATATACAAAGAAGAAGAAGCTAAAGAAGAAGAATCAACTTTAATCTTGGGTAATAGATCGATACCACAAACATTGAGGACCGAACCAGTGTCAACGAGGGTACAACTAATACCAATAGTATTAACATTAACTATAATCATTAAAGGATTTGTTTATTTCTTCACATCTAGATGCGGGAGTTCCTATGGGTAGAATGTGATATTCAATGAATCCACATGAATATGAGCCATTGACGCATTAATATCAGTCACCCTAGTGGAGGAAGGTAAGAGAATCTTTTGTAAGGATTCCTGAAGCACACCCTAATAAACCAGAGAGGTTTGAAGCAAATCCCAAAGTGAGATCTTAGCCAGAGTAACACAAAGTTATTCCACAGAATCATAATCACCTGATGCTTTAGTCACAGGTTTAGGTGTTGGAGGAGGACTTAGTTGAGAAGGTGATAAAGAAGTAGGAACTTGAGTAGGTTGAGATGTAGGAACAAAAGGTTGTTGATCCAAATTATGTTTGTTTCTTCTTGTATTATATGTGTGCCCAACAACATTATAAGAAGCAGTGTTCCTAGCTTTTATGAACCTTGAATATAAATTTGATGAATCATCACGATATGAAATTCCATAGACAAAATGATCATTTTTAGGATAATGGTTGGTTGAATTCAAGTAAATGACGAGCTTCTGGGGCTTGGAGAAGCCACATAGACCACCACAACATTTACCGACTCTTCAGCTTGTGAAGAAGAAGTTTTCTCAGAAGATTTACAGATAAGGAAAGAAACTTCTAAGAAATCATCTAGAGCATCATCAAACATATCGAAATCTTCCTTAGAGAAAGCGAAGTTATCATAAACATTGAAACATTGTAAAAATAGATCTGACACGTTTCTCATCAGGTTCACCAGAATGTGACATAAGGGGGATTCGTTGCTCACGAGTCTCTTCGTTCTTAGGAGAATCTCAAGGAATGAACTACCCTTATCCACCTTAATATAAGTTGAATGAAGAAATTTCAAAGAAAGTATATCCAAATTGAGCACCACAATAGACTTTTTCAGAACTTGAGAGAGCAAAGCTTCTAGATTTTGTAAAGCTCGAAAATTTAACACATTTTAAATTAATCATTCCTATGTTCATTGATCATCATAAATGAGATTTAGTGATAGCAAGAATAAAATTCAACATCTAAAAGTGCTCAAAGCAACATTAATTTAATAAATTGAAAATTTGAAATTACATACACCACATAGTGGTGTTACAAACCATTTGTTTCAATGATACATCATCAAGTATACATCCATAAATACATTCATGAAATATATAGTTTCAATTTACAGTTAGGCTAACAACCTTACAATGAATAATATAAGAAGCAAATCCATAGCAAAAAAATCCCTGAACGTCATTCACCTTGATGCCACCAATCTTCTTGCGCTGAGGCCAAGAGTGTGGTTAAGGCGCCTTTTCTACCCAACCACGAAGTACATGACTTCCTGAGGTTTCTTCCTAACTCGAAGAAATCCCCGACCTTGCATGAGGAGCCTAGAAACCCGGTACAATAAAGTAGGAGGGAACTCTCAATGCATGCCTATTTGCCTATATGCATTCCTAACTAGAAAACATATTTATTGCAAGCAGGATGTGGCAGAGACAAAATAACATAAAATTCTAGGCTTTTAATCCATCTATTTCAATGGTACATTGCTTGGTCAAGCATAAAGAAATAAAAGGTAGTTTATGAAAAGGATAAACTATTGTCTCTATGTACCCACATTCGACATCCTATCCCGAAAGTTTCCATAGGGAAGAAGATATTGACATGATTTCATACAAAAATCTCATAAAATTCAAGCATTTATCAAATCAACATGATTACACTAAAGCACATTATTTTACCAATTACTAAAATAATTCAGATTTGTGGTTTAAAAATTGACTCATTCTTTGTCCATTTTCTATCTCAAAGAGAAAAGTAATGCATGTCCAAATTACTTTTTTCGAAGTAAGTCATTTTAATTTTATGATATTTTTTCCTAAAAGTAAATGATTGTCTAAATGGAAGGATAACACAATGAGAACACATTTGATAATAATTCCAAGTTTACATATATTCATGAATAAATTAGCCAGATTCAGAGTAAATCCAAAGGCATTGGAAAACTTGTCCTTTCACTTTTCATTCATTGTTAAATCTACGTATTGCCTCCATTTACACAATGTTTTGCATTGGTTTCATGTGAAAAAGTAACTATTTATCTATACTTATATTAAAATAATAGAATCAAAGTAGACAACTTTCAGCTGTAGTGAGTTCATAGTAGAAATTTCTATTTTGGTTACAAATAGTAGATGTTAGATTTAATTATACATCTATGTAAATAAAATTAATACACAACTCCACAAGATTCCCATCCATATCTAACTGAAAAACAAAACATCAAACAGTCCAGCAGCTAAATGAACATATGGTATGTACCTATAAGTTTATATTCTTCTAATTGCAGAGGTATATACATTTACATGTGTTTAAAGTATGAATACATATATATATATATATATATATATATATATATGTACATTATTTATATATTTGTAGATATATATATATATATATATATATATATAAACTTATTTATATATATTCAATTGAAAACTGTGCATTTTATTTTTATTACAGAACCATGCATATACAACAAAAGAAGAGATATACACATACTTGCTTATATATGTAAGTATATATATATATATATATGTATATATATACATTATATATATACATATATATATATATGTATATATACACATATATACACATCTTAAATCAAAATCAGGACTATATATTTTATTTCCACTTCACAAAGTATACACAACAAAGGAAATTTCCACATATATATAAAAATACATAAGCGGATATACATTCGTAAATCAAATTCAAGTGAAGGAAACCACACGCAGCTAACAGATCCATGCGTGTTTACATGGCGAAGGGAGAAGGCTAGATTGGTCAGCGCAATCCCCATGGGGGACGTTGTTGCTCCCACAATGCAGCCTCCCCTGTGGGGGGGGGGGTGGGGGTGCGGGTTGTGGGATAGCCACTTTGTATGAACATAAATACTTCCACTTTCAGACAATTACAGACTTAGGAATTTCAAATAAAATACAAATCTCTTTTCAATTCGACAAAGCCAAAAATAAATATTATTCTTTTATATAAATAAATATATATGTTTGCATATATATATATATATATACATGTATATATAATCGAATATATGTCTATATATATATATGAGGATATATATATTCATTTCTTGCACATATTTTTGATCTCATTTCCAGATCAAAAAATTATAGGAGATGGTTTACACAAATAATTAAATAGATACATTTATATATTGAAAGATATATAAATATATGAAACTTTTACAGAGGAAAGGGAGAAAAGAACAGATTACACAACTCAGGCAACAAATTTTAAACAGCAAACACCCAAATATGGTAATTACGAAGAAACGATTTCCAAAGAATTCCTTTCACTTATTTCACAGTAAGAAATTTAATTGCATTGGAAAAGGATAAAACCTGGAGAACGCTTTCCTCATATTTGATTGCTTGAATCTCCAGCCATATAACCTCCTTTGCTCCCGAATTCATCCTGTAACCTCTACCTTTTTCCTTTATGTATTTTATCTTGTAGAGCTACAAATAAAAGAGAACCCCCTCTCTTGCCCCCATATTTTCCCCAATTTGTTTTGCAGAGCTCCCAAAACCCATAACATTGCAAATGAAAAATACAGTTACCTTTTCTGTTGCCCATTTCTCGTTTTTTAAGATTTTCTCTCATTCCCGAGACCTAATCTTGAAATTGGGAGAATTTTTTATAAAAAAAAAGATTTTATTTTCTATCCAACTTTTATCTCCAATTTTAATTATTATTCTTATTCTAATTACCTTCCAACATTTTTTGAAAAACACATATTTGCATAAGCTATTTATTTGCATTCAAATATTAAAACAAGAGCATGGAATTGGCATTGATTGAAATCAAACCATTATTTTAAACAATGCCACACAACGTTCAATTGCATATGTAAATATTTAATTAATCTAGAATTAATTTTCCATTCTTTTAATTGCTTTTATGGAAAAAGGAAATAACCATTTAAAATTTATCGATAAATAAACAATCATCTAGAACACATGCTAAATGCATCTCTATGACTTTAAATGTTTGTGTGTGATTGAGAGCATCATTCCTGCTTTACCCTGCCAAGAAGCTAATCTCCCCTAACTTAGCCACACCCTTGGTCTTCGACCACCTACCACTCAAGTACACTCAAGCAACTAATCATGAGATTAGTAGCCAAATAGAATCAAATCAACTTAGCTCATAAGATCAAAATACATTAATTCTGAATATCACTTTTCCAATTTACATCATTTTCAAAAATAAGGCAATATTTCATTCACTACAAATTCCCACCAAATTTAACACCAAATTCATTATCGTTTAATCTACCATGCACATACATTTAGTCATGAAGCAAAAACCACATAAAGCAAAAGTAGGCATCACCAATATTAGAGATGTGACAGATTTCTACCTCCGAAAGAGGATCTCTTGACCAAAAGACTACAATGCAGATTCAGGATGCTAGCGTGGTGCCCTAGAGTCCAAATGATGCACTAGAATCCTAATCAATGGAGATGTCAAAGACTCAACTGGGCAAACCAGAGCTTCACAATCTAACCTAGATTTGGATTATATTGAACAAAATAACAAGATAAAGGGAAGAAACTAAAATAAGGTATAAGGAGAGCTAAGAGGGAACTTACGAACAATCTGACATTTGGATCTTCACTCTGAGCTCCACTTTAACAACCTACACACAAGAAAGATGAGGAAAAATGTTGGGGTTGTATAAGGGTTTGCCATAGTCAAACCCCCATTTGGTGTTCCCACCTCCACGGATAGCTAGATAGATAGAGAGAGTAATTGAAATGGAAAAAAGGGAGTGGTTAAAGAAGTCCCTGCTTTAGGAGGAGAACCCTCACCACCAAGTAGTAAATGAACAAATAGATTTAATCTATTCGCAAATAGAAAAGAGCTCGAGCTCGTTACCAACAGGCCTCAACCCCCTCTTGAACACACAGATGCACTACTGAATGCTTGCTAGAGAGCTTTGGTTGTTGGAGGGACCTCAATCCAACAAATCTTCGCTTGTAGAAGTGTTGTTGCCAAGAGTAGAAGAGATTAAGAAGTGAAGTCAAGTTGAAGAGAGAGCCTTGAATCAATGAGAGAACCCCCAAAATGAGAGAAAAATAAGGGTTTTATTGCATGCAAGGGCGACAAAGAGCCGTTGCACCCAAGGACCTGGCTACAGAGACACATGTCAAGAGCCAAGATTCAATATTCCCCATTTAAGACTTGGAAAACTGCCAGGACACTAGCACACCACGTAGATGTTTGTGCGCCGCACAAGCGTCTAAGAGACAAGTTTTTGAGAAACAAGTCATTGAGTTGTTGTTGCTTCACCATTGGACCACATGGAGTTATAATTATGAAATTACGACCCATGGGGTTTTTTTCATAGATGTGTTTAGGTGTCATAAATGCTAGGAAAAGTGCTAAAATGTGAAATTACCCATAGGTGCAATTTTGCGACATTACAATTTCAAATGTGCAAATATGTTGTTAAAAAGGAAAATTTTATTTTCATGTATTTGTGAGCTTGAAATTTTCACAATTTGAGTTAAAACTTAGGTGAGATCAATAGGGTAAACTTTGGGCATGTTACATGTGGTATCCGAGCTACCAATTTCAACACTAGGACCTATGAGCTCACTATGTTATTATTTCATCTAACATTATGAGTCGCTAATGTTTGGACTTCTTGTGCTAGGATGGTGCAACTCAGGATGATTGCTAGGAAGTTAGTGATTGAAAATGAGTGCTACTTGAAAGCCCAAAAAGAAAGAGAAACCATAGTTAAAACTATAGAATGAACCAATTTCACTAGGGAGATATGGGTTGGTGATACTATTGATGGTGTTTTCTGCACAAAAACAACTTAGATAGAATATAGTATTCTATCTCTCTTGAAAGGTTGATCTCTATGAGAAAAGAGATAACCCCAAGGTCTCTCGAGTGTCAGGTCATGACAATGCAGTGGAACCACTCAGTGATAAATATGAAAATGTTGGTAATCACAAAGGGACCTTACAAAACAAATGTTGGAGACTCTAAACTTATCAAATTTTGCAACAGGGTGATACTTGAGTTCCTACTTTAACCATAGTTCAAGAAATAGAAAAAGATAAGGGTTTCAAAAATACTAAAATTAATATTACTCCTAAGATCAACAATACCAATGAAGAAATACTTGGAACGAACCAATCCCTTTAAAACTACTTTTTGTTTAACCAAGGCTATACCTGCAATCTCACAGAAACAGTGCAATCTTCTAAGGAATTAAAGATTTTCAGATTATGCACGTTCATCCAAGCCAACCTTAGTTTTGTGGTTGACATGGAAAAGTTCCCACAATTGAACTAAGCACATAAATAATAGGTATAGGTTGACCTTGCACAACAGTCCCACAATAAAAAAACTGCCCAAAGTATGAACCAGAGATTGCTACAACACTCCAAGAATTAAGTCACAAGTACCATTAAATTATTTACTTTAAACCTAAAATACATTCAGATATTTCCAAGCAATTTGGAAGATAGAATAAGAACCATGCAAGACAAATCAATGTAAAGAAGACACCAATAATAACACAATGTCTTCACTTGTATTAAATCACCAGTAATAGCAACAATTCTGGTATTCTGTATTACAACATTTTCTTGAAAATGAAACTAACTCCTAATTCTTCTAATCTACTGTCTAACCCTTTTCTTTCCAACAATAACCTGCTTTTTCTTAACTAACCAACCAACCCTTCTAACCCTTTCAAATGAGGCGAAATTCCATACTTATAGAAATCTTGCCCATGCTGGCTTGAGCTAGGGTTACAGAGAAGGTCAACCACCAACCCAATCGGCCCAGACAACCCACAATAAATCACCATCCTGTAATGAATGTGTGAGGTGCCCCTTCAGATCGGCCTGGGATCTCTACAAATCTTGATTCAGATCGAACAAACCCGCAAGTCCCTTCGACAGTAATGTCCTTGATACCTATTTTTCACTACCAGCTCAAACAGGTAGAGCTTAATTGCAAATTCAAAGCCAAAAGGTACACAAGATATTCAAAATTTTCTGCTAAGTACTCATTTTTGTGCATTACAATGTAAATTTCAGTGATATTATGCAAAAACATTTCAAAATGATATCATAAGTTTGCATAATGTTTGATGTTTTATTCATAATGTACAAACCAGAATCCCACACAAGTCGTGGGAGTAACTTAATTTGATTTTCATAATCAAATAGGAGGTGCATGAAGTAAAGTAAATTATACAACTGAGAATAAAGAAAGCATAGGGTAGAAATTGATTCGTGATTGCCTGGAATGACGAATCGTTGACAAGTTGAAATCTTTAGTTGTGACTCTGAATCGATCCAACTCCAAGCTGCAATGCACCAGCAAGTACGATAGAAGTGTGGTTAGAGAAATGTGAATCAAATCCTATCATATTCCTCTGCTATCAACAGAAATATAACATACAATTGATCAGGCATCCATCAGATGATAACAATAAAAAGGCATAAAACTCAAAAAGGAAGCTTTCAACTTCTTTTATTTTGCTAACATGTTTGTTCACTGTGCAGGAACAGGTTTATTATGTTCATGATCATTTTATCAGATATGTGGAGTAAAACGGGCTCCCACAAGGGTTGAGCTCGACATATCAAGGAGGACACACTCTCAAGTTACATATGAGAGTCTTTAGAAAATGTCTGAACAATCATTAAGAGAGTTGCTGAAACTAAGAATATAATCATATAAGCAACCTTATTTCAAAGAGATTCAGAAAAACAAGTTAAGAGCTCATAAATTTCATTGATATTTTGTTTTAGCTTTGCTTTACATTTTCACATTACATTTGAATGAAGTATAGAGCCTCTTTACACTGAAGAGAAATAGAAACAAAATATCAAGCATCAAGCTATTTCATGGAGCTTTGGAATTGATTTTACAAGGGACAATGAGTATTCACCATCGTGGCTGAAGAGATTTGAAACATCCAAATGCCATTATCATGATAACCTACAACAACAATCATTAAGGGTAGCAAAAGGTAATTAAGTTGTGTAAAGAGTCAAGAAGTATGCAAGGTGTTTGAAGGAAGCTTTGTGACAATTTGCAGCAGAAGAAAGAGAGTCAAATATAAAAGAAAAACAACACCAAGGCAACTGTCATGTTTGCCCAGAAGAGTATCTTTCAAAATCACAATGGATAAGCAACATTATTATCAAATATGAATTTGTTGAACAAACATCTATCACAGTGATTTTCAGACTTGGATCAACACAATTGCAAGGGTAAGTATATTGTTATTTTATCAAGGACAACCAAGGCCATACACAGAGGAGATAGTGACAAAATGAGTTCATGATCCTATATTCTTCAGATATGCCATCAACATTCAATCAGTGCACGGTCAATAGGGATTATCAAGTCTCAAATTTATCAAAGTAGTTAATTCTTCAATGAGCAGGAGAAATCTCAAAGTTAAAATCAAATAGCCTTCCATAGAGGAAAATACAGTGGGATTATGATAGCCTAGTTCAGGTTACAGTAAGACTGCTACTACAAAGCCGATAAATGTGGAATAAGACAGTACATAATCAAACGTGCCATAGTTTTAAAGTCATTATGCTAAAGAAGGATGGCTTTGTGCTCATATCCTTTTTCACTAACAATGCTTTCATATACAATGGAGGAAATGGTCATCATAATCTTCACAAGTCAAAACATCAAAATCACATGTTCATGAAGGTCACTGTAAATTGTGAATTTGACTTGAAAGGAAATAATGATTTTTCAAGTGGGCCAACATTATGAAAGAGGGACTCACTGTTTTGGTAAGCCCCGGGTTAAAGGTTGTGCAAGAATGGAAGTGCAGAAAGAGAATTTGTCTTTTCTGTTTTAAAAGTCAAAAAATATAATATAAAGTTTCTTGCTGTATCAATGAGCCATAGCCGGAATTGTGATATTTTTATAAAACTCATAAGATTATATTAGGTTGTGTGTTTGAAACCATTGAAAGGAGTTCTTCTACACAAGGGTTTCAAGTTTTGTCAAAATACAACAGATGCTTTCATTGACCATCTCTCTTTACGGGATTTTCATAACCCATCTGGGTTTCTTCTATTAAGACATAATGAGATTTCAGATCTCAAATGATTCAAAAGTGCCTTCAGAAAAATAAAATAAGGATCATGTCATAGCCCAAATCATTTTATTCTATCAAGTTGCAAGATACCCATAATTCAAAAAAGTATAAAGCCATTATTCCATTCATGTGTTGGATATCTGTGTCCATACAGAGGTTGATTGTTCTTTTTGAGAGTAGGTAGCTTGTTTCTGAAGAAACAAAATTATTATTTATTAAATGAACTATCCATCAGGGTGACTGGGGAGATTCAGAGAAAAATAACAGAGATGCAGGAAGTATAGAAACAACCAAGATGAAGTTTTGTAATAGCACCATGAAGTTTGCTCATGGGTTTTCATATTCAGTTTTTTGGAGGAGTCTCTACCTATTTTCGAGTTTGCTAATAAATTGCTATCAAAACTCGTATGCTCTCATTAATCCTTCATGGCAGCTAGCAGATCAAGATTTTGTGCCATCAAACAAAAAATCTAGAAGATGAGCAGGCAGCGGCCAAGTCACAGTGGACAAATGTGAAACCCAGATAGGGTTTTCCATCAAGAAAAAATATCAAATATAGAAATGGTAATAGTTTCATGCCAATATTGCACAAGAAAATCTTCAGAAATAATACAGGAGCAGAGACAACAGTCTATAAGCATAATAATAAGCACACAGAATGCCTTTATAAGGCTACGACCATACTGTCACAAAAAGGAAAGCCTTCAATGTTTTCATAAGAAATACAACAAAAAAATCTTAGTATTTTCCTGAGCTAAGAGCCACTTACCAACTGACAGTGTTTTGCATGATGACCTTGTCCTTGTCTCCAGTTTTCTCAATCTCAACTCTCAGTCTTCCTCTAGCTCGAAACCCTACCACAACCTCTTGGTGGCGGCACAACAAATGAAGGAGGATTCATGATGTGGAAGTGATAAATGATTAGGTTTGGATATGTTTATTCGCCCTAATCCAAATGATGGGGATTTTTGACCATGTGGCTTCATTTTAAATCATTCTGTTTTATTTTTCCTATGGCCATGAATTTTAAGTCAATGGACCTAATAGTCATGTGGTCGGCCTTTACCACAATATGCTTTAAGGCTATAGTGCCCGTTGGAGTCCACCTTCACATTATTGCATGGAGTTTAGAAAATAGCAAGTGTAATTTAAATTTTAAGTAATGTTTTATTACTTTAATATTTAAATATATAAATGATGAAAGGTGGAGTTAAAAAAAGGTACCCTTTGAAGATCAAATCATGCACATTGAAGATGGAGATAGACTTTCACTTTCAGTCCTCATATTGGCACCTATTTACATGATTTTAATTGATTTAAACACTTTGACTTAGAAACTCAAAGTCATTTACCCATGCCGATTTGAACTGGAGATATTCCCTAGGCATTATGGAGTTCATTTTTGGTCATTTTCATGCGGTTTCAGATCTCCACCAGTTCATCTACTTGAGAGGCAGAGTTGAGCCTATTTTTGGCTATTTTCATGCATATTTGGGCTATTTTTATCAGGGTTTTCTCTTCTGCTTAGATTTCAGCTTTGGAGTTATCATTTTTACTTCAGTTGGATTTCTCTTCCATTATTGGTTGCTTTGAGCATGCCTATTGTATATATTGAGGAAACTTAGTCATTTTTCCTCTAGTTCTTGTTTTCCATCCTTTGCATTCTGCAAAATGAATTATTTGTAACTCAGCTTTCTGATTTTAATATTATGCAACAACTTTATAGGTCAATTAGTGTATGGTTTGCAAAAAGACTCCTTTCATTTCGAGCATTTTAGAATTTGCCTTCAAGATTTCAAGCATCATTGTTATGTAGGATTAATCGAAGAGTTATTGTGTTAGTAGTTTTGAAACCTTTAATACTTTTGTCTCCTTCATGAATTTTTGTATACATCCTAGTTTAAATTCACTGGTTAAACACTGTGCAAATCAATAATCAAATAGCCTAGTTGTGGAAATCATATTTTCCGTCTAAGATTGTTTCTTTAAAGCCTCTGTTTAAAAAATTGAAGTGATTGAGCTATTAGATCAGGTTGTGCAAATGAAAATAGTGGATAATCATTTTGTGAGTTAAGTCTGCATATTAGATTCCATCGGTGCATCACCATAGTTAAGATTTACAGTTCTGCATTTAAATTTAGTCTTTCTCCCTTTTCCCAACAAGTTACTCAGTTATTAATTAGGAAATCATATAGGAACTGGGCTAGAATCTGGAGGTCTAATTCCTTATAGGGTACCCACAACCTAGAATTAGTTCCCATGTTTCAACAGATTGCTGAATTTAACTATTCAAGCATTCGGGTGCAATCTGTTTGACAACAGTCCCACCGGTGAGAAGCAAAAAAATGGGTAATGTGCACATCATATGAATATGAATACGAGTCACCGATCAATAGCCAAGCTGGGCCTTTCCAATGAATTCGATCAAGTCAAACCAACTTGAATGCTCCATGTCACGTCCAACTCAGACGAACGACCCTCGAGCGCATCGACCCAACTGCGTACGAGCGAGTTTCACCTGCCCGCAGCCGTAAAATGTACCTAGTTGCAATCCCACAAATACCGCAACATCTTCAAAGTACACCCACTTATTCTCTTGGCCTCAACAATAATAACCTACCTGATCCAACCTGCATTCAAAATGGCCACCATTAGTATTCATTATGACATGAAAACTTGTGTTAATCTAATGCAAACAACATGCTAATCATCAGAGAGATCCAAAACAGCCATCATAATCTATTAAACTTCATTAAAGCAGCCTTGTCAAAGTTTGGGATTTTCACCCCTCTGTGGAATTCAAGTCAGGAAGGAATTTCGAGGAATTCCAGGCCAGGAGGATTTTAGCGAGGGAAGCACATAAATCACCAACAGGCCAATCACTCATTAGTAAAAACTCAAGAAATGTTTGCACATATCATCCAAATCCATCATGCAATGTAGAACCATTAATCATCTACTCGCGAATCCCCTCAGTCTTTGACAAATAGCAGACTTTCGAAAAAATTCGACAGGGGTGGAAATCATTGAAACTAGCAATACTTAGCACATCATGGGAAAATGAAGCAGGGATGGACTATCAGGATTTTCCCAAGGCAACAGACTCTTATGAGGTCAACATAGTTCACACGCAGTTGACCGACAATCTAACCTTCCAACGCCTCCAAAGCGACCAAAACCGTGCTACCATGAGCCAAGCATTCGACAATCGAGGTAACGTGATAAACCGCAACACTACAAGCCAAGCACAAAGCCCCCATGGTATTGAGGTAAACCGGTCTATCCCGCTAGATGGACCAACCCCGTGCAACTGCGTCGTCAACTAAAGACTCCCACAGTAAGGCGGGACTACCATGCTACCATGGCGGGAACGAAAGCCCCTCGTGGTAAGGCAGTACCACTGCCCAATTGTGACCTAAATGCAAAGCTCTCGCGGTATCGAGGCAAATAGCCTAAGACGCAACCTGGGAAAACAAAGAGGCAAAGGAAAATTGAAAAAAATTGGGGAAAACAAAAATCTGTGAAGCATCAAAATCCCCAAAGATAGCACAAAACTAGCCCCGTTGGGTTTTCCAGGCAGCCGGGGAAATCCATCTAAAGGGAAAATTCTCGAAAACAGGGAAAAACCCAAAATTGTCCAAAAGACTTAGAGTGTTAAAGTGTTAGCATAATGGGGGCACTTTACAAGCAAGATAGGCATTTAGGAACATTGTAAAGTAACCCAAATCCAAGACTAAAGGACCAAAGCACCCAAAAAACAAAAAACTCAAGATTTTCAAAGACAAGCTCAAAAAAGGGCAAGGCCACGGAAAAGAGCCGAAAGGCCAGGAAAAAGAGGGTCCCTACTTTCAGTGGGGTGTGTGTGAAAAAATGCACAACAGATACCAAGACTCTTAGTAGTGCTTTGTCATGTATCAAAATAGAGAGAAAGAAACTACGAAGAGCATCCAAGTTCATACCTCCTATCTCACCAGCCAAATCTAATTCCTTGCCACTCTCAAGTGATATGCCCATGGAATGGAGTGTTGGTCCACCTTTAATTTGAAGGGACCCTCATGTACCCTCATCTCTTGAACTTATACTATTTGTATCTAATAGTGAGTCAAAGGGATATGATCCTCACGACTATATTTTTTAGAGTGATTCTGAGAGATATACTCCCCTTGATTTATATGAATAACCATTTTATGTAAATCATGTACTAAAGGATGATTTAAATCCTTAGGCTTATAATAAAAGAAAAATAATTTGGCAAAAACTTGTGCAAAGTTCTTTTGTTTGTTTTAGTGATTATGAATGATTAAATGTTGAAGTTTAAAGTTGTTAAAGAAACCTTTTTAGGAGAAAATTTTAAATGGAACCTCCAAGTGGGATACCTTTTGTAAGAATGGTTCAAACAAGAACTAATCCTGAGGGTATTCATGAAGTGGATCAACCTACAAGGAACTCCAAGGCCAAACTAGACCATATACTAACTACTATAAGGCCCAAAAACTGTTTAGTAAACTTGGTGATATTCACATAATTCAGAGGGGGTACATAACTGAACAGTCCACTAAACTGTAAAGAATCCATTTAATTAACAACCAAGGTTGACATAAGCTTGTGATGATGATGGCACTGTATGTGCATCTAGAGACTCTACACTACCTATATCATCCTAGTATAGGTGTTTACACACATGGGAAAAACATAGACTGCATAACAGTAAAAAGAATTGGATTTGGAACTATTGCTACAAGTACTTACAACTAAAGACTATGACTAGTTTGTTAGAATTGTGAAAAACCACAAAACCGTGAGACACAAGATCAAATAACGAACAAAAACACCTTCCATGCAAAAGATTTGTAAATAATATACATGTAATATTCCTCAATTCAAGAAAAAGCTACATAAGAACCCCAAGAATCTTCAAGGAAAACAAGAGTCCTCAAAGGTTGAGAGTTTGAGAGTAAATCTCTAGAGTAATAATACAATAAGGGTTGAGTGCTATATAGGAGCAACCCTAATAATTGCTCACTTTAGTTAACATAGAAAATAACTTAGTTAATTTAATGAAGAACTCCTAAGTTTATCTTAAGTGCATGAGAATAAATTAGGCTAATAATTAATTAAATATTAACCAATTATTAGCTAATACATGATTACTCTAACACCCCCGCTTAAGATGAACTTAGGGAGTAGCTAAAAATCCTAAAAATAATGCATGATGGCTCCCGATAAACAAGGCTTGGTTAGGTACCCATGTACAAACAAAAGATCTCTAAAAACTAGAGAAAAGGAGAAAACCATAGTGGGAGAAAAGTCCTCTCCAAAAAGAGAAAGGAAATTGAAGGACTAAAAAATCCTCCAAATCAATGTGTGAAGGACTGAGAAGCCTCCAACCAAAATAATATCCCAAGAAAGAGGAACATGTAGAACATCACATAAGCACAAAGCTATAGATTGTTTTTGAATGATGATTGATATAGTGATAAAATGAAGACCTTAAGAAATATGAATGCAAGAGTGTCCATATGGTAAGTGATCCATCTCATTGAAATGCATGTAACCAACCGTTGATGTACACTGCATCTAAAAGTACATAGGAACAATAACTAGATACGTAGATCACTCCAACCGTGAAACCAAGGAAGCATTAGCACCAACAGTAGAAACCCCCCATAATGTTGAAAAGGGATAGCCAAGATAGCTACACTAAAATTGTGTGAAACCAAGAAGTTCATGTAGGAGAAACAACTTGCAAATAAAAGGGTGTGCAAACTAAGGCACACACACATGAGACAAGAATCACTAGGATTCACTGCTATCGTGGAAAAGACACTCACTTGAAAAAGGTGTGATGGTAAACCAAGGGGAAACATCAACCCCCATGTCACTTTATATCATAGTGTGAATCTAAAAGGCACGACAAAATGTGCAAAATCCCTAAAAAGTATACACTAGAACGACACTTTATGTCAGTGTATCTACAAAAGAGAATGTCCATGAAAAAATTCTCTACAATGCCCAAATATGATAAAATACTGGAAATACATATAGAACAGCCAAAAATGAGTCATCCCTCACAAACGAGAAGTTTCCAGGAGCTAAGACATCCAAGTAATTTACTAGAGTGTGAAACTGAAATAACTTGAATAAAATGTACCAAGAGAGCAATATGGAAAAATTGCATGGATGGTTGTGAAGAGCTCTGAAAGATGGTTCCAACACCATTGGAATTGCAAAAATTGAACAAACTGGTCAAAAGTTATGAGCTTGAGATTGAAAACAACACCTATAACTTCAACAGGCTATAGAATGCACTAGAAGCAAAATCAAGGGATGAGACCCACACAACTAGAAAGTTGACAGGACTATCTTTCTGACGATATCTTGTTCATTAAAATTTTACATCGTACACCCAAGTTATGGCCAAAAGAAAAAAATAGTCCTTTAGGGAAAAAAAAGGGTCAAAGGGAGCCTAAGTCCCACTATACAGCTGATGTCAACATGACGAAAACATAATATTTCAAGAGATATTCCCTTTGCCAACCAGGAAAAAACTTGGCCCTTGAAAAAATCTGATCGCTGGGAAAAGGAATACAGTGGTCAAAAAAATTGAGATAGAAGTCAAAAAAATAGGTAGGTACCAGAAAGATTGGGTTGTCAGTCAGAAATTTTTTTGGAATGCCCGAAAAGTGAAAGAATGTCGAGAAATGTTTTTTCGGCTTGGAAAAGATTGAACCGTTGGGGAATTGAAAAACCATTGTCATTCATGGTATGAAGTTGCCAGTTGGCGGTGTAGAGCGCCACCATCGCGGCATGGGGAGAGCTTTCAGTGGGAAAAGATAAGGACACAGTTATGTGGGGTAGGCCTGCAGGCTTGCACGTGTAGGTACCTGTGGGTACCACCCCCATAAGCTCCTACAAACATGAATACACCCTCCACTCAAACCTGCTTATCTTTATAAATCCAACTGCCTTTAGAAAAAAATGGATTTTTTTTTTAATTTCTAAAAAATAAGAAATTTTTAAAAATGTTGACCCTCCATTATTTTTTTCTTTTTTTCAATTTTCATGCTCTTGATGCAACGATGAGGTCCTTTTCACACCAAAATGTACCAAAAATGTAGCTACCCTCCGGATTCAAAAAATAAGCAACCACTTCAAACCCTTGCAGATCTAACTTCAAGAGTCCAAATCAGCCCAAACAAAATCCAAATATGACTTTTTTGACAACTTTGAATCCAATATTGGTGAGGTCATTTTCATGCCAAAATGCACCAAAAATTCACCCACCTCCTAAATTTGTAAAAAAAAGCAAAAGGGATTCATATTTGAAGCCTATAACCCTTGTTGAAGAAAAAACCTTCATAAATCGAGAAGGGGTTTACTGAATTCAGGCTCTGATACTATCTTAGAATTGTGAAAAACACGAGCCACGAGATCAAACAACGAACAAATACACCTTCCACACAAGAGATCTGCAAACAATATATGCAATATTCCTCAACAATAAAAAGCTACAAAAGAACCTCAAGAAACTTCAAGGAAAATAAGAGTCCTCAAAGGTTTAGAGTTCAAGAGATGAAGAGTTAATCTCTGGATTGTAAATACAATGAGGGTTGAGTGCTATATAAGAGTAAAACCCTAAAAGCACTCCTAAGTTTAGCTTAAGTGGATGACAATAAATTAGACTAATAATTAATTAAAGAGTAATCAATTATTAGCTAATGCATGATTATTAGCTAAGGAAAACAATGAGGGTTGAGTGCTATATAGTAAATCTCCAGAGTAATAATACAATGAGGGTTGAGTGCTATATAATAGGAACCCTAATAATTGCTCACTTCAGTTAACATAGAAAAACACTTAGTTAACTTAATAAAGAACTCCTAAGTTTATTTTAAGTGCACGAGAATAAATTAGACTATTAATTAATTAAATATTAATCAATTATTAGCTAATGCATGATTACTCAAACATAGTTCACTGTCAAAACTAAACTCTTAACTAACTAATGATGCTACTTTGACTCACTTTGGAGGATAATGCATTGATACAAACAAAGCATGAAATACAAGACAATATCTTATTCATGATTTCATTCAAATTCATAACATGAAGAATCTAATTAAGACAAATGCAACAACAAAGGTAAGTATTGTAACAATAGAAATAAATGTGCAAAAATTAAAGTGGGGAACAGTTACCTTGAGTGACCCTTGCTCAAGTGACTGTTTCCAAAGGATAAACTCAAATGTAGCTTCTCAAATTAATTAAACATAATGGTAAACTAAAAAATCCTTCATTGCATAACACCAGATATCATAATCTAATAAGAATACTTATAGATATCTTATTTATTAAAACATAACTAGAAACAAGTATTATTTTGTGTAACACAAGAAAACTATTTGAACATATCTATCTACTATATTTTCTATGCTTTTTATTCTCCTCGACCACTGAACCATATATATACATAGGTGTAGGGGAGTCTTATTATAAAAAGAACTCAAAATAAAAATCCAAATTCAAATCACCACTCTCCTATAAAATAGAGTGTGACAAATTCTGCATAACTAAAAAACATAACTGTAAAGGTAGAAGAAGTTTATTAGGACTACAACTCTGGTGCAATGGTGAAACAAAAATGTGGACTATGGAAACAATCACATTGGATTCCCAATCATAGCAAGTTTTCTCTCTTTTAGTAGTCTTATTAAATGGCATGGTGACTCATAATCATCCTTATAAATAAGTGCCTCTAATTCTACAATTGTCACATTCTTCTTATTTTGGAACTTCCCCTCCATCGTTGTTTGAAACTCCTTTGGTTGCCAATTGTGCTTGTTAGTTGCTATGAGCTACAGTTTGCTTGCTATGGCTTCTTGGTTGCAAAGAGTTAGTTCACCTAAACATATACACAATACTAATATCAATGATTTAAACATAGATCTACACTGCATTCCATACATATTCACACATTTTAACCATGCAATTAATAACATACTATAATCATATTTCTATGTATTAAAACCAGGTTCAAGTTGCATGATGGTCATAAAAGGATAGTAAAGTTTAGAATATGTATGAAATAAGTATCTGGAAATGTCTAAAAGTATGTACTAAACAATAGAAAACTAGCTAATAATAGGCCTCATCATCCCCCCAACTAGACATTTTCTTTTCCTCAAGAAAAATAGTTTAAGATTGGAGGTTATACTGCAAGGTCATCTCCCTGAGATCTGTAATCACATCCACTCCTTTCAAATACTTCATATAAAAACCTTCATAGCATGAAATTCTTGCCCATTTGACATTCTCAACTTCCTCTCGTTCTACATTCTTTTCTCCTGTCCAATGTGGCACTAGGTAGAGAAGCATAGGTGGCCAAAAGGTGAGAGGAATCCATGTAAGTCCCGTATATTTGGCAATTTCCATGTACCTTCGAGTCCTTGCAAGCATGGTTATGAAGTTGAATATAGAGGGGTTCGTTTTTCTACAATTCAGGGGTCAAAATTTCCAGTCTTTCTTGTACAAAATGAAAAGAATGATGGATAAGACCTACAATTAGTCTTTGCATCCTATCATAATAATTTATTCTTAAATTCATAATCTTCCTGTGTACACCATTATACTTTAGAATTTTTGTCCATTCTTCTATTATTACATTGAGGTTCTTGGATTCTTTTTTGACCTGGATAGCAATTGATTTCTCTCTCAACATAATCTTGCATGATTTCACCCCTTTGTGTCTCATTTGTAATGTAGGAAGCTAATGCCCTAATTTGTAAATCACCTTAAATATCAATGGGTTCCATTTTTTATTGTTTGGCACAACATAGTTATGCAAAAAAATTCACATAACTGGTCCTACATATCAAGTGTAGAATCAACAAAATATGCAAAAATACAAATTTTGACTGCTCATGTCAATTGGCAAGTTACTGATTAGTTGACTAAATTGAGAACTTGGTAATTTCTCCTATAAAAATAAAGCATAAATCCTAGTAGGAGGTCTGCATTTGATTATTTGTGGAGCCTTGTCTTCTATCTCCTCAATTCTTACTATCATCTTTTTCAATTCAGCTTTCTTGTTATCCAATACTTTGTTATGGTTTGAAATCATCCTTTCTTTTTTATTTATCCCACTCTTCTCTTTGTTGGGAGAATTCTTGAGTTATTTTCCATAACTGATATCCTAGAGGCATTGTAGTGTGATAAGTTGGAGTTCTTATGAAAGGGGGTCTTCTGCTGTCAACTATAATTTTTGTATTTCCTACCTTCACTATGTCAAGTTTTGTAAGTAAGTCTAGTTTAGACCCATACCCATATGTGTGAAGCTTCTCCTCCAACTCCTTAATTTTTAAGTCTATTTCCTTGTCTCTATATTCATAAGACTTTACCAATTCCTCTAATTATTTGATTATGTCCAATGCTTTCTGCAACTCTTTCTTGAAATTCCTCTCTTCTATAAATAAATTTTCATCCTTCTCCAAAAATTGATCATCATCACCCATGGTATAATCACAAACCTCACTATTAGGGCTTTGTGGGGTTCTCTTCCATGTATTTTTAGCAACAAAAACATCCTTTGATTCATATTTAGAGGTATTTGTGATATACAATTTATGTTTAACCGATGTATGAACATTCCCAAAAAAAATTTCTTTCAATTCTAAATTTGTTTCTACTATCACAATATTTTCTTTCTCCTTCTTCTTAATTGAACCCATCATAACACCCTTCTTTTTTAGGCAATGTGAATGCCTTGGATGGGTGGGTTTCTTCTTCTACACTTTGTGGGTGTAGAGGAAGACCCACCTTTCCTCTTTTTGGTTCTTGATGTTTTGGTAGAAGTTGGGGTTTCTTTGCTTAGAAGTTGCAGGTGGTGAATTTTGCAGACTCTGGTCCTTTAGTTCTCCTCTACTAAGGGTAGGTGAAGCAACAGGTGAACCAGAGGGCATTTCCCTCACTGATGTAGTAGGTGATTCCAATTTTTTTGGGACAGTTGGTTCTTCAAGAATGTTACTGATATGATTACAAATTAAGAAGCTTTCCCATGAAACATGTGGATGTTGAACCCTTAAACTTATTTTTACCAATAGGGTAACTAAGCAATAATGTGATAGTTTTGTATTGTTTCTCTTTCTTTTATATTCAGAACTCATTTGTTTCAATAGGTCATAAAGTAAATTGGGAACATTTACCCCCCTATTATGGCGAAGGTGGATCAATATCTTGAAATGAACGATATATATAATAGAGACTATTTACCATCACATGTAAGATACTTAAAAGCATATGCAACAACAAAATCCTAAATCTGTGATAATGATAACCTTTTAGCACCTTGGGATGTTGAGTCAAGGTTCTCTCCATGCTCTCTGAATTCATCGTTGTTAGCTACAACATTTTCCTTAACTGGGAATTCGTCTCCTTCTCTTGGAAAGCCAAACATTTCTTCAATTACAGCTTCTTAAGCATCAACCTTTAACCTTCAAACAATGGATTCATCATTTTGAAGTGTTTCTACAAATTATTGTGTCATAACCTCTCTATATTTTGTCAGCTTCAAGAAATAATGCAACCATCTTGCTTGTCTAAAAATAGGTAGAACCAACCTATCTTCCAATAACCGTTGATGTGCAGATGGTTCTCTTCGAACTACATCTCCACCCATAATGGTAAACTGCTCTGTTTCTGCTCAAATTTTCTACTTACAACTTCAACCACACCAATCCTTCATGTTTGTATACTTATGTGTAGCATAGGAAAAAGTATCCCTTTTTCATGCTTAGCTTGGGAATTAATAATTAATGATAAAATGGACTTAATTTTGCCTTATTTGGGGTGTTGTAAAGTGTTTTATTACACTTTCACACTAATCTAGGGTTTCGTTAATTAATTGTGGTTAATTGAGCTTAATTGGCCCCTTTAATTTAAATCTAAGCCTTATTAATTGCATTTTTCAAGAATCTATCCTGACACCCATTAATGATATTACATGAAATTTAACTTGGCTAAATTGGTGTCCTAGAAATTTGTGCTAGGACCCATTCACCTTTGCTAGTGAATGAGTCCTCCTAACATAGGACACCCCTTTCTTTGCATATTTGAGGTGGGTTTATGATGTTATTCCACCTCCCTGAAGCTTGGTCCTAGAAAATTGTTGCAGGACCCATTCACCACTACTGGTGAATGAGTCCTCCTAACATAGGACACCCATTTGTTGGCATATTTGAAATGGAATTTTGATGTTATCTCATCCCCCTGAAGCATGGTCCTAGAAAGTTGTGCTAGGACCCATTCGCCCAAGGTGGCGAATGGTTCCTCCTCACATAGGACACACCTTTTTTAATTTAATTGTGGCAGGATTTTGATGATTTTCAATCTTAGATCTGATGTTGACTTGGATTATTTGAATTTCGGGTTAATTCTTAAATTTAGTATAAATATAAGGTTAATTCACATAGTTTCATCCTAGAACTTCATAAGCAATCAAGAGCACTTTCAGAAGAGTTTACAAGAGCATTCAAAGGGCATATTATTGAAGTTTTATTGCAACATTTCAAGATCATATCATTATGTCAAAGGCATAGTGCATTCAAGCATGTTGTTGAGATAAGATTGTTGATGTAGCATTGGATATCTATTTACAAGCATTGTTTCACATCTAATTCAAGATCAATATCTATATCCATTGCCACTTCATGTTAGTTTATAGATTTACATTCCAAGACATCATCCAAGGTATCATTATTTTATGTTTCATGTTGCATGCTTCTATTTTATTATTTCATCACAAGGTTTAATTGCCTAAAAGGGGTTTAACCGAGGAAAACCCCTATCCTCTAACAATCAACAAGTTTTTCTCCTCTTGAATGTGTGTTGGCAGGATTTAGGTTGAAGAGTAAAATTTGAAGCAATATTGTCAAAGTTGTCAAGTTGCCAAGTTGTCATCTACATTGCAAAATCACGGAAAGAGCTCTACATGATTTGTTTTGAACTTTCAAGAGTTGATCACCTGGGATTTGAGAGTGCGGATCTTGAAGAACATAACCCAAAAGTTAGTTTTCTGAAACCCTATAGAGACCTATTCACCACTAAAGGTGAATGAGTCCTCAATGAGGCCTGAAGCAGTGAACATTTGGAATATGGAGTTGTAGATTGAGAGAAACAAAACCCATATATTAGTTTTTAGAAACCCTAACAGGGACCCATTTGCTAGTAAAGGAGAATGAGTCCTTTGTGACTTAAAACAAGTTTTCTCTAAGGTACACATCATTTCAACCTTCCAAAACTTCCCTTATTGTTGCTATAATAGTTAGGATCAGTTTCTAATTGTTATTTATGCATTTTGGCCTTCATAGTTGAATGAAAAATCCTCTAGAAAATGTGTGGATTGAAATATGTGAATGAGTAATAACAATACACAATCAATGAAATGTATTACACTAGGGAAATTGAAATAACAAGTAAACTGATAAAGCTATTCCTTAAAACTGTTCCATTGTTTCCTATCTTTAAGGATTCCTTGAATCATAATGGCTCTCAGATTTTACTTGCACTATGACCTGTAGAATGACAACCTAGAGAATGGATGTTGTAAAATTCAAGAATCCTTGTTCCTACATGGTTTAATAAGCTATGTGATTCATGACATGATTATGTGATAAAGATGTTGTTATGATAGAAATGAAGATTATGCTATAGTGCAAATATTGTGATATAACTACTGTAAGGAGAACTATTATGATTTTTAAAATGCATCTACTAAACTAAGCCATGATTCTAAACTAATAGGGTACTCCAATTCTAAATGCTAAATTCTTTTAAATGCTCTAAATACTTTAATATAATTTCTATAGAGTAAGTTTGATCAAAGATGGGATATTAAATGTTGGAGAATGATGCTGTATTTATAGGATTTCCAAGGCATATTGTGATGTGGCAGGATTCAATGGTCAAGATTTCAACTGGAAAGATGAACAGTGGAGGATGAAGAATTTGGAAGAAAATGAGAACATTGACAATAGTAATTCCTTAGATGAAGATGATGAAGTGAAATTAGACTCCCCTTCACTAAGAGATAATGAAAATAAGGATAAGTCTTTTGAGGGTATGCACATTAGATATCCCTTGAAGTACTCTCCTGAGCCTAAACTTATCATTTACCCACCCTCACAAAAACCACAAGTTCAAAACAAACCCATGCTTATTCTTGAACCACTAAAAAACAAGCCTTCACTTGATGATGGTAATGTTTCACAACAAATTAGTTATAATACCATTGCACATACCTACAATACAAGGAAAAATAAGCAACAAAAAATAACTCTTGTTTCATTACCTTTTCCTAACCCTATCTTGCCTAGCGCTCCTCGTTTACTTGTCAATAGTGGAAAGGAATATAATCTTGTTGAACAACTTAAGAATACTCTTGCTAAGATATCCCCATGGGATCTTATTCAAACCTCACCTTAGCATGATTCAAATGACCTTGCAACAAGTTACGATTCCTCCTAACACTAGTTCAAATAATGTGGCAATGATAGTTCAAGGAATGAATGAGATGAACCTAGATATTGTTTTTTCACCAGAGAGAGTTAACTTCCTTAGAAATTTAGAAGAGACGTGAAGCTTTGAATATAATAGTCTATGTTAATCAAATCATGATAAAATGAACCCTTGTTGACAATGGTTCAGCCCTGAATGTGTGTAGTGTGAACCTTTTGGAAAAGATCAAAATGAGTAGAAGTGATATTACACCTGATTCTTTATCTATCTATGAATTTTATAATATAGGAAAAAATCGCTCAGATTCATCACATCACCTATTAAATTTGGGAAAGTAACATTAAAAACTTTGATCCACATTATGCCTAATGATCTTTCTTACAATCTTGTCTTAGGAAGACCTTGGATTCATGAAATGAATGGTGTGCCTCCTAATTTGCATTGTATAATGAAGTATGTCTATAAAAACAAGGTTTACACGCTAAAAGCTGATCCTGAAACTAAAATTTTCTTGATTGTTGAAAGAGAAGGATTAGATCCTTTGGAAGCACTTGAAATAGCTACAAAAAAAGAAGTTATGCAAGAATCAAAACACAAGAAGAAAATTTATGAAGTCACTAAGCTATTGGAAGATGATTGGGGTTCCTTAGATTTCACACCTACATTCATGGGTGAATACAAGATCATCAACAAAGAGTTTGAAAAAGGAAATTTCAACATAAAATTCAACACAATATTTGAAAGCATCCACCTCAACCACTTTAGAAGATCAAGCAAATTACACAAAAAAATTTAAGAAAGTTGATTACGAACAACCACCGAATCTTAAAGAAATGAAAAATCTTTATGGAAGAGGTTATCAACTTATGAGACAACTTGGTTATAGTGGAAAAGGATGTGGTGCTAGAGAACAAGGTATCTATGTCCCTATAGAGCCTAACACACAAGAAACAACTCGTGGTCTAGGTTATTGTCCTTTGATAGAAACAAAACCATCAAACAAGCCTTCACTTAATATCAACAACCTTACAAAATATTCTTCCAAGACAAGTTTAAATTTGGTGCATCCTGAACTTATAGATACTATAGGTGGAAATATTTCATTAGATATGCATAAAATTGATACTTTTCTACTCATTATAATCAATAACAATATTTGCTTCTCCTTGTCATTTAATAGTTTTAGGATCATAGGATACTCACTATTGCATGTTTTACATTCATTGCAGATCATTTCCTTATTGCAAGGAGTGGAATACCATCATCCATCCTCGACTCACCCTTGTACCGCACTCAGTGGGGGCAAGGGGTTAGTTAGATTTGTCCTTGTATTTCACTTGTCATTGTCTCTTGTGGCTAGTTTATTTCCTTCCATGTATATGTAAGAGAAAGCTTGGGAAGTGGACAACATGCTTTAAGCTGGCTCACATGTGACATACTTTTCTTTCTAGGTTTAGCATTATATTTTTGGGGGCAAACCTTCCTTCCTTTTTCATGATATAGCTTTATTTTGGAAACATATTACTTGGAATAGGGTCTTCCAAGGAAATATATCATGTCTTAGGAGAAAACATTGGCTAATTTAAAGCAATTGCTCATAGTAATGGTGTTAGCAACCACTTTAAAGTTGGGGCATGTATTGTTGACATCTTTCGGTATATTTCATAGCGTGATTTTATTTTTTCTTGTGACGTGTCCTTTTCTTGGTGGTTTCATTGGGTTTGATGTCCTCCAAGAGTATGATATTTCTAAGCATATGATCTCCCTTGGTGGCATGATGTGAAGTGAGAGGCATCCCATAAGTGGTGATATGATACTCTTTGACTTGTCCTCTCTTGGAGACATTAGGCATGATTCTCCCTAAGAAGAAGACCTTACATGAACAAAACAAAATCCCCTTTAACAAGAACTTATAAATATGGCATTCAAAAACTTTCAAAAGAATTACATTGTGTTGCCTTATCAAAGTTGTTAGGAGGATAACATCAGTATGGTATGGGAGGCTAATGTGACTCTCTCATTTGCCACCTCATTGGGACAAATCACCTAGTGGATGGACTGAGGTTACACTACCCTAGAGTGAGCACACATGGTTGGGATAAATCACCTAGTGGATAGACTGAGGTTCCACTACCCCAGAGCGAGGAATGCATGTTACAAACAAACAACCACATTCCACATTGTGTTGGAATGCTTGTGCTTGATTCCTTGTTTTTCTATGATTTTCTTGGCCTTTGATAAGGTATAACTATGTATCTTTGTTATTTATGCATACTTAAGTGTCTTGAATGTCTAATTTAGTGTGAGTTTGTCATGGGTGCAAACTCTCACTAAAGTGGGGGCTAAATGTAGTGTAGAAAAAAGTAACCCTTTTTCACGCTTAGCTTGGGAATTAATAATTAATGATAAAATGGACTTAATTTTTCCTTATTAAGGGTATTGTAAAGTGTTTTATTACATTTTCACACTAATATAGGGTTTCATTAATTAATTATGGTTAATTGAGCTTAATTGGCCCCTTTAATTCAAATCTAAGCCTTATTAATTGCATTTTTCAAGGATCTATCTCGACACCTATTAATGATATTGCATGACATTTAGCTTGGAAAAATTGGTGTCTTGGAAATATTTGCTAGAACCCATTTTCCTTTACTGGCGAATGAGTCCTCCTAACATAGGACACCCCTTTCTTTGCATATTTGAGGTGGGTTTTTGATGTTATTCCACCTCCCTGAAGCTTGGTCCTAGAAAATTGTGCCAGGACCACTCACCACTACTGGCGAATGAGTCATCCTAACATAGGACACCCCTTTCTTGGCATATTTGAAATAGGTTTTTGATTTTATCTCATCCCCTCAAATCATGGTCCTAGAAAGTTGTGCTAGGAACCATTCGCCCAAGGTGGAAAATGGGTCCTCCTCACATAGGACACACCTTTTTGAATTTAATTATGGCTAGATTTTAATGATTTTCAATCCTAGATTTGATGTCGGCTTGGATTATTTGAATTTCAGGGTTAATTCTTAAATTTAGTATTAATACAAGGTTAATTCACATAGTTTCATCCTAGAACTTCATAAGAAATCAAGATAAATTACACAAGATTTTACAAGAGCATTCAAGAGCATTCAAAGGGAAAATTATTGAAGTTTTATTGCAGCAATTCAAGATCATATCATGATGTCAAAGGAATAGTGCATTCAAGCATGTTGTTGAGCTAAGATTGTTGATGTAGCATTGAAAATCTATTTACAAGCATTGTTTCACATCTAATTCAAGATCAAGATCTACTTTCTACATGGCCACTTCATGTTAGTTTGTAGATTTATATTCTAAGACATCATCCAAGGTATCATCATTTCATGTTTCATGTTTCATGCTTCTATTTCATTATTTCATCACAAGGTTTAATTACCTAAAAGGAGTTTGACCGAGGCAAACTCCTATCCTCTAACAATCAACAAGTTTTTCCCCTCTTGAATGTGTGTTTGCAGGATTTAGGTTGAAGAGCATAATTTGAAGCAATATTATAAAAAAATTCAAGTTTCCAAGTTGTCACCTACATTGAAAAATCAAGGAAAGAGCTCTACAGGATTTGTTTCAAACTTTTGAGAGCTGATCACCTGGGATTTGAGAGTGTAGATCTTGAAGAATAGAACCCAAAAGTTAGTTTTCTGAAACCCTATAGGGATCCATTCACCACTAAAGGAAAATGAGTCCTCAACGAGGCTTGAAGCAATGAACATATGGAATTTGGAGTTACAATCTGAGAGAAATAAAACCCAAATCTCAATTTTTAGAAACCCTAACAAGGACCCATTCACCAATAAAGGCGAATGAGTCCTTTGTGACCTAAAAACAAGTTTTCTCTAAGGTACACATCATTTCAACCTTCCAAAACTTTCCTTATTATTGCTATAACAGTTAGGATTAGTTTTTGATTGTTATTTATGAATTTTGGCCTTCATAATTTAATGAAACATGCCCTAGAAAAATATTGTGGCTCATTATCTTGTTCATTCATTTTGATGAGCCCTATTTTTCTTCGTTTCATTATGTTCTTCAAATTCAACTGTTTCTTTCCCTCTAACCTTGAAATAGCTTGAATTATTGCTTGGAAATGGGGAAAAGCAAATGACACAAATGACAAAGGGTTGCAGAAAGGTTTTTTTTTTGTGGCTTGATTTTGGCTTGAAACTCAAGACAATTTTGAAAACCAAGAAAATGTACTCTCCCCCCAACTTAAGTTGTTAAGTGACCTCACTTAATTGTACTTTCAGAGGCTGAGGGTGTGATTGCATATAGTGAAGATATGATAATGAATATGAAGCATGCAAAATTAAAAATGTAAACATGTCGAAAAATAATTAAAATGTATGATAATTGTGGAAAAGTAGAATGTGTACCTATTAAAGTGGAGTGAGTTAAACTTAGCTCATGTGAAGTTGATCAAGGGTGTTCGCAACATGATTATGATTTGGTAATTGCTTAATTGTACGTGGGATATGATGGGTTAGGCTGCATGTAATGAAATGATAGCTATATGACTGCATGTATGAAAAAATGTTTATGTGGATGACATGTAATTAAGTTGGAAAATAAATTTGAAATTTCTAACAAGAAAGTGTTGCGAGTACCTTCAACAATAGGTCCCTCTAAATTTTGTTGAAATTTTTATTAATGAAGTTATAGATCCTTGTTCCATCATGGAGTGTACTTGAAAAGTATTTTTTATTGTTTCACCTATGTAGTGTTTGCATGTGAAGGTTGATATTAAATTATATTTGAGTGATCTCAATAGGTATGTACCTCATCTGCTAAGTCGCTTGTAGAACTTGTAGTATGTGATGTTGGATCTTTGTTGTTTGGCATAGTGTTATTATTAGAATCACTGTCTATTCCATATTGTTGCATCAATGAAAGAAGGAAGTTATCCTTTTGTACTGGCTTTTTGTAAATTTTCAATCTATGGCCATAACTAATAATAAAAATTTGACTGCATCAATTGTTTGCAACTCGACTGCTCTATTTGGGAAAACTTGTATTTCATATGGTCCTAACCACCTTGTTTGTAACTTCCCTTTATAATATTTATACCTTGAGTCATATAGCAAAGCCCAATCTCCCACACTGAAGTCCTTTGTTTTGATAAACTGATCATTCCATTTGAATCTTTGTTTCTAAAGAATCTTAGTGTGGTGCATAGCTTCCATCCTTATCTCATCTAATCCATTCAGATTGTGTAATATTTCTTTTTGTGATGTTGTCAAGTCTATATCCAATTTAACTACTATCTTGAGTATTTTGTATTCAAATTTAATGGGCAGTACTAATATTTTTCCATATTCCTTTTGAGAAGTTGTTGAGATGGTTTAGCATTGTTGTCATTGATGTCAAAACCTTGGATCTGGAAGGTTGTGCTTTGGATGATGTAAAAACTTGATCTATCCTATCGTATGTTATGATGTGTTGTGTGGAGATTATCCTTGATCTAGATATGGCAGTATTCCTTTTTGGGACACCTTTTGAATTTAGTTGATGCAGTATAATGAAGACTAATCATTTGATGATGGTTGTTGTACTCAAAGCTTACTCCAGGTAACCTTGCTATCTGGAACTTCATGTAGCATGTTACAAGTTCTTGTATGTCAAATTGTGTTTCTCCGGTTGACACTGAAATTAATGGTAATAAAGATTTGGTCTTGGTTGTGGAATTCTCATTGGCTCCAAAATATATTTCATGAAATTCAAATGTGCTATCTTTTGGTGATTATGCTATCTTATGTATGACCTATTTTTGGTCCCTTGGTAACATGGTAAGAAGATCTTTATGTGCGACCTATCTTTTGGGTTTGGTGTTAGCATGCAAGGTCTTATTAAATATTTCAATCTTGTTCTTCACGCTGACTTGCTTTGTGGTGATATAAATTCAAATGGGGTTTGGCCAAATTAGAAGACTATGAAGATATTATGTGGCCGACTTAATTTTGTTCTACCAGTATTCATGCATATATATAGAGAACATATTTTTTATTGAAGATATCGATGCATGGATCTAGTATGATGCGTGCCAACAGATAGAAGAGTGTGAAGGAATGAGTAATCTATTTTGGTATAAAGTTGTGCGAAGGTTGTGGAAGATAGGTGTGCAGAAGATTCTTAACCAGATCTGCTATGAACAAAAATTATGCTCTTGACCGGAACTAAATTCATGCATATGTAGATGCAACTTCATCAGTTCATTTTTCTAGTGAGACTATTTTTTAATTTGTTGTTTTGTATTTGGGCAGTGAGCCCACCGACAGTGAGCCACCCTACAGTGAGCAACTTGGCAGTGAGCCTTTGTAAAAATGACCTTAATTGATGCTTTATAATTGAGAATTAGCATTCTCCATGGTTTTTCCCTTCTTAGGTTTCCACGTAGTGTTGATTGTGCTTGGTGTTGTGCATTCATGTTCTTGTCTGTTTGATTATTATCTGATTGGTATAAGTTTGCTCCAAATTAAATAAAGAAAAGAAAATTGTTTTAAGATAACTGATTCATCCCCCTCTCAGTTATCTGGACTGTTCAACAATTGGTATTAGAGCTTGGTCCCTTGCAGATAGAGCTTAACCTCTTGAGGGAGATCTTGGTAGTTTGAATAGATGGCAGGAGATTATTACTTTGAGGAAGAACTGAAGTCAATAAAAAAGTGATATGGAAAGTCCAGAATCTGAGAATGAAGAGTTGAAAGAAAATATTATGGAAGAAAATGATTGTATCTCAAAGCTAAGGGAGAAAATCCAAAAATTCAAAGAAAGACACAAAGAGGTCAACCAGGAATTAAAGGAGTCAAAGGAGAGCATTGTGGATTTGAGGAAGTAACTAGATAAATGCAAAAAGATAGAAGAAAATCTCAAAGATACCATCAAACAAAAAGAAGAAGAAAATGAGAAGTTAGATCAAGAGTTAAGATGGTTGAAATCAGAAGCAAGAGTATGTGAAAGTAGCATGATTTTGGATCAAATTCTATCCCTATAGAAATGTCACAAGGATAAAGGAGGACTTGAATTCATCGGTGAAAACTCAAATTGGAACACTAAGGATGAATAAAATAAAGTGGAAGCTGAAGCAAGATCTGGTGTAACAAGAAAAGTCAGGAACTCTAGAAGATCTACAAAAAGACCTCTGGTGAGGCAACCAAATGATCAAAGGTACTTATAATTCAATGGTCATTATTTTCTATGCAAAAAGTTTGGACATAAGGTTGTAGAATGTAGAAGCAAGATGGAACAAAATACTCAATGCTTTAACTGTCACAAGTTTGGTCACAAAGCAAGTCAATGCAAAAATGAATTATCTAATCTGGCAAGAAGGAATGGAATGAACAATCTCTTTCATGGTTATTGATATTTATGTTATGGTTATGGTCACAAAGCTAATCAGTGTAGACCTAGGGTTCACTCAGCTAATTCAAGACATAGATGTTACAAGTGCAATCAACCCGGACATTATGCTAACACATGCAAATATGTTGCTCCGAAAAAATATGAGAACAAAAAGAAAGTTGCAGAATCATATGAATCTAAGAAGAAGGCGACCACGGTGTGGGAGAAAAAGGAAACAAGTGTTGAGAACACTTATGTGGTACTGGATCCTGGTACATGCCCTACCGGTAACTGAGCCAATCTACCTTGGCTCAGGGAGAGTTTTGCATTGCATATCATGTTGGTTCCCCCTCTCTGAAGGAATATTGATGTGATTTTTAACATGATTAAGTTTGAACCAATTGATGATATATGATGAAGCTTGATCCGACTAATTTAAAAGTGAAGTACAATTGTTGGAATCATCGATACAAGTTTTGACGGCGGAGTCATCATGCGAAATTAAGGATAAAAGATGGAGATTCAAATCATTTCTCATTGTTGCAAGGAAGAGGAAGAATTTCTCATTGAGCAATAAAGGATTGAAGAAGCTGAGAACAACGATGGAATCTATGTTGATTGGTAGTGAGTCTAGTGGCGGTATTCCATTGAAGCTAAAGGGTGTTGAATTGAATGAGTTTGATCATCAGAAGATGAAAGAAATGGAACTAGGGTTGAAGACGGACGAGTTACAAAATATAATTACTTTGGGTATGGATTTATGGGGAGAATTTACTTGGTTTGTAGACAGAGATTCTATCTTTTTCCTATTGAGTCGATTCAAGGATGACAACATTGTGTTGGAAAAACCCTATTTGATCATGAAGGAGGCCATAGAAGCTATTACTAGTTTGTGCAGTATTGGTGATCTCACTGGGAAGAAAATAGTGAAATATAGAGATGTGGAGGAATTTACTGGTATTGACAAAGACCCCCAAAATCTATTGATAAATACCATTGTCAATCCTGTAGTAAGGTATGTTGCTTATGACATCACTTATAAAATCTATTTCATAAATCGTGAAGGTTCTACTTCGGCTATTGTTGTATATCTTGCACACATAATGGTGAAGGAAAACAAGTGGTTTGATTTGTATAGCCTAGTCATGGAAAACCTAATTGAGAATTCTAGAATGTCTTTGGTTGAGAGTTATCCTTTCCAATTTGGGTCTCTGCTCACATGTTTGGTATTTTACTTTCTAAGTTTGTTACCAGAAAAAGAGAATGTTAAGTGGAAGTCTGACATCCTTGTCGGAAAGCAAGTTTATAGGTATTTGGAATGTATGGAGGATAAAACAAGTGCATGCAAAGTCTATTTATCATCCCTGCAAATGAATATGTGCTCTGGTGTAATAGTATCCAGTCAGTTTGAGGATGATTCCTCCTCTAGTAAGAAGGAGTTGTGATGTATGAGCTCCTTGGTTTGCTTGCACCTTGCTAAGAGACCTAGCTAGTCTCTTCTAGGAACCTAGTCTTCTCTAGGTTCTGATTGGAAACTAAGTCCAATCTTAGCTCTGTTCTAAGAGCTCTCCCTTTGTGCTTCACCTTGGAGGTCAGACAACATTTCACAAGTTCAAATTCCTGCTCACTTTCCTTCTTCACTTAGAGTATTCTAAGTGCCATCTTCACTTCAAACTCATTCTTCATTGCTCTTCCTTGCAGGGTTGTCTATGCTTGTTAGGACCTTCATAACATTGCCAATTGGAGCCATTTCAGTAGGTTCTTGAGCCTTATTCTGGTCGGTTTCAAGATTGCATCAATGGAGGACCTCAATTTAGGCCTAATTCTAGTGGTCTTTACCAGTCCTTTTTTGCTATTGTTTGCAAAATTCTTCCAAATACCTTGCTAACCTAAAGAGATATTCTAGTACCCTTTTAAGAGTTTCAAATCACCCAATGATTCTTTTGGCCTGACAGTGTCCATATAGGGGATTCCTATAACCTAGGGTATGGAGGGTTTGTAGGCCTAATTCCTAGGAATTCACTATTTTCCTACTCAAACATTACTCTAATGACTTCATGAGATCTCTAACCTCCTTTCATAGCAAGACCTATCCCTAACCCATCTGGAACCGTACTGAAACCATACTATACGGTATTTCCCTGCAAGTAACCTTAATGCTTCTCCTTTAGCTCTCTAACTGGGCTCCACTTGCTCGCCTAGAGATCAGTAGTTAAGGGAAGCTTCTCCACTCGCTGTCATACTTCCTAACACTAACTACTATACACACTACTGACTCCCCTACCATTACACCCTTCCTTAGGTGTTTCCCAAGGTTAGAGATCATGGGGGAACCATGAGAGCACCGACTGGTCAGGACAAGACCAGTAGGAGCTCTACCACAAAAATGACTTAACTAACACTAAATCTAACCTAAACTAGCTTGATTAACAAATGGAAAAGACTTACAACTATGCTATCAACACAAAACTAACATGAAATCAATGCATTTGATCCCTCAAATGGCACACTCACTCAAGATTGCTCGGTATAGCACAAAAACACAGAATTTTCAGTATTTCCTTTCTCATTCATAAAAGCTTCATTACAAAACTACTAACTCATTTCAAAAACTGCCAACACTTCAAAGATACGAGCCTTGGGTCATAATAGATGCCCACTCCATGATTCTAGGCAAGTTGGTCAAATTCCTCCACTTCCTATTCCCAAGGGAATCCAAGGGTAACCGGATTGCATGCAACCACCAATGCAAACTGCCTTCTCCATTTGGCATCTTCCTTCATGCCTTTAGCCTGTTTCTTAGGACCACCATTCCCTCAAGAATTCAAGGAACCAAATCATTAACTGGCCTTAAGGCATCATTACAACCTCATTAAGCATTTGAACAACTTAAAGAATCTACTCCCCTAGACAATAAACATTAAGAAATCTAACTTACTAACAAAGGCAAAATAGTGTGACCTTAGTCCCAAGGACTAAGGTCACCTAGCCCAAACAAAAGCAAGACCATCTAAGGTCAAAAAAAATATGCTCAAACATTCTAACTTGGCTAAGGTTAGATACAAGCCAAAATGACAAAACATAGAGGTTAGCCTAGGTGCTCCTGCACCAAGTTGGAAGCTGTCATTGGTGGTTCCCCTTTGGAACCTTAAAGGAGGAAAGTTAACACATAAGATGTCATCACTATCTCGAAAGAGAAGGAGAAGGAAGAAGAATCTTTGCCTAGATCTAACTATGTTGATCTAGATGAAATTTGGTTGATGTTGAATGAAGGTGATATGAAGAAGGTTGTTGAAAAGTGGTGTGCCTGCCCTCCAATGGATAGGCTTATAATTTATATACTTTGGTTGATTATCTGCTCAAGAAGGGTATTATTGTTTTAGATGTTTCTCTCTTTACTAGATGATCTAGTAGAGGTTGTTGAAGAAAGGACGTTGCTAGAAGGACCTGAAGGACACAAGTTTGAAGCTATGATTGAAAGAAGATGTGTCAAAGCCAAACAAGAGTTATGAAAACATATTAGTGAGGCAGGATAATGCATTAAGGAGATGTCTAACATCTACAAGTATTGTCTTTGGTGGCTTGCAACTGTTGATAATTTTAGAAGTGGAATTGAAGCTATTGAATCTGAGAAGAATGAGATTGGAAAGGGTTTTGATTTCTTCAAAGAAAAAGGTGGAAAATAGAGAATAAGAGTTGGTGAGTTGCAAGTGGAGCTATTGATTGTTCAAAGATAGAGGGAAGACTTGGATAGAACTTTCTGGTTGGTCAAAGAAATTGTTGAGGTCCGGTTGGATCATCTCTTTGGGATACTTTATGATGTAGAAGATTGTGAACGATAATTCTTGTCTCTAGACTAGTCATCCTCATTTACGTTGTTGGCTCTAGAATTGATAGCATGTGTACCAGAATGGATTTTGCAGTGCTAGCTTGGAAGAAGATTCTTCCAAATGTGAGAGAAAGGTACAAGAAAATTTTTCATGTGAAAAGTGTTATTTTTACTTGAGTTCCTGAATGTTTTTATTTTGGCCCTTTGCCTTTGATGGCAAAAAGGGGGAGAAAATGAAGAGAAAAACAAAAAAAGAAGAGGTATTTAATTTCTTGACTAAGGGGGAGTGCTTGGAGTTTTAGAATTGGAGTTTTGGAGTTTTTTGTTTTTGAACTTTTGTCATTTTTCCATCAATGCCAAAGGGGGAGATTGTTGAGATGGTTTAGCATTGCTATCATTGATGTCAAAACCTTGGATCTGGAAGGCTGTGCTCCGAATGATGTACAAACTTTATCTATCCTATCGTATGCTATGATTTTATGTTGTGTGGAGATTATACTTTATCTAGATATGGTAGTATTCCTTTTTGGGACAACTGTTGAATTCAGTTGATGCAATATAGTGAAGACTAATCCTTTGATGATGGCTACTATATTGAAAGCTTGCTCCGGTTAACCTTGCTATCAAAAACTTCATGTAGCATGTTACAAGTTCTTGTATGTCAAATTGTGTTTCTCCAGTTGACATTGAAATTAATGATAATCAAGATTTGGTCTTGGTTGTGGCATTCTCATCGACTCTAGAATATATTTCATGATATTCAAATGTGATATCTTTTGGTGATTATGCTATCTTATGTATGACCTATTTTTGGTCCCTAGGTAATGTGGTAAGAAGATCTGTATGTGTGACCTATCTTTTGGGTTTGGTGTTAGCGTGCAAGGTCTTATTGAGTATTCAAAGCTTGTTCTTCATGTCAACATGCTTTGTGGTGATATAAATTCAAATGGGGTGTGGTCAACTTAGAAGACTATGAAGATATTATGTGGTTAACTTAAATTTGTTCTACGGGTATTCATGCATATATATAGAGAACATCTTTTTGATTGAAGATATCGATGCATGGAAGTAGTATGATGTGTATGAATAGATAAAAGAGTGTGAAGGAAGGAGTAATCTATTATGGTAGAAAGTTGTGTGAAGGTTGTGGAAGGAAGGTGTGTAGAAGATTCTTAAGCAGATCTATTGTGGACAAAAATTGTGCTCTTAACTGAAATTGAATTCACGCATATGTAGATGCAACTTCATGAGTTCACTTTTTCAGTGAGACTATTTTCTATCTATTGTTTTGTATTTGGGAATTGATCCCATTGGTAGTGAGCCACCCTACAGTGAGCCTTTGTAAAAATCATCTTAATCGGTGCTTTATAATTGAGAATTAGCATTCTCTGTAGTTTTTCCCTTCTTAGGTTTCCACATAAGCTCTGGTGTTCATTGTGCTTGGTGTTGTGCTTTCATTTTCTTATCTGTTTGATTATATTTTGATTGGTATAAGTTTTCTACGGATTAAATAAAGAAAAGAAAATTGTTTTAAGATAACTGATTCACCCCCCCTCTCAATTATCCATACTGTTCAATAACATCAACTCATATGGTGTAGATCCTATTGTAGTCTTCTAAGTTGTCCTACAAGCCCATACTGCCTCAAACAACCTGGATGCCTAATCTTTCCTATGAATCTACACTATTTTGGTCAAGATATTTTCAATCTCCCTATTTGTTACTTCCACTTGCCCATTGGCTTGAGGGTGATAGGGTGTTGAATTCCTATGCCTTATCTTATATTCCTGGACCAATTTGGTAATCAATTCTGATGTAAACTGGGGACCCTGATCTGTCACAATTTCTCTTAGCACTCCATACCTTATAAATATGTCTTCATATAGTAATTTTTCCACATTTCCATCCCTAGCAAACTGCAATAATTTGACTTCAACCCACTTTGTTAAATAATCTATACAAACTAAGATATACTCCTTGTTATTGGATGTTGGTGATATTGGGCCAATGAAGTCTAGCCTCCATTTTTCAAATGGTGCTAGTGCCAACTAAGGTTTCAAATGAATCTCATCTATTTTAGTTGGCTTGCCCATTCTCTAACACTTGTCATAGCTCCTTGTATATTTCACTAAATCCTTATGAAGAGTTGGCTAGTAATAGCCAGTGGTAAGAATCTTGAGTGTTGTCATATTTTCTACAAAATTTCCCCCATAAGGTTCATCATGGTAGGCTTTGAGGATATCAAAGACCTCATCCTCTCTTATGCATCTCCTCATAAGATTATCTAGACCTATATAAAATAAGTAACTAGCTACCCAAGAGTAGGGGAAATTTTTGTGTACCAATTGTCTCTTTTCTCTAGGGGAGAAATGATGTAGTATTTGTCTTACTACTAGATAATTAGCAATATGAGTAAAACAGGGTGTGTGCAAAGTTAGAGAAAATAAATACTCATCTAGAAAAGAATCATCAACAACACCTTTTGCTAATTGAGTCGATAATCTAGACAAAAAATCTGCCACCACATTTGCTTTTCTAGGCTTATCAACTTTGGTGATGTCAAATTCCTATAGTAATAACAACCATCTGACAATTCTACCACCAACCATAGGTTTATTCATTAAATACTTTATGGAAGTGTGATTAGTTTGGATAAAGACTAGATACCCTATGATGTAATGCCTAAACTTGTTATTTGCATAGACAACTGCTAACATCTCTTTTTTTGTGACTGTGTAGTTGAGTTCTACCCCTTCTAAGTTGTTGCTAATGTAGCATATGTCATATTCCATAGTATCTTCCTTTTTTCCAAGTACTGCTCCGATAGAAAATTAAAAAAAAATTATGTATGCAGAAAGGAAAAGTCTAGTTTGGTTCTCTCAAGATAGGTGCTTTGGTCAATGTTGTCTTGAGTGCTTCAAAAGAGTGTTGGAATTATTTGGTACATTCAAATTCTATATCCTTTATCAGTAAAACAAATAAAGGGGCCACAATTTTGCTAAAGTCCTGAATTAATCTTCTATAGTATCTAGCATTTCCTAGAAAAATTTTGACATCTCTTTGTTTTTGTAGCATAGGGAGTGTGGAGATTATCTCAATCTTATTTGTATCCACTTAAATCCCTTCACTTGATACAAAATTTCCTAGCACAATCCCTTGGGTCATCATCATGAAACATTTCTCTTGACTTAGGGATAGATTATGTTCTTGACACCTCTTTAAGACCTTCTCTAGGTTATTAAGTGCTTCATCATATGTTTCTCCATAGGTTGTGAAATCATCCATGTAGATTTCCATGGAGTCATGTGTAAAATATAATAATATACTCAACACTTCCCTTTGGAAAGTGGTTGGAGAATTGCATAGGCCAAAGGGGAGAATATAATAATCATATGTGCCCCAAGGGCATGTAAAGGTGGTTTTATCTTGGTCCTCTAGAGCCATTCTAATCTGGTTATAGCCATTAAATCAATCTAGAAAGAAGAAATACTTTTTACCTGCTAAGGAGTGAAGTACTTGATCAATGAATGGTAGTGGAAAGTAGTTTTTTCTAGGAGATAAATTTAATTATCTATAATCCACACACACTATCCATTTAACACCTTTCTTTGGGATAATAACTAGAGTTGACACCTATTGACTATCAGAAATAGGGTAAATGAAACCTGCATCAAGCAATATTTGTAATTCAATTTTGACTATGTCTCTTAGTGCAGGTTTCAATATTCTTTATGGTTGTCTGATTGGTTTAAAACCATAATTAATGCATATCTTGTGCATGCATAGTTCTGGATTAATCACCTTCATGTCGTGGTAATCCCATGAAAATTTTGTTGTGTGTTTCTTCAACACAGTGGTTAGGGAAGTTTGTTGTTCGTCAATTAATTCATTGCTAACATTTAGCATTCTACCTAGCATGATTTCTAAAGTCTTGGATGTTGATTGTACAAATGAAAGGTCAAGTCCTACTATGTCTAGAATACATTGTCGTGGTAATAAAGAATGGAAAGATGAGATATTGACTCTGATGAACTGGCAAGTATAATATTATGTATAGGATCATGCAGACATGACAAACAATCCTATTGTTGCAGGTTCCCATCGCAGTTATTATGTATAATATTTGTTATTAAATCATCCTCATCTCGGTTGCTCAAAAAGGGGTTGTGCTCAATAATCATGAGAGTTTGTAGGGAATACTAGTCTTCCTCATCTAGGGTAGGCCAAATGGTCTCCTCTAAATCTACATGTGGTTGGGTTGGTGGATAGAGGACCAAATTCTTGGTTACAATTCCATTTGAGATAATCATGATTCTAGACCTATAGCCTAATAATGTATAAGTTGTTACTAACCATGTTCTTCCTAGAATAAGGGGATAGCCTACAAGGTTAGACTTTGGATAAATACCATAAAATCTATAGGGTACTCCCATGAATCCAATGCTATGACCAAGTCCTCAATGATGCCCTCAAGTTTCACTGTTGACCTATCTACCAACCGTAGAATAGTGGGTGTAGGTATAACATTTATTAACTGTAATAGCTGCATTGTTTCCTTACTCATCACATTAATGGCTGCTCCTAAGTCAATCAAGGTATTTTTATGAGAGTGTCATTTATCTTAACATCTACCAATAGACTTCTAGGATCTGTATACTTAGGGAAGGTTATGTTTCCCAACATAATGTCAACAAGTTTCCCTAAGACATGTACAGTCTGAGGGTCTTTTCTCTTTCTCGCTAGCTTCTTAAGATAAAGGTCTCTCACTATTTTTGTGTAAATGGGAATGTCCTTGATGGCTTGGATGAAGGGTATATGTATACATACATCTTGAAGTTCTCTTAATAGGTCATTTTTAACTTGGTTTCGATGTTTTTGTACAACTAATCATTCAGGGAATGGAGGCTCTAGACTTGAATTAGTTTGGTTGACCTGATTTGACCCGAGCTCCAAAGGTAGGTTGTCCAAGGTATCTATTGAGGTTCCTCATCTACCGAATCAATTATTTGAGGGGATGAAGGCCCAACCAATGTTTTCCCTGATCTAAGGTAGACATCACTCACCTCTACCCTATAAGTAGGTTATTGAATAGCCTTGTTAGTGTAGGCCTATTGAACAGGCTTGTTATTTGGGTTAGGTGTAGGTTGGGATGGTATCTGAGGTGCCCTAGGTGGGTGGGATGATGGATTTGTTGGATTGAGCATATTGGCTTGTTTTTGTGGCTGCAAAGGCTATTGTGGCTAATGGTAATTCAGATTTTGGTTTTGCCAGAGGTTGCCATTGGTTTTGTTGTAGTGGCCATTGGGGGTTGTAGTTAGATCCTTGAAAGTTTTGTTGTGGCCACATGTTTTTTTGCTGCTAGTTCTAGTTTGGTTGAGGATTTTTCCATTGTTTTTGGGGGTTTTCCCAAGGCTCAGGGTTCCAACTAGAGAAATTTTGATTGCTAACTAAAAATGGTGAATTGAAATTCAAAGGATCTTGAGGCATACATTATCTTAGTTTCCATGGGATCCTTTGTGAAGTATAGAAAAAATATCCATCTTCACCCTCCAATACTTGAAAGTCTAGTTTCCCTAGCCTATTATCTAAAATACTTTCCACTCTTTTGTACTTGCAAAATTTATCTTTTCTCTATCTATAGTTAGGGAAATATTCAATAAGGATTGCCTTCACCTCTTCTTGATTTTTCTTCACATATAGAGTGTCCAATTGGGTAGCCAAATGGCCTATTATGTCTTCTTTCATGTTTGGCAATAGGTACTTGATTCCACTCTAGAGACTCCATTAGATGTATTGCTAATGGAAGATGTTCTATCCCCTCTAGTCCTTTTAGTAAAGGTCCTTGAATAGTTCCTTCAACCTTGCAGATTTTTTCAAAAGGAAATTGTGATACATCTCATGACCCAATAAGGTTAAGGGAATCCATGCAATCATCATTGACTCCTCTTAAAAACACTAAATTCAAAGATTCTTTTGAAAGCCTATTTTTTGGATTCTTCTTTAAGCAGAATTGGAATCTTTTTACATAGTCTTCCAATAGTTCATCTTCTTTTTGAGATATCTTGAAAATTTCATTTCTTCTTCTATCAATTCCTCTACAGTAGTCCTGGTGTTTCTCCAATAAATTTTTCTTCATAGTGTTCCAATTTGGAAAAAAATATCTTCCCAAACCCATAAACCATCTTAAAGTATCATCCTTTAAGGTTGTTGGGAATAGTTTGAGCTTGCGTACATCTACTGTGTAATCATAACTTCTACACAAGACATCAAACTCAAACAAGAAGGTATTTGTATCCTCAGTAACCAAACTATAGAAGAAAAGCAATGCTGAAGGAGGTATATTATTCAAATTAAATGCTCTCTCCTGGTTGGAAATGGGGAACTCAAAAGTTACATGTTCCGCTGGCTCATCCACCACTACATCAACCATGGTTTGGAAGGTCTCCTCTATATTTGCAGTGGATGTTGGTGAAAGGGAAATTTCTTCTTAAGGAATACCCTCGCTCCGGTCACTATGATCACCAATATCCTCTTGAGCTTTGTGTGTTAAGGGGAGAAATATTCCCAAAGCATCTTGTTGTCTCCACATACAATAGGTGTGACTTTGTGTATCAACAACTCCAACACAATGTTAGTAAAATGTTTTGGTATTAATGGAATAAAACCCAATTGTCCTAATACTGGAATTAAAATATTTAAACTCATAAATATTGAAATAACATGGATGAATCTTTGACTATAGAACCATATCCAACAACGATGGCATAAATGTAAGGCCTAACTAATGTTCAGTAAACTTGGTGATATTCACACAATTCAGAGGGGTACCTAACTGAACAATCCACTAAAACCTTGTAAAGACTATTTAATTATCAACCAGGGCTAACGTAAGCTTGTGATGATGTTGGCACTATATGTGCATCGAAAGACTCTACACTACCTATATCATCCTAGTATAGGTGTTTACACATGTGGGGGAAACATAAATTGTAAAGCCGTAAAAAGAATTGAAACTATAACTATTGCTATATGTACTTGCAACTAAAGACTATGACTAGTTCATTGCCAAAACTAAACTCTATAACTAACTAATGTTGCTAACTTTGACTCACTTTGGAGGATAATGCATTGAGACAAACAAAGCATGAAATACAAGACAATATTATATTCATGATTTTATTCACTTTCACAACATTAAGAATCTAAATAAGAGAAATGCAATAATGAAGGTAACTATTATAGCAAAACAAATAAATGTGCTTAAATTAAAGTGGGGAACAATTACCTTGAGTGACCCTTGCTCAAGTGACTGTTTTCATAGGATAAACTCAAATCTAGCTTCTCAAATCAATTAAACATAATGGTAAGCTAAAAACTCCTTAATTGCATAACACCACATATCACAATCTAATAAGAATATTCAGTGATATATTATTCATAAAAACATAATTGGAAACAAGTATTGTTTTGTGTAATAGAAGAAAACTATCTGAACATATTTATCCGCTATATTTGTTGTGCTTATTATTCTCCTCGATTAAAAAGCCATATATATTTATAGGTGCAGGGGAGTCTTATTGAAACAAGGACTCAAAATGGAAATCTAAATGAAAATCACCACTCTCCTATAAAATAGAGTGTGACAAAGTCTGCAAAACTAAAAAACATAACTGAAAAGGTAGAAGAAGTTGATTAGGACTGCAACTCTACTACAACGGTAAAATAGAAACATGGATTGTGGAAATAGTCATATAAGGTTTCCTCTCCTTTAGTAGTCTTATTAAATGACATGGTAACTCACAATCATCCTTATAAATAAATGCCTCCAATTCTACAACTGTTGCGTACTTCTTATTCTGGAACTTCCCTTGCATTGTTTTCTGAAACTCCTTTGGCTGCGGGTTACACTTCTTAGTTGCTGTAGGCTATATTTTGTTTTCTCTAGCTTCTTGGCTACAAAGAGTTAGTTCATCTAATAATATACACAATACTAATAACCAAAATAGATCTACACTACATTCCAAACATATTTACACATTTTAACCATGCAATTACTAACATACCATAATCATATTTCCATATAATAAAACCAGGTTCAAGTTGCATGATGATCATAAAAAGATAGTAAAGTTCAAGAATATGAATGAAATGAGTATTTGGAAATATCTAAAATTATGTACTAAACAACATAAAAACTAGCTAATAATTGGCCTCATCAACTATGTTGAATGAAGCATGAGACAATATTGGCCACCTCGAGCAAGAGGTTAGGGGAATAGGTAGACTAGAGCAAGAAGTTTCAAATGAAGAAGGAGAAAAATCAAATGATCACACTACTTTAAGAAATAATGGTAGTGATAAATCTCAATCGATATCTGATAGGAGTGAAAGAAATCATCTTGCTTAAGAATTTTCATGACACATGAGGAAAGTCATTCCTCCTAAGTTTGAAGGAACCACAAGTGGGGATGTTTCTAAAGCATGGCTCACTGAGATGGAAAAATACTTCGAGGTAAGAAATTATTTCGAAGTCACCAAGGTCATTTGGGGAGCCTTTCAATTATCTGGCAAAGAATCCACTTGGTGGATGAACAAGAAGATGGAGCTTGGTCTAAGATCATTAAATCTTACTTGGGATGAGTTCATAGAAATCTTTTAGAAATGGTGGCTTCCTTAATTATACTTCGATTAGAAGATGATGGACTTCCAAAATATAAGATAAGGAGAGTCCATGGTGAATGAATACTAGGAGAAATTCACTCACCTTCTCAAGTACATACCTGAATACCAGAAGGACAAGTAGTTTTGGATTAGGAAATTCATAATGGGTCTCAATTCCCAAATTTGAGGTGAATTAGACGTGCATAGTCCTACCATCATGGACCAAGTGTATGAAAAATCTATCAAGTAGGAGAAAAAGCTTAAGTTTATTCCTACATATCAAGAGAAGAGCCATAAAAGGTTTAACTGGTCTTATACCAATCAAAACTTTAAGAAGAAAGGTGATTGGAAAGATTTTAAGAGGAAAGAAGATAGGGAGTTCCAAAACAATCGAAATGAGTCTAGGGGTGACTACATGGGTAACAACAAAAACCCTAATAGGAATGAAGGAAATTTTGGAAAGCCACCCATAAGTCAAGGACCAATAAGGGGATGTTTCTTGTGTGGTGGAGACCACTATGCTAACCAGTGTCCCAATAAGACACGAGGGACACAACCTTATGGAAATCCCTTACCTCTTTAGAAAGAAACATTGCAGCGAAGAATTCATGCGACACTTGAAAATCGGTAGGTGGAGTACCACATTACTCTAGTAGAGGTTCTAGGTACTAAAACCTAGAAAAATGAAGTGGATGGTTCTAATCTTTTTGGAAGATAGAACTAGGGTTTAAGACCTTTCCACTTATTTTCCTTATGTTTCACTCAAGAAAACCTTAGAGATCTCAATCCAAGGATGGAATAAAGGAAATATATTTGTAATAAGGTGTCCTAAGGTGTGATTAAAGGTATAAAGGGGGTTCACCGCCAAGCTAGGGCTTGGAAAGACAAGAAATGCAAATGATATGCAAGACTTAAGTAAATGATCTAGAAATGAATTCAAAACATAACAGTAAACTAAGAAAGTACAAAGGTGCACCTAGAAACTTGAAGAGGCTTGAATGAAGGTCTGAAATCCTAGAAATACTAATTTTTGATGCACATTGGGACTCATATGCCAGTAGGGGTGATTTAGTCCTAGTTTGGGCTTTTGGGCCGAAACCAAAATCTAGAACTCTTGAATTAGGATCTATAGAAAAAGTCTGAAAATAGGTGTACTGGGACTCATACGCCACGAGTGGAAATTTATTCCCAGTATTAGGGTAGCTCTGAAATTCTAATATCCTCTAATTATTTCTTCTAGCTTCCCTCTTTCCAAATCGCTGATTCTAAAACACTAAATTCTGCTCTGTAGGTGACTTTTTGTGATCTTGCAAACAAGGTGACAACTTTGACAACTTGAAACTTGACAACTTTTCTCCAATCTTGCTCTTCAATGGATGTTCAACCTAAACCACCTAGATCTACAATAACACATCAAAGATAGGGGAAAATTTTGTTTTGTTAGTGGATAGGGGTTTTCCTTGGTCAAATCATGTTTTTGTAATCAAACCTTGAAATGAAATGAAATAGAAAGGAGGAATGATGAATGAAAAATATGCAATATTGAAACTCACCAAACCCTTAAGAAAAAGGCTGAAAACTTGTATGTGATGGCTAGCATGAATGTAGATCTTGACTCTTGATTATGCATTATGGGTCTTGACTTGAATGCTTGCTTGAATCAGAAGATACCTACATCACAAATGTTAGCTCAAAAACAAACACGATGCATGATGAGTTTGACATGATGCTTGAATCTTGAATAATGGTCCAAAACACTTGATAATCAGCTCTTGAATGCTCTATAATTTTCTCACTTGAATTCTCATAAGATCACTTAAATTTCTAGAAGAAAATATGTGAAATAACCTTGTATTTATACTTGTTTATGCAATATTTCCCAAAATTACAATACTACAAGCTGACATTAGATCTAGGAGAATAAAATCCTACAAAGAATTGAATTCAAAATTAGGTCCAAGCTAAGCAGGACTCATACACGATTTGTAGCAGATGAGTCCCATTAGGCTAAGCTTGGGACAGATTTTTCAAGAAAGATTTAATTTTATGTTAAATTCAGATCTAGGCCCCAAAATTTAGGTGGGACCCATACACCGAAGGTGGTGTATGAGTCCCATATCATTAAATATGGGCCATACAAACCAAAATCACTGAATTATGATTGGTCACTTGATACATGTCAGTATTATCCTCATAAATATGCATTAATTAAGACTTATGGATGCAAAATAGGACCAAATAAGGCATAAAGAAGCCCAATTTTAGCATGGAGGACCCAAAAAAGTGTGAAAATATATAGGGATACATTTTCCTACACTATAGGTACTTTACTTGGCATATACCCATTTCAATTCTAATAGACACTAGTGATACAAAATGTTTTTTTCTCCTAAAGTAGCTATTAAGTTATCTAGGAAAGCTAGCTTTATGTAAAAATCTTGGTCTACAATATATGCAAACCAGACAAGAGAAAAGGTAGAGCAATTTCTATTTGAGGTTTGATGTTTCAAGTTTCTCGATGGAAATAAATCTGTATGTAGCTCCCTTAGGATCTTACGATGCCATATTAGGGATGAATTGGTTATGGAGGCTTACAGCCAAGGTCGATTGTCATGCCAAGACAATAGAGTGTCTAGATGACCTTGAGAATAGGGTATACTTTCAAGGTACACCTAGGGAAGTAAGGTTGCAACAAATCTCCATCGTATAGATGCATAGAGCCAAGAAAAAGGGGTGTCAACTTTTTGCAATAAAAATGGAAAAGTTGGAAGAGTGTAAGGATTTCATCTTTCAAGATGACGTAATATACTATGAATCCCAGGATCTTCAAGAAACCAAAGAAGGAGAGGTAATGGAACTAGAGAAATTGGATATGGAGAAATATCTTATCTTAAGGGACTTTGAGGATGATTTCCTAGATGAACTACTTGGGTTACCTCCCAAAAGATTATTTGACTTCTCCATTGATTTAGTTATAGGGTCAGAACCTATATCCAAGGCCCCATATAGGATGAACACAATAGAGCTAATGGATTTAAAATATCAACTTAAGGAGTTGCTATCAAAGGGATTAATTAGACCCAATGTTTCACCCTGGGGAGTGTTGGAAAAACAAGGATAGACAACTGAGAGGGGGGGGGGGTGAATCAGTTATTGCAGAATTTAAAACTTTACTTAACCTTATCAACCTTTAATCACATATTTGATAATTAACATTGAAATAAAGAATCAACAACACATTAGAAGTACACATAACACCAAGATTTTTGTGTGGAAACCCTGTTAGGGGAAAAACCACGGTGGAGGTTAATCCACAATTATACACTATTAAAAGTATAATAGAAAATGAATAAAGAATGCACATGCATTTAGGCACATTTCCTAGAGCTCACTGCTCAAAAGGGAAGGCTCACTACCTTACATAAAACAATTAGATTAAATCCATCTGATAAGGTTGACCTGAGAAATTAGCTTCTTCATAAGCCTGATGACAGTTTCGGTTAGGCACATAAATACTTCTTCACACTTTGCTCTGTATTTGAATGATCTGATCTTTATTCACACATATCTTGTACACACTTCGCATACATACACCGAGCATACTTAAAAATGAGGAAACAATCATTCTTATATATCCGCTACATGGATTTACATCAACAACTTTGTTGGCCACAGGAAGGAATAAATGAATTGCAAACTGTCAGCCGAATACATGAACAAATCTCAATGCGTACCAACCTAATTCGGTCACAACATAATGAAGACCTACATCAATATCCTCGAACATGCCAAGCATTCAAAAATTAATCCATAAGGATCTGCAACATGCTACCACCATCATGTCGGCCAAGAACATGAAAACTCGAACACACAAAGGAAAAATCTTTGATCACGAACAAATCAATCAACGTAGATGTACCACACTGATAGAGCATGATCTAGAAACATCACTAAACATCTCAGGATCATACACAATAATTCAATTTACCATAATTGCATTCTCTTCTTCCAGAAACACCTGCTACAGTAACATAATAACTATAGGAACACATAACTTCATAACTTTCTTCAATCTTGATGCACACCTCTGAAACTTTCGAACAACATACTAGATTGGCTCAACAAAAAACCCATTAATGCATGCCTTTTGAATACCAACGTACAAAATTTTCCACCTTTCTGACCTTCACAAACTATCTGCAACATATTTATTACAATTTTCTCAATCTCCTCGGCATAAACAACCTTAAAATTCATCAATGCTAATAGTGTTGATATCCATGACAACCATATATTAGCAACAAAACCACAACATCCAACAATCTCCCCCTTTGGAATTGATGGCAATGCATGATGTGAAAAATACCATCAAGCACAACTAGCTCTTCTCCAACAGTCTTCTTCTCATACTGTTCTTCTCCTCCTTACATTACTCTTCTCTCATGGTTCTTCTCCCTCTTTCTTCCTCGAGGGTTTTTCACATTACTCTTCTCCCCCTTTGACATCAATGTCAAAGGTACACATGCTTTGAACCACATATCAAAATCTTTTGACTACTCCCCTTGAGTAGCAGCCACCATAACATCAATCCAAAACAAGATATGACTGTAAGTGCATGGATTGATGCAAAGAATTGTATCTTAGTTAAAATTAGGAGGGGAAATCACCCCTAACTTCCCTCTAATATACTCAAAATTATCCTTAGGCAATGGTTTGGTGAAGATATCTGCAATTTGTTCCTTTGTAGGCACATACTCCAGTCTGACCTCTTTATCATTCACTTTGTCTCTCAAAAAGTGATACTTGATAGATATATGCTTTGTCTTTGAATGTAGCACTGGATTCTTGGAAATATTTATGCCACTTGAGTTATCACATAATATAGCAATAGGCTCATCATACTCAACTCTGATATCTATCAGCACCTGCTTCATCCACAATACTTGAGTACAATTCTTTGTAGCAACAATATATTCTGCCTCAACAATAGATAAGGAAATAGAATTCTGCTTTTTACTTAGCCAAGACACCAACTTCTTCCCCAAGAAGAATGCACCACCACTTCTACTTTTCTTGTAATCCACATATCCTACCCAATCTACATCTGTAAAGGCATTCAAAGTAAAATCATCATCCTTAGGATACCATAGCCCAAAATCAATTGTTCCTTTCAAGTATCTAAAAATTCTCATTACTGCAATCACATGTGATTCCTTCAGATCATCTTGATATCTAGAAACCATGCATACAACATTCATGATGTCTGGTCTGGTCTGGTTTGAGTCAAATAAATAAATCCACGGATCATTGAACTATATCTTTTTTTATTAGCCTTAGGAGAATCATCATTTTGTGTTAACTTACATCCAGTTACCATGGGAGTACCAACATGCTTTAAGTTTTCCATGCCAAACTTTTTCAGTAACTCTTTCACATACTTGGACTGGGATATAAAGATTCCATCATCTAACTGAGTAATTTGCAATCCTAAAAAGAATTTCAGCTCTCCAATCATTGACATTTCAAACTCACTTTTCATTTGATAAACAAACTTCATACATAACTCATCATCTCCTTCAAAAACAATTTCATCAACAAAGACTTCAATTATCAACTCTTTATCTAGATCCATCTTGAAATACAAATTGTTGTTAACAATACCTTAATTGAATCCAAGCTTCAACAAGTATTTATCCAATCTAGCATACCAGGCTCCAGGGGCTTGTTTGAGTTCATTCAGTGCTTTCTTCAATCCACATACCATGTCTTTTTCATCAGTCAATTGAAATCCATCTGGTTGCTCAATATACACTTCTTCTTCTAATTCACCATTTAGAAATGTTGACTTTACATCCATTTTGAAAGGAAAACAGGGATGGATCTAACGACCCAACAGTGCGGAATACATTCCCTTAAAACTAATACAACAGAGGAGAAGAGAAAAAATTGGTTCTAATAAAATCTAAAATTACTGAGATGAATACAAGCAGCATGAAAGAGATAACAGAAAATAAGCATTCACAGATTTAACATAGTATTTACGTGGGAAAACCTTTTCAGGTAAAAAACCCACCACACCACACAAGAACAATTGTATTACAGTAATAATCAATTACACACAATATCAACCCTTACTCTTTGATCAGCTAACAGACGCTTCAAGTTATTTTCTCATTGTTACAATACTTCACCCAAAGTATACAATGAATTCTCTCTACTCACTTGCATCGACTTGCAACTTACATGTACACATCCGTCAACCTCACATTGATTGTACAAGTCTTACATCATATTTACACTTTCCATCCAATCCCACGACCTCTAGGTTCATGCATCGATCATTCAAGCAAGCAATCGATTTGCATTGATTGCATCGAGCCACCCAAGCAATAACTTCACCACACAAATCGGGTTCCTGTCATCAGCAAAAGTCGGCGTGCAATAACTGCCTTTCACTATTTCAGTCTTTGGCCAATCAGACTATTGTCTTCAAGCCACATGTTCAAACTTTATTCGCCTGTCACTTTGACTTTCTCTTCAAACTGGTCAAGATCGACTGACCGAGCTCCGAGCTCAACCGAGCTCTTAGCGTGCTACCGTTGAGCTCACTAACTTGCCTCGCGGTATGGCGGTGAGCTCATCTGAGCTCACCCAAGTCTTCATCGAGCCTAGTCACTCTCCGCTATGCTATCACTACTCCATCAGAGTTGACCCGTGGTGTGGCGGTGGCCGTCGATAAGACCGCTGGCGGTCATATCGTGCTACCGTGGGGGCCGCCAGGCCACCCTGCGGTAGGGTGGTAAGCACCGGGCCGACCGTTGGTGGTCTCACCACGGCCACCATGGTGAGAGGACTCACCATCTATGGTGGGGCGGTAACCGCCAAGCCCACCGTTGGTGGTCTCACCGTGGACACTTCGGTGAGAGGAACCACTGCTTGTGGTATGGCGGTAACCGCCAAGCCCACTACTAGCAATCTCACCGTGGACACCGCGGTGAGAGGAACCACTAGCTATGGTATGGAGGTAATCACCGAGCCCACTGCTGGTGGTTTCACCATGGTGAGGGGGACCATCGTCTGCGGTATAGCGGTAACTACCGAGCCAGGCCGTTGGCGGCCTTACCACACGCGGTAAGGCGGTAATCGTCAGCGCAAGCTGCAGGTGACCTTACCATGCCACTACGATGAGTGAACTCATTGCGCGTGGTAAGGCGGTAACCACCTAGACAGTCACCGCGGTACCGCCAGGGGATGATGACACAACTGTAGTAAAGCAATTAAGGCTTAAAAGAAATAATTTTTTCACCAAGTCTTGAATTTTTGAGGCTTCAAGCTGGAAGTTGAGACATACTTTCTCAACACATTTGATAGAATTTTTAGTTCTTGAAAGTAGCATAAGCAAGAAATAATCTTATAGCTTCAATTCTAGCAACAAGGGAAAAGGTTTCTTCAAAATCAATACCTTCCATCTGTGAGTACCCTTTACATACCAGTCTTGCTTTATTTCTGATCACTTCACCTTGTTCATTCAGCTTATTTTGAAAGACCCACTTGGTTCCAATCACATTCTTATCCTGAGGTCTGGGAACAAGAATCCATGTATCATTTTTCTCTATCTGCATCAATTCTTCCTTCATTTCTTCCATCCAATATTCATCTTTACATGCTTCATTGACATTGTTAGGTTCACTCTTGGAAATCAGGCAATACTCTTATGCAATTCTTCTTCTAGTCTGCACACCTTTGTTCTTGTCTCTTATAATCTTATTTTCAGAATGATTTATCTTTACATACCTTGGGACTTTGGGATTCTCTAACTTATGGTTCTTTTGTTCTCTCTTTTGCACTTCCACCAGCTTCACCTTCTGAACTTTCTTGATTCATCGAAATAATTTGAACTTGACTCTGTGTCTGAGAATTCTTTCTTTTGTCAACAATTTCATGTTGATCATCTGAATCATATCCATAGTACCTGGATGATCTGTTAGTATCCTCATCAACTCTGACTTTTTCACTTTCAACCATCTTTTTCAATCTTCTATTGTAGAACCGGTAGGCTTTGCTCTTAGTAGAGTAACCCAAAAAGATTCCTTCATCACTTCTAGCATCAAACTTGCCTATATCTTCATCTCTCTTGATATAAAATATACTTCCAAAGATTTTGAAATATTTCATAGTAGGCTTATAACCAAACCACAACTCAAAAGGAGTCTTACCAGAATTACCATTGACATTTACCCGGTTGATAGTATATACAACAGTGCTTACAACTTCTCTCCAGTAGATATGAGGAACATTACCTTCCAACATCATAGTTTTGGCAACATCTAGAATTGTTATGTTCTTTCTCTCAACAACTCCATTTTGTTGAGGAGTCCGGGGAGTAGATTGTTGGATGTTGTGGTTGTCATTGATGTCAACGCTATTAGCATTGATGATTCTAAAGGCTGTATATGTCGAGGATATTGAGAACATTGTAATAAATATGTTGCAGACAGTCTGTGAAGTTGTGATGATCAGAATGATGGAAAGTTGTGTACATTGATATTTAGAAGGTACATGTTAATGGGTTTGTTGTTGATCTTATCTAGTATGTTGTTTGAAAGTTTCAATGGTACGCATCAAGTTTGGAGCAAGTTATGAATCTCTGAGTTCCTACAATTATTTTGTTACTATAGCAAGTGTTTCTAGAAGATGAGATTACAATTCTGATGAATTGAGTTGTTGTGTATGTTCTCAAGATGTTATGTGATGTTTCTAGATCATTCTCTATCAGCGTAGTACATCTGTGTTGATCGGTGTGTTCGTGATCAAATATTTTTCCTTTGTGTGTTCAAGTTTCATGTTCCTGGCCGACATGATGGTGATAACGTGTTACGAATCCTTATGGATTAATTATTGAATGCTTGGTGTGTTCAAGGATGTTTATTTAGGTCTTCACTATGTTGTGATCGACTTAGGTTGGTGCACATTAAGATTTGTTCATGTATTAAGGCCGACAATTTGTAATTCATTTATTTTTAATTTTTGGCCATCAAAGTTGATGTAAATCCATGTAGCAAATATATAAGAGAAATTGTTTTCCTCATTTTTAGGTATGCTCGGTGAATGTATGCGAAGTATATGCAAGATATGTGCGAATAAAGATCAGATCATCCGAATGCAAAGCAAAGTGTGAAGAAGTTTGAGCAAAGAGTGAAGAAGCATTTTTGTGCCTAACCGGAACTGTCATTAGGCTTATGAAGAAGCTAATTTCTCAGTTCAACCTCATCAGATGGATTTAATCTGATTGTCTTATGTAAGGTAGTGAGCCTTCCCTTCGAGCAATGAGCTCTAGGCAGTGTGCCTGAGTGCATGTGCATTCCTTATTCATTTTTCATTATACTTCTAACAAGGTATAATCTTGTGGACTAACATACACCATGGTTTTTCCCCTAACAGGGTTTCCACGTATAAAGTCTTGGTGTTCATGTATTTTCGATGTGTTGTTGATTTATGCTTGCACTGTTAATTATCAGATCTGAGATTAAAGGTTGATTAAGGTTGAATAAGTTTAATTTTTGTAACAACTGATTCACCCCCCCTCTTAGTTGTCTATCCTTGTTTTCCAACAATTGGTATTAGATTTGGTTCCTCGAAAGAAGTTTAATAGCTTGAGGTGATCCGAGATGGCATCATACAAGAAGGATAGTCCCAGATTTGATGGTACAAACTACTCTATGTGGAAGGTCAGAATGGAGTTCCATTTGAAGTGCATTGGCGAACCTTTCTAGAGTATCACAAAGAATACATATAATATTCCTCGGAATGGTCCCTCGACTCCCGATGAGATCAAAGAAGCTGAAATTAATATTAGGGCTATAGAAGCATTATTGAATGCTTTGACAGATTCAGAGATGAAAAATGTGATAGGTCTGAAGACATCACATGAGATATGGAAGAAGTTGGAAATATTGTATGAAGGAGGTGCACAAGTGAAAGTTGCTAAGCTACAAAGTCTAAAAGGCAAGTGGGAGAACATGAAGATGAGTGAAGATGAAAAAATATTTTCTTTCATGCAAAAAGTAAATGAGCTTGTGATGGGTATAGGATGTGTTGATGGAACCTTGGAAGAAGATGAGATTGTGGCTAAGATACTCAAATATGTTCCTGCTTCTTACAAAACAAGAGCTCATGTTATTGAAGAACTCAGGACAGTAACTAATGTGACAAGAGATATGTTGATTGGTAAGCTTGCTACCTTTGAGTTGAGTGAATTTGGTGAACCTTCTCCTAAGATTGAATCTGCATTCAGAGCTACTGTATCCGAAAAAATCCAATAGAGATATGATCTGGGAGAAAGCTCAAGAAAAACATTCAAGTATTAAGATGAAATGAAATTGACTGAAGATGAAGAAAGAGAGCTAGAAGATCTGGAAGCATTGATTGTAAAAAGAGAAGCCAGAGGACAAGGTAAGTACAAAGGGAAATTACATATCAAATGTTTCTCTTGCAGTAAGATAGGTCATTTTGGATCAAGATGTCCTTAAAGAGTTTCTAAGTAGAAACCTGACAAATCTAGATTTTAAAAGAAATGTTATTATGCTAAAGAAGGTGTTACTGATGATGAATCTAATAAAGAAATTGGAAATGAAGATGGATGGGTATTCATTGCTATCAAGGAAAATGGTATAGTGTCCACTGAATCTTCTAGTAATAACAATATTGATAAATCTCTTGCAGCCAGAATTGATGAAAAGGATGAGTGGGTGATTGACAGTGGATGCTCACATCATATGACTGGTGACAAAAGCAAGTTCATAAGCTTGGAAAATATAACGGTGGTGTTGTAAGATTTGGAGATAACAATGTTGGTGTGATTTGTGGTAGAGGCACTATTTCTCTTGGTGGTAAATACAATATTGATGATGTCCTTTATGTTGAAGGATTGAAGCACAATTTGTTGAGTGTTGGATAGATGGTTGACAAGGGATACAATCTTCAATTCAAAGATGGAAAATGAAGAATTTTGGGAAGCTCTAGAAATTTAATTGCTTCAGGTACAAAGACAAGAGGTAATATCTTTCAATTGAGTGCTACTAGTGAAAGTTGTTTAATTGCTCAAGTTGATGTAAGTTGGTTATGGCATAGGAGATTATGTCATGTGAATTTTGATACCATTGTCAAAGTAAGCTCCACACAACTAGTCAGAGATCTACCTAAGTTAGTAATGCTTACTAACACTATATACAAGGAGTGTCAGATGGGAAAGCAAACAAGAATTTAATTTTGGAGCAAACAACATCACTCCAATGGGGTACTGGATTTGGTACATACTGATCTATGTGGTCCATCCAAAATCAAAAGTCTACAAGGAGAAAGGTACTTTATGTTGCTTATTGATGATTATTCTAAGGATGATATGGGTTGCTTTCTTAAGAGAAAAACATGAAGCATTAGAGAAGTTCAAATGTTTCAAAGCTATGGCAGGTAATGAGACAATTTTGAAGGTAAAATTCTTAAGATTAGACAGAGGTGGTGAATTCACTTCCTGGGAGTTCAATTCATTTTGTGAAGAACATGGAATCAAAAGACAATTATTTGCTCCTCGAACCCTTCAATAGAATGGAGTTGTTGAGAGAAAGAACAAAACAATTCTAGATGCTGCTAGAACTATGATGTTGGAAGGCAATGTTCCTCATATCTACTAGAGAGAAGTTGTAAGCACTGTTGTATACACTATCAAACGGGTAAATGTCAATGGTAATTCTGGTAAGACTCCTTTTGAGCTATGGTTTGGTTATAATCCTACTATTAAGTATTTCAAAATATTTGGAAGTAGATGGTATATTAAGAGAGATGAAGATATTGGGAAGTTTGATGCTAGAAGTGATGAAGGAATCTTTCTGGGTTACTCTACTAAGAGCAAAGCCTATCAGTGCTACAATAATAGACTGAAGAAGATGGTTGAAATTGAATATGTCAGAGTTGCTGAGGACACTGTCAGATCATCCAGATACTGTGAATATGACTCATATGACCAACATGAAAGTGTTGATAAAGGGAAGAACTATCAGACATAGAGTAGAGCTCAAATTGTTTCGGTGAGTCAAGAAAGTTCAGAAACTGAAGCTAGTGGAAGTGCAGAAGAAACAAAAGAACCATAAGTTAGAGAGAATCCAAAAGTTCCAATCACTCTGAAAATTAGATTATAGGAAACAAGAACAAAGGTTTGCAGACTAGAAGAAGAATTGCAGAAGAGTATTGCCTGATTTCCAAGACTAAACCTAGCAATGTCAATGAAGCATGTAAAGATGAATATTGGATGGAAGCAATGAAGGAAGAACTGATACAGACAGAGAAAAATGATACATGGATTCTTGTTCCTATACCTCGAGATAAGAATGTGATTGCAATAAAGAGAATTTTTAGATACTTAAAAGGAATAGTTGATTTTGGTCTTTGGTATCCTAAGGATGATGATCTTACTCTAAATACCTTTACAGAAGTAGATTGGGCAAGAGATGTAGATGACAGGAAAAGTACAAGTGGTGGTGCATTCTTCTTGGGGAATAATTTGGTGTCTTGGCTAAGTAAAAAGCATAATTCCATTTCCTTATCTACTGCTGAGGTAGAACATATTGTTGCTACAAACAATTGTACTCAAGTTTTGTGGATGAAGCAGATGCTGAGAGATATTAGAGTTGAGCATGATGAGCCTATTGCTATATTCTGTGACAATTCAAGTGCCATAAACATTTCCAAGAACCCGGTGCTACATTCAAAGACAAAGCATATATCTATCAAGGATCACTTTTTGAGAGACAAAGTGAGTGATAAAGAAGTTAGATTGGAATATGTGCCCACTAAGGAACAAATTGTAGATATATTCACTAAACCGTTGCCTAAGGATACTTTTGAGTATCTCTGAGGAAAGTTAGGGGTGATTTCCCCTCCTAATCTGAACTAAGATACAAGTCTTTGCATCAATCCGTGGAGTTACAATCAGATCTTGTTTCAGATTGATGTGTTTGAATGCATGTGCATTCCTTATTCATTTTTCATTATACTTCTAACAGGGTATAATATTGTGGACTAACATCCACTGTGGTTTTTCCCCTAACAGGGTTTCCACGTATAAAATATTGGTGTTCATGTGTTTTTGATGTGTTGTTGATTTTTGCTTTCACTGTTAATTATCAGATATGAGACTAAAGTTTGATTAAGGTTGAATAAGTTTAATTTATGTAACAACTGATTCACCCCCCCTCTCAGTTGTCTATCCTTGTTTTCCAACACAGATAACTATCTTCTGATTCTATGTTCTTCAAAGAATGAATTGAACTCCCGAGAAGTGAATTCACCACCTCTGTCTAATCTCAAGCATTTGATCTTCAAACCTATCTCATTCTCTGCCATGGCTTTGAAACTTTTGATTTTCTCTAATGCCTCATATTTTTCTCTTAAGAAAGCAACCCATATCATCCTAGAATAATCATCAATAAGCAACATAAAGTACCTTTCTCCTTGTAGAATTTTGATTCTGGATGGACCACATAGATCATTATGTACCAAATCCAGTACTCCATTAGAATGATGTTGTTTTCTCCAAAATGAAATTCTTGTCTGCTTTCCCATCGGGCATTCCTTGCATATAGTGTTAATAGGCTTTCCTAACTTAGGTGGATCTATGACTGCTTGTGTGGAGCTTACTTTGACAATTTTATCAAAATTCACATGAAATAATCTCCTATGTCATAACCAACTTACATCAACTTGAGCAATTAAACAACTTTCACTAGCAGCACTTAAGTGAAAAATGTTACCTCTTATTTTTGTACTTGAACTAATTACATTTCCTGGACTTCCCAATATCCTACATTTTCCATCTTTGAACTAAAGATTGTATCCCTTGTCAACCATCTATCCAATACTCAATAGATTGTGCTTCAAACCTTCAACATAAAGGACATCATTAGTATTGTATTTACCACCAAGAGAAATAGTGCCTTTTCCACAAATCATACCAGCATTGTTATCTCCAAACCACACAACACCACCGTCATATTTCTCCAAGCTTATGAACTTGCTTTTGTCACTATTCATATGATGTGAGAATCCACTATCAATCACCCATTCATCCTTTTCATCAAATTTGGCTACAAGAGTTTTCCCAATATTGTTATTACTAGTAGATTAAATGGACATCGAACCATTTTCCTTGATAGCAATGAATACCCATCCTTCTTCATTTTTAATTTCTTTATCAGATTCATCATCAGTAACACCTTTTTCAGCATAATATTAGAAACTCTTTCAGGACATCTTGATGCAAAATGACCTATCTTACTGCAAGAGAAACCTTTAATAGGAAACTTTCCTTTGTACTTACCTTGTCCTCTGGCTTCTCTTTTCACAATCAGTGCTTCCAGCTCTTCTAACTCTCTTTCTTCATCTTCAATCAATTTCATTTCATCTTCATACTTGAATGTCTTCCTTGAACTTTCTCTCGGATCATATCTCTGTTGGCTTTTTCCAGATACAATAGCTTTGAATACAGATTATGTCTTAGGAGTATATTCACCAAATTCACTTAACTCAAAGGCGACAAGCTTACCAATCAACATATCTCTTATCACATTTGTTACTGTCCTAAGTTCTTCAATACCATGAGCTCTTGTTTTATAAGAAGCAGGCACAGATCTGAGTATCTTAGCCACAATCTCATCTTCTTCCAAGGTTCCACCAGAACATCTAATACCCATCACAAGTTCATTTACTTTTTGCATGAAATAAAAGATGTTTTCATCTTCACTCATCTTCATGTTCTCCCACTTGCCTTTCAGAATTTGTAGCTTAGCAACTTTCACTTGTGCATCTCCTTCATACAATATTTCCAATTTCTTCCAGATCTCATGTGTTGTCTTCAGACCTATCACATTTTTCATCTCTGAATCTGTCAAAGCACTCAGTAATGCTTCTATTGCCCTGATATTGGTTTCAAATTCTTTAATCTAATCAAGAGTAAAGGGGCCATTCAGAGGAATAGTGTATGTGTTCTTTGTAATCTTCTAGAAAGGTTCACCAATGCACTTCAAATGACACTCCATTCTGACTTTCCATAGAGAGTAATTTGCACCATCAAATTTGGGACTATCCTTCTTGTATGATTCCATCTCAGATCACCTCAAGCTGTTAGAATTCTTCAAAGGAACCAACTCTGATACCAATTGTTGGAAAAACAAGGATAGACAACTGAGAGGGTGGGGGTGAATCAATTGTTACAGAATTTAAAAAATTACTTAACCTTATCAACCTTTAATCACAGATCTGATAATTAACAGTGAAAGCAAGAATCAACAACACATCAATAGCACACATAACACCAAGATTTTTGTGTGGAAACCCTGTTAGGGGAAAAACCGCGGTGGAGGTTAATCCACAATTATACCCTGTTAAAAGTAAATAGAAAATGAATAAAGAATGCACATGCATTTAGGCAACTTCCTAGAGCTCACTGCTCAAAATGGAAGGCTCACTGCCTTACATAAAACAATCAGATTAAATCCATCTGATAAGGTTGAACTAAGAAATTAGCTTCTTCATAAGCCTGATGACAGTTTCAGTTAGGCACATAAATGCTTCTTCACACTTTGCTCTGTATTCAAATGATATGATCTTTATTCACACATATCTTGCGCACACTTCACATACATACACTGAGCATACTTAAAAATGAGGAAACAATCATTCTTATATATCTGCTACATGGATTTACATCAACTTTGTCGGCCACAAGTAAGGAATAAATGAATTACAAACTGTCGGCCCAATACATGAACAAATCTCAATGCATACAAACCTAAGTCGGTACAACATAATGAAGAACTAAATCAATATCCTCGAACATGCCAAGCATTCAAAAATTAATCCATAAGGATCTGCAACATGCTACCACCATCATGTCGGCCAAGAACATGAAAACTTGAACACACAAAGGAAAAATCTTTGATCACGAACACATCAATCAATGCGAATGTACCACACTGATAGAGCACGATCTAGAAACATCACTGAACATCTCGAGAGCATACACAACAATTCAATTTACCATAATTGCATTCTCTTCTTCCAAAAACACCTGCTACAGTAATATAATAACTGTAGGAACACAAAACTTCATAACTTTCTTCAATCTTGATGCGCACATCTAAAACTTCTTGACACTATACTAGATTGGCTCAGCAACAAACCCATTAATGCATGCCTTTTGAATACCAATGTACAAAATTATCCACCTTTCTGACCTCACAGCTTCACAAACTGTTTGTAACATATTTATTATAATTTTCTCAATCTCCTCGACATATACAACCTCCAAAATCATCAATTCTAATAGTGTTGACATCAATGACAACCACATATCAGCAACACAACCAAAACATTCAACAGGGGGCACTAGTGATCATTAAGAAGAAGGATGGTACACTGTGCCTATGTATAGATTATCATATGCTAAATAAAGCAGCGATAAATAATAAGTATCTTGTACCATGTATCGATAATATTTTTGATCAAATGCATAAAGTTGGGGTGTTTTCAATGATTGATTTGCGATCAAGGTACCATCAACTCAGACTCAGGGATGCAAACATTCATAAAACAACCTTTAGGACAAGGTATGGTCATTGTGAGTTCACAGTCCTACCTTTTGGATTGATGAATGTGCCTGGAAAATTCATGAACCTAATGAGCAATGTGTTTAGGGATTGTTTGGATAAGTTTGTATTAGTCTTCTTAGATGACATTCATATCTACTCCAACAATGAGGAAGAACATCTCCAACATTTGAGGATTTTTCTTCAACATCTGAGGGAGAATAAGCTTTTTGGGATACTTTCAAAATGCACCTTCTTTCAAAATAAAGTATAATATCTAGGTCATGTGATTTTAGAAAATGGGATTGTAGTTGATTCAACAAAGATCAAAGCAGTACTTGAATGGCCAACGCTGAAGAATGTGCATTAAGTCTGAAGGTTTATGGGTTTGGCAGGATATTATAGGAAGTTTATAGCTAATTTTTCCAAGATAGCTTTTCCCATCACATCATGATATGCTTAATGTCTTTCATGTGTCATACCTTAAAAAGTACATACCATGAGGTAATCATGTTTTTGATTGGAATTGCTTTACAGGACGAATACCTAAGAGTGGTAACGATCGAGCCTCTCAAAGTACTTGAAGTGCGTAGGCTTCACCTATGTAATAGAGAAGTTTTGCAATGCAAGGTTTAGTGAGACTAGTATGCAAAATATTCTTCCACTTGGGAAGACTATATAGAGATTAAGCAAAAGTTTCCTCTTGTTTTGCAAGAATTTGAAAGTTCATGAAAACAATATTTGTTATATTTTATGTTTATGTTTTGATACTTTAAATCATCAAGGATGATGATTCATAAGGGGGAGGATATGTTACACCCAATTTGTATTCACCAATTGCTATTAATTTTTATGAGTAAATATGTTTTAAATGTGTGATTATTTTTTAATGAATTTCAATGAATGTGTGAGATGTATGAATATGCATTATGATGTGATCACTTTTTAAATGCTTTAATGATGGAAATGATATATGATGAATATGATTTTAATGTTATTGGTTAACTTCATTCATGATGCACTAAGTTGGATGCAAGAAATATTTGAACCCTCCAATGAGGAGAGGGAGAATATCACCTAGGAGAGGAAGTTGGTATGGAAACCATTAGTGTACCTACTTGAGTAAACACACACACACACACACATTGCCTAGGTTAGACAAGCCTTGCCAAGTCAGTTTGAGCTATGTGTCAATAAGTGTTAAACCTTGGTCATATCTTTTTGGGTTGGTAGGAATGTTTGGGTGATTGTATTTGATCCTCTTTGATTGTTTATTTGATTTAAGTCATAGTTTTAAAATCCTTTTATTGAGAAGGAGATATATTTTGTGTATTCAAATATATATATAAATGGATACATATATATTAAATGTATATATGTATCTATATTATAGTGTAGACAATGTACACCTTTACATTTTCACACTATATTTGGGTCCCTTAATTAATTAGACTTAATTAAGCCTCTAATTAGTCCAATTATGTATTTAAAAGCCTAATTAATTTTGTTTTCTGAAAGGGAGACTTGTATTAAACAATTGCAAACATCAAATTAAACACTTTGAAATATGTGTGTCCTAGATTTAGGTCCTAGGAACCCATTCGCCCAAGGGATAATGGCTCCCCTTTAGATTTTGAAATCCAATCTAAATTATGTTTTTGGTGGTATTTTAATGATTCCAATTCAAGTTACAATTGTCGGCTTTTGAATTTTAATTGTTAGGAAATTAGAAAATCACCTATAAATACATATTTATTTTATCAATTCAAATCATCTAGCAAGAGGGAAACTTTCATATGGGAAAATATTATTGTCTAGAGCATTGAAGAGGATATTTATTAGTTATCTATAGCAGCATTCAAGATCCTATCATAATGTCAAAGTTTATGTGTGTTCATGCATGTTTTTGGAGCTAACATTGTGATGTAGGTTTCAAGCATCGAGATCAACATCTATTCAATCCATTTCATGCAAGATAAAGACCTTGGAGAGTGACTCCAGTCCTCTAAGGGTCTCCATTCAAGGGTTTGGTGAGTTGCATCAAGCCAGTGTTCATTCATCATTCCTTCCTTTCATTATTATTTCATTTCAAGGTTTAATTACCAAATCGGGGTTTGACCAAGGAAAACCCCTATTCACCAAAAATAAATAATTTTTCCCTCTCTTTATGTTTGCGAATTTGTAGGTGAAGGATTGAATATTGATCAAAAGTGCAATTTTCCAAAGTTGTCAAAGTTGTCATCAAAGTTGTCAAGACATGGAAAATCATATCCCGAATTTATTTCTAACTTTCTGACAGTAAAACCTGGGGCAAACAAAAGCTTAGATCCACCTCTAGAGGACCTTGAAAGTTGAGAAAAAAATCCCTACAAATACTCATTCACCCTAGGGCGAATATGTTCCAGGAGGACACTCAACATAAACTTTTGGTGACAAGTGTATGAATTATTACTCATCTAAGATCTACTAGAAGTTTGTTGATTTTGATAGTTTTAGGCTTTAAATTGATGATTCAAGTTCTATATTACACAATTGGGTTTATTTACTATTTTTAGTTTTTTTCCCTGAAGTACATTTCAGACTGATTTACCCCGTCCTCAATCATAAGGAAAACAACAAGATCTCCATTAAGGTTGAATCACCTAAGGGTTGAAATTCAATCTTACCCTATGGGATCTTTCTTTCCTAATGAAATAAGGAAGATAGGTGCATTTCCCATTCATTTTGGAGAACCCTATTTTCCTATTTTCATTTTGGTGAACTTGACATTGTACATCTAAATTTTCTGATTTGGATTCCATTCAAACCCTAGATCTAGGGTTTGCAATAGTTTGCATTATATTGCATTAGTTTTTATCTCATTTAGGGTTTTAAATTTGCATTTTGCATTATGTAAAATTTAAAAAATAAAAAAAATTGTATGCATATTACATTGATTTTGCATAATACTTGCATATTAGTGTATTTTTAGTCATTCATTCACAAATTTGGTCAGAATTGCATTTCAAAAAGTGTCAATTTTTTCATCATTTGTCACTAATTTCACTTGCATTAGGACACCTAAAACTAAAAAAATATGCTACAAAAACTACAGTTTACAATTTGGAACAAAAAGAAAAAATAATAACTAAGAAACAATATTTTTCTTTTTTAAAAACCCTATACAACAACCCTTTCACCCTTGGGTGAATGAGTCCTTGAGGGCACATCAATACAAACTTTTCTAGGAATTTTTGTAGTCCTCTATACTTCCCAAATCTGCTGGTAGATTGTTGTTTTAGTTAATTTGTCAATTTTAAAGATTTTTTGTTGTATGCATTAGGTCTAATCATCTATTTAGTTTAACCATTTTAAATCATTCCAAATTTATTTTTGTTGGTCAATAGGTTTGTCACCTAACTCTATATTTTTTCACCCACAGAGACGACAAATGTAACAATAGTTGAACCGATATAATGAGATTTCCTATCGATTCTCTGCTTATTTTACAAGGTGGCAGCTACCTTCTAAGATATTCAATGAATAGAAATTCAAAATTCTTTTAACCAGAAAGCAAAGAAAGGTGTTTCTTTTAACCAGAAAGCTTTCAAAGGCATAGCAATATCTAAATATAAACCAAAAGTGCAAAGACTTTAACCATTTCTAGAACTAATTAAATTCTTCAACTGAACTCAAACCGTTACCATAAACATTCAACAATAACACAGTCTATCAAACATTCTAAGCATCAACATAGATAATCAGTGGGGGTGCTCCCACAATAGTGGTTTATACTTTTTGGCCAAACTGGACATTGAAATTATTATTCTTAACTAAACATTCGGGCACCTATAGCCGCTAAACTGTGAGGAATTGGAAGATGATGCAAACTAGAGTCTCGTCACATTTTTTCTGTAGATTCTAAAAATATTTTTTTCAAAAATTTTGGAATCAGATTGCACTTCTTTTTCCATCTCCTACGAAAACTGGTTTTTTCATAAAACAATATTTGACGCACACCATATAACGCATAAATTTTCTTTCATGAAGGATAAAATTCTAATGCTTTCAAATTTAGATTTGTAACTCTGATATCTAGTGCTTCCAATTGGTTAGATATTTTTTTATTGAATATTTTTTCTTTAATCAAGTTTTCAAGTCAAACAATTAAAATTCAAACATAGTGCGACCATATAACGCGTAACTTTTTTTTGTATATATCCAAATTCAAAATTTTTTTTTTTGGATCAAGGACTTCAATATCTGGTGCACTCATATTTTTTAATTTTTTTATTGATAATCTGCTATTTTTCCACATGTGCAGAACAAAGACCTTCATTTTTTATGAAAAACCTATGTTTAATAAAACTAAAAAAACAAATACATAATAAAACCAAAACATATTAAAATTATACTTGTTGGATAGCTTGTTCTGAGGAATACCTGACTCCAGTTGGGTTTGTGAAGATTCCTCCATTTTCATCCTCAACCCAAGCTCCAAAGTGCCAAAATTTAGGTTTTTTTGTGTCTCAGGGGGTGATGAGGGATAAGGGGGGTTCGTTTGAGCCCCTTTCCAATGCATTTTTTTTTTTGGTGGCCAAGATTCAAAGAGGTTCGCTCAAACCCTGGGGTTCAATCGAACCAGTAGGTTCGTATGAACCCCCAAAATCACATTTTTTGCCTTGGGGTCATTTTTTGTGAGTTTTCCTTCCTCACTTGAATTGTAAACCACTATTGTGGCTTCACCCTTGGCAAGATATCCAGAATAATAGAATAAATCCATACACCTCAGTTTAAATATTATGCTTGGATGAACTTCACCATATGAGTTTTCTATATTGAAAGATAACTGCAGAAACTTCAAAACATAAAAAGTTTGTTCTAATGAAGAAAATCAAAGTTTTTCCCAAAATATCCCCACTACATTGACTAAGCCCATATTTAAAGCATAACCAATTGCCTTTGGTAACGGTTTCTTGAGAACAACCGTACCCCGTAATAAAAATAGTTTTTAACTGAAAAGAGCCAAATTTAAAAGAAGTATCATGAAAAGCTAAAAATAACTATGCATCATTCTTTTCCACTTCATCGCCTTCATCTTCCAGAACTTTAATCGCTTCTTGCTCCAGCAAATTTTCCTATATTTTCATCTTGGACCTATAATCACGATACCTGGTGACAATTGCAAATATATCTTTACTTCCGAGCATTGTAGTAATCTATAATTTGGTTCTCCATTTGGCTAAAGCAATATCATATTCAACCAATATTTCAGATCTTCTATTCTCTTCAGATTTATAAGAGTTTAGGTGAATCTGTAATTTGCCGAGCTTTGAAAAGGATTCCCAAGTCACTATGGTAGGGTCAGCTATTTCCTTGTTGAATGTCTCCCTAAATTTCAGAGAAACCTCCTTCATATCCAAAATATTTTCATCAAACTCATCAGAAATTTCCACATCCAGATTATGACAACTATCTGTAATCTCCACCAATATTTTAAAGTACCATTCAAGTGTTTTATTAATTTCTCCTACCAGGTTATCATACATGTTCAATTTCCACTCCAATGAATTGGACCAAGAAGGGTCCAACTCTTTAGGATCATTCACAATTTTCTCACTGATTAATGTTGTCTGATCCATTGAAATTAATTATTTCACTTATTCAAAGAGAACATAGAGGCCGCTCTGCTCTTTCCTGACTTGTTGAAGTTCTACCACCAATTCTTTCCTCTTATTAGTAACCCGAGTGTAGAAGAGTATGAATTTACTGATAAAGAAAATTGCCTCTTGAGACATATTATCAATTCATTCACTAGTTGCTCTAGAGTAACTCAAATTCTTTTTAATTTGTTGAATGGCAAGAATATCAATACCCTCTACCTGAGAAATTGAGGCCTCATTGGGTGTCGGAGGGGTAACCATGGAAGAGATAAAGTTACCCAACGCAAGGACTTGAGATTGTAACTTCACCTTCTCTTTTCTCTCTTCTTTCACTCTCTTAATCAAAGCATTGACTGAATATTTAGCATGGTATACATCACCTTCAAGTGCCAGAGGCCCATATCAACATGTGTAATCTTGTAGTTTGCCTCTGTTATTTCATTATCACCTAACTCCTTCACAGGATCGACAATTTCTAACACTTGATTTCCAAAAGTAGTATCAATCAACATTCTTGACATCCTTCAAGCTTTCTTGGGTTTTGAAGAACCTTGAATTAACTTTGCAATGATATCTACTTCAACTATCATAGTGGGAGTATACTTTCTTTTCTTCTCTACTCCCTTTTTCAACCATCCTGGGGAGGCTACTACTAAACCAGAATCGTTGTTTCCACTAGTAGTTTCTGTAGACACTCAAAATATCCTAATCGATATCATGTTTAACTAACTTCAATTCTTCCTTGATCATTTCTTTACTAACCAATTAATTAAATAATATTTATTTAATTAATTCATCAAAATTCTTCCTTTAATTAAATAAATCAGCTTTATTTAATTAAATCCTAATGTTCCTCCTTTAATTAAATAAATCAACTTTTTTTAATTAAATCTTAAATTCCTCTTTTTGATTAAATAAATCAACTTTATTTAATCAAAATCCTAAATGTCTTCTTTTAATTAAATAAATCAACTTTATTTAATTGGATGCTAATGTCATCGCTTTTAATTGAATAAATCATTTTATTTAATTAAATTACTAATATCTCAAATATTCTCTTATTTGGTTTAAATAAACTCAAACATCTAAATCAAATGTCAAATCAAATAACTTCATCTAAGTTAATTAATCCTAATTAACTCCTAACACTATTCCTCCATTCCTCTAGCTTTTGCAAGTTGCACATGCAAATCAATTTATTTGATTTATTAATTACCCTATTTTCATTCAAATATGGCATATTCTTGAAATATTCCACTTATTTGAATTCTCCCTCCCAAAGGACTCGTGTCCTCCAACTTGGCATTAAAGGCTCTTACATAGCCAACTTGGCATTAATTCCTCTTAATCTTACACAAGTCACCTCTTTAAATTCAAATTTCACCTACATGCATTTAACATGCACATTGTTCAAAATGTGCTCCACTCTCCTTCATTACCATGTTGAAAAGTGGCATAATGCCATTGGTCCCTTTTTTAATCCCACATTCATCCAATTCTTCATTCTTCCAACCTTCTTCATTATAAATAGAGGCCTTCTCTATTGTATTTGGATCCACAATCTTAGGCATTTTTTGAAGACACAAGTTTATGGAAGCTCATTATCCATAATCATCCATATTTTCATCCAATTTAGCATAGAATTTCACCATCCATAGCAAGATTATTGTCATTTTGCATCAAGAATCTCATACAACTCATCAAGATTATCAAGGGATTAGAAAAGGGCTTCTTTCCGCATCAAAGAAGCACTAATTCCCCTATGGGATAAAGGTTTTGCTGGTTTAAGTTAGATTACATGCTTCATTTGTGTTGTTTCCTTGATTATTTCATGTTTTCTCTTAAATTAGTTGAAGAATCTCATAGGGAGCATTAAATTTGTGTTACTAACATGTTTAACATTGTTTTGTTGATCCTTTGTTAGTCAATGCAGGTTTTGTGCTCACAGTTTCATGAGGGTTACCAGGAGTAATTGGTGAATTCTCAATTGGAGAAGTGGTTATCTCACACAAAGGAGGAAAGAAATTATCTTCAACAATCTGTTGGAAAATGGCTTCAGAATCTGCAAGCACAGATTTCACTTGACTGGCCTTCTTCTTAGGGATTGGAGAGGGCATATTCTCTTGTTCACAGATTGACTTCAACTTAGTTGTTTCTTCTGGCATCTCACTATCACCTCTTGACTATGAATTTGCACTAGAATATCTAGTAGTTGGTCTCCCTGATGATATACTCACACCAGATGTTGGTGTGGACCCCTGTTCATTCTTTTGCGATGACCTAGGCTCCTGAGCAGAGCTAGCAACCTGCCACCATTTTCCATCCAACCAGTCTTGAGTTTGTTTAAGAATTGGGGTGGCACGTGTCATCATATCAAAGACTTCATTCTTATTCCAATCAACCTTAGGGTGAGACTTATTGGGAAATTTTTCATATTCGGTATCCATGACCACTAAATCCTCAGTCACATCTTTAGGAATTTAAAATTAAAGACCAAATACCTATATCTGTCTTAGGGTTAGTCTCATATAATCTCTTTTCAAGACTTTATTTTGATCAATACAATCCTCCTAGAAGTCCTTGATAGACAAGAGGTGTTGATATGAATTCCCTCCATACAAATTTTGCCTCACAAAACCCTTACTATCAAATTTGGCTCTCATTGATAGATACTAGAGATTATATTCCTTCAGGACTTCCTCGGCTCCCCTAGCCATTTGGTTATTCTTGCACACAAAAGGAGTCGTCAATGGGAAATAATATCCCTTTTTCCCCATGCTTGTATACTTAATATTGAATATGGCCATCTGTAGACAAACTTCCAGGAATACCAACAAATATTTAGGATATCTGGGTAGTTTCAATGGGGCTTTCTCAAAACCCCCAATTCTTAGATAGGAAAATTTATCGAATTGAACATAAAAACTCCCAAACTTGGACACAATTGAAACTGATTCAGGAGAGAAGCTCATTTCTAGGTTTCCATCTAGTTTCTTCTTAACCTTCATTGAAAATGCATCATTAACACGACAAAAATTCCTCATTCCAAATTGTTTAGTGAGCTACGGATAAAGTTTATACACGGGCATGTTTGGAGTTGGGGACCCTTGTGGTTCAAACCCAGGCCAAAAAGACCTTTGACTTGCTATAACATATATCAGGCAAGAACACATACGAAAAGTAACAGTCTTATGGAAATTAATTAATTTTTCATTCAAGTGGAAGCAAATAATTTCAGCCCAATTAATAAAAATATTCTCTTCATACATTTTCAAGATAAATTATCACATCCAATCCTCAAATGATTCAATTTGTGCGCTTCCAACTATACGGTGCAATAAAGCAATAACATCCGCAATTTTCTCTTTGAAATGCATTCTCTTAAGTTTGGTCTGCAGTTGTGACTTACCTCTCTTTTATGACTTCAACCAGGTTTTGGCCATGAAATTCCTACACCAGTCTTCATTCATTCTGAAGAAATCACCAACCACGTCCACAGACATGTCTTCCACAGGTTCCCTTTCCAGAATCTTCAACATGCGAGAAACGACCTCAGGATAAATCTTTGCAGTTACGGTCCCATCCACGACTTTAATCTCTCATGTTTTTGGAATGTATCTTCTTGCACATGCACCTATCAAGTCCAGACTAAGCACAACTTCTGGAAAACCTCCAGCATGAGCTAGCCCACTTTCTAGCAGGTTTACATCCACCTCAAACCTTTTTTCACTCTCTAGACATAGCCATAATTCTTCCAACTTAAAAGGTCCGAGCTTAGTATTCCTTACACCGAGCCAACGATTTCCAATTTCGGATTGCATGAGCTCCCAACACAAAAAGAAGCACACATATACCAGGAGAAGTAGTTGTAGAAGAAATAAATGTAGCTAAAAAACCTTTGAGAAAATTTTGCCACCTCAAGCCATGTCGCAGATAAGATGCGTGTTTGGTGTTGCATTAATATGGTACTTTATTTTAATCCTTGAAAAAAGAAACCCAAAGATTTGTGCACATTTTGAAAACTCTTAACAAGATGCCTCTAGGTTGTACCATAAAAAAATTAAATGAATTGGCAGGACTTTGAAAGAAGTGGAAAACAATATGTCGCCCAATCGTGGAGTATTGAAACTTTAGAACCAAAAGTCGGAAGTTGTGAAGCTATAGAAACTTCCGAATTTCCAACCACACAAGACAAACAACCCTATCAACACACATGATGCTAAGAAAAGGACCAAGTCAGACTATTAGGTAGTTATAAAACTTACAAACCCCACGACAAGGTTGGGATATAATAGATGCCAGCAACTTAGGTTACAAAACTTAAAGAGATTGTGACAAGAGGTTAGGGATTCAGAGAATACCGCAACGAAGGCAAAGAACTTCAAACCCGGATGAGATGGACTTAATACCCTAAAAAAATGACTTTTTTTAAAATAGCATAGTAAAATGATACCTAAAGGTAACATTGGCTTTGAATGGGGACAAGGACTAACAAGATGTAGAGGATCCATAAACCATGGCACGAATCCTTATTCATTGGTAAAATGGAGCAAAACTAGCCAAACCAAAACTAGATAAAAAAAGCAAGAAACTATGTACAAGGACAGACCAAAAGATTTAATTACTCAAGAAGTTTAAGATCTTTCCCATTGTAGGCAAGAGGTAGGAAAGTTCCATCAAGATAAGCCAATTGAAAATCATGACCACCAACTATTTGCTTGATCTTGAAATGCCCCCTCCAAAGAGAATCAAATTTCTTGTGTGCTCCCTTTGGCTCCCTTCTTCTAGCCCAGAGAAGAACTGAATCACCAATTGAAAAATCTCTTTGCCTATCCCTTTTATCAAAAAACCTCTTTACCATCTGTTGATGCTTGGAAATCTTATCCACAACTAGCTCTCTTTGCTCCTCCAACTTATTCAGGTACATAATTTATTTTTCCAGTGTAGTTTGAAATTGACAATGTTCTATGACTTTTTGCAAATTAAGTGCTGAAATTTCCAAGGGTGTTGGTAGGGTACTATCAATTTCATATACTAATTGAAAAGGAGTCATCCCAATAGCTCTTTTGTAAGTCACTCTATCAGCTCACAAAGCATCGTATAACTTTTTGTACCATCCCTGTTGGTTCTCATCCACCATCTTCTTGATAATGGAAATCAAATTTTTATTACTCGATTCAGCCTACCCATTTCCCTATGGGTAATAATCAGAAGAATGAGCAAGGATGATACCATAATCATAACATAAAAGAGTAATCTCAGTAGATGAAAATGAGCTAGCGTTATCAACAACAATTTTCTTGGGCACCCCAAACCTTACTAAAATGTTTTCCTTCAAAAAATTACATACAACCTCTGTAGTGGTGTGCTTCACTAGAATAGCTTTGACCCATTTGGTAAAATAATCTATAGCAGTCAAGATATGTGTATGCCCGACACTAGAGCTTGGATTGATTGGACCAATGAAATCTAGGCCCCATTGCTGAAAAGGCTCATCTATCACCACAGGCTTCAAAGGTAAAGTAGCCAGTTGTGGTCTACCAATGAATCTCAAACATTTCTCACACTTTGATACCCATTCATAAGCATGTTTAAACATACCTAGCCAATAAAATTTGTGACACATGATCTTGAAAGTTGTTACAAAAGCTAAAAAATGTCCACCACATGCTTCACTGTGAAAGACCTCTAGCAACCTCTTTTATTGCTCTTTGTCAACACACCTCAAGAAGGTCCCATCTACACCTTTCTTATACAAATTTCCTTCCCAAGAAACATATTTACTAGCTTTAAGTTTCAAATTCCTCTTTTCCTTGGATGATAAATGAGATGGGCACTCACCATAAGTCAGGAGATAAGAAACATCAGAAAACCATTCATCAGTTGTACTTGTAAACAACACCAATGGAAACTCCTCCTCTTTAATAGATCTACTTTCAACAATCATTTTAGCCAAACCCTTTCCTCTAACCAGGTTAGTGGGTTTAATATCTAGATCATATTCTTTCACTTTAGCTATCCAAGACCCTCTCTTATTACATCCAATGTCTTGCTAGGTGAGTATTCTTTCATAGTGGTTTCAAGGACAAAAACAGTTGTATGAGAATGAAGAATATAGAACCTAAAACTCTTAAGTTCCTTCATAACAACATATGCATTTTTCTCAAGTGGAGTATATTTGAGTTCATACTTCTTCAGAGGGGTGCTCATAAAAGAGATGGGAGCCTCAATGCCTTGTTCATTTTTTTGTAGTAAGATGGTTGATAGAGTATGCTTAGAAGCATAGCTATATATGATGAAATCCTTAGTGAAGTCAGGATGCACTAAGGTAGGAGAATTTGCAATTGCAGTTTTAATATCTTCAAAAGATTGCTTCCCTTCACCACTCCATTTAAACACAGGATGATTCTTCATCATATCAGAAATAGGTTTGGTTAGCTCAGAAAAAATCAGGCACAAACCTCCTTAGAAAATTCACCTGACCGAAGAAATACCTGGTACCATCCTTGTTGGAAGGTAATCTCAGTTGCATAATTTTTCTTTACTCTCTTAGGATCTACTTTAATCCCATCTTTTGAAACAATATGACCTAAGAGTTTTCCTTTTGTCACAACAAAAATTAATTTCTTAGGGTTCAAGGAAATCCCCTCTTGTCTGCAACGTTGTAGTATCACCTCTAAATCATGTAAATGATTAGATCTCTTCTTAGAGAACACTATTAGATCATCCAAATAAATCACAATGATTTTGTTCTTTAAATCCTCAAAAGATAAATCCATTTCTTTGAAATTTTGCTCCTACGTTAATAAGGCCAAAGGGCATTCTACTGTATGCAAAAACACCAATAGAATTAGTGAAAGAAGTCTTATGTTGATCCTCTGGAGCAACTTCTATCTGATTATAACTTGAAAAACCATCAAGCATATACATCATTTCAGAACTAGCAACCATCTGCAAGATATGATCTATCACAAGCAACAGATAACTATCTTTTAAAGATGCTTGATTCAAGTTCTTGAAGTCAACACAATCCTTGTCTCTCCATTTTTCTTCCTCATAGGAACTATATTGGCTACCCATGTTGAATTATGGATAGGATAAATAATCTTCACCTTCAACATCTTGTCAATTTCACTGAAAATAGCTTCTGCAACTTTGGGATTATAAGTTCATTGTTTCTTCCTATAAGGTGTTGAGCCAGGCTTCAATGGTATCTTATGTTGTAATTCTCCATTTTTGAACTTCTTTAAATCAGCATAATACCACACAAAATAAATCTTTGTATTTAATTATCAAAGAGATCAACCTCTCCTTCTCTTGAATACAACAACATTTACCAAAGCATACAATATTGGAATCATCCTCTATACCAATATTAACCTTATCAAATTCAGCAGATGATTCAATTGAAACTTCTCTCTTTTGCTTCAAATATTGGTCATGCTTGTTGAATAAATCTTCAAGAGAGACTAAACCTTTAGGAATTTTATTCCCTTTTAATTGAATAATCTTAGGTTCTCTTCCATTTGAAGCACTACTTTCTCCTTCCAAGATCTCATTGTTTTTAACATTACTCCCTTTGAAGAAAATATTAGCAAAAGATTCAACTTTCTCCAAAAATGCAATGATTTGTTGGTCATTATTAAATACATGCCAATGATTTACATTGTCAGGGACACTTGGTTGGTACACAATCTCAATTTTAAATGATTTATCTTTAAAATCAGGGTGTGGCAAGAGTAATGACACTGAGACTGCTAGAGATTCATCCCTACTATTTTGATCTCTTGGAATTGATTCTATGGAAAAAGCATCAAAATATTCTATACAATCCCAAACTTTGTTCCTATAATGTCTAAGCCAACTATTTTTCATAGCATA
>CM021107.1:136772-194501 GCA_007115665.2 Sequoiadendron giganteum | reverse complement strand
TAACAGGTTTGTCACCTAACTCTATTTTCTATCGCCCATGAAGATGACAAATGTAACAATAGTTGAACCGATATAATGAGATTTCATATCGATTATTTGATTATTTTACAAGGTGGCAACTACTTTCTAAGATATTCAATGAATAGAACTTGAGATGGATTTTAACCAAAAAGCAAAGAAAGGTGTTGCTTTTAACTAGAAAGCTTTGAAAGGCATAGCAATATCTAAATATAAACCAAAAGTGCAAATACTTTAACCATTTCCAGAACTAATAAAATTCTTCAACTGAACTCAAAATGTTGCTATAAACATTCATTCAATAGCAACACAATCTGTCAAACGTTCACAACATCAACATAGATAATCATTGACAATATATCCAAGATAAACAGAATAAATCCATACACCACAACTCAAAGATTATGCCTGCATGAACTTCACCATATGAGTTTTCTATATTGAAAGATAACTGCAAAAACTTAAAAAACATAAAGAGTTTGTTCTAATGAGGAAAATCAAATTTTTGCCCAAAAGATCCTAACTGCATTGGCTAAGCCCATATTTAAAGCATAACCAATTGTCTTTGATAATATTTTCTTGAGAACAACTATACCCCATAATAAAAATAGTTCTTAACTTAAAAGAGCCAAAATTAAAAGAAGTATCATGAAAATATAAAAATAACTATGCATCATTTCTTTCCACTTCATCGCCTTCATCTTCTGAAACTTCAACTGCTTCTTGCTCCAGCAACTTTTCCTATATTTTCATCCTAGCCCTATAATCATGATACCTGGTGACAATTGCAAATATATCCTTGCTCTCGGGCATTGTAGTAATCTATAATTTGGTTCTCCATTTGGCTAAAGCAATATCATATTCAACCAATATTTCAGATCTTCTATTCTCTTCAGATTTATAAGAGTTTAGGTGAATCTGTAATTTGCCGAGCTTTGAAAAGGATTCCCAAGTCACTATGGTAGGGTCAGCTATTTCCTTGTTGAATGTCTCCCTAAATTTCAGAGAAACCTCCTTCATATCCAAAATATTTTCATCAAACTCATCAGAAATTTCCACATCCAGATTATGACAACTATCTGTAATCTCCACCAATATTTTAAAGTACCATTCAAGTGTTTTATTAATTTCTCCTACCAGGTTATCATACATGTTCAATTTCCACTCCAATGAATTGGACCAAGAAGGGTCCAACTCTTTAGGATCATTCACAATTTTCTCACTGATTAATGTTGTCTGATCCATTGAAATTAATTATTTCACTTATTCAAAGAGAACATAGAGGCCGCTCTGCTCTTTCCTGACTTGTTGAAGTTCTACCACCAATTCTTTCCTCTTATTAGTAACCCGAGTGTAGAAGAGTATGAATTTACTGATAAAGAAAATTGCCTCTTGAGACATATTATCAATTCATTCACTAGTTGCTCTAGAGTAACTCAAATTCTTTTTAATTTGTTGAATGGCAAGAATATCAATACCCTCTACCTGAGAAATTGAGGCCTCATTGGGTGTCGGAGGGGTAACCATGGAAGAGATAAAGTTACCCAACGCAAGGACTTGAGATTGTAACTTCACCTTCTCTTTTCTCTCTTCTTTCACTCTCTTAATCAAAGCATTGACTGAATATTTAGCATGGTATACATCACCTTCAAGTGCCAGAGGCCCATATCAACATGTGTAATCTTGTAGTTTGCCTCTGTTATTTCATTATCACCTAACTCCTTCACAGGATCGACAATTTCTAACACTTGATTTCCAAAAGTAGTATCAATCAACATTCTTGACATCCTTCAAGCTTTCTTGGGTTTTGAAGAACCTTGAATTAACTTTGCAATGATATCTACTTCAACTATCATAGTGGGAGTATACTTTCTTTTCTTCTCTACTCCCTTTTTCAACCATCCTGGGGAGGCTACTACTAAACCAGAATCGTTGTTTCCACTAGTAGTTTCTGTAGACACTCAAAATATCCTAATCGATATCATGTTTAACTAACTTCAATTCTTCCTTGATCATTTCTTTACTAACCAATTAATTAAATAATATTTATTTAATTAATTCATCAAAATTCTTCCTTTAATTAAATAAATCAGCTTTATTTAATTAAATCCTAATGTTCCTCCTTTAATTAAATAAATCAACTTTTTTTAATTAAATCTTAAATTCCTCTTTTTGATTAAATAAATCAACTTTATTTAATCAAAATCCTAAATGTCTTCTTTTAATTAAATAAATCAACTTTATTTAATTGGATGCTAATGTCATCGCTTTTAATTGAATAAATCATTTTATTTAATTAAATTACTAATATCTCAAATATTCTCTTATTTGGTTTAAATAAACTCAAACATCTAAATCAAATGTCAAATCAAATAACTTCATCTAAGTTAATTAATCCTAATTAACTCCTAACACTATTCCTCCATTCCTCTAGCTTTTGCAAGTTGCACATGCAAATCAATTTATTTGATTTATTAATTACCCTATTTTCATTCAAATATGGCATATTCTTGAAATATTCCACTTATTTGAATTCTCCCTCCCAAAGGACTCGTGTCCTCCAACTTGGCATTAAAGGCTCTTACATAGCCAACTTGGCATTAATTCCTCTTAATCTTACACAAGTCACCTCTTTAAATTCAAATTTCACCTACATGCATTTAACATGCACATTGTTCAAAATGTGCTCCACTCTCCTTCATTACCATGTTGAAAAGTGGCATAATGCCATTGGTCCCTTTTTTAATCCCACATTCATCCAATTCTTCATTCTTCCAACCTTCTTCATTATAAATAGAGGCCTTCTCTATTGTATTTGGATCCACAATCTTAGGCATTTTTTGAAGACACAAGTTTATGGAAGCTCATTATCCATAATCATCCATATTTTCATCCAATTTAGCATAGAATTTCACCATCCATAGCAAGATTATTGTCATTTTGCATCAAGAATCTCATACAACTCATCAAGATTATCAAGGGATTAGAAAAGGGCTTCTTTCCGCATCAAAGAAGCACTAATTCCCCTATGGGATAAAGGTTTTGCTGGTTTAAGTTAGATTACATGCTTCATTTGTGTTGTTTCCTTGATTATTTCATGTTTTCTCTTAAATTAGTTGAAGAATCTCATAGGGAGCATTAAATTTGTGTTACTAACATGTTTAACATTGTTTTGTTGATCCTTTGTTAGTCAATGCAGGTTTTGTGCTCACAGTTTCATGAGGGTTACCAGGAGTAATTGGTGAATTCTCAATTGGAGAAGTGGTTATCTCACACAAAGGAGGAAAGAAATTATCTTCAACAATCTGTTGGAAAATGGCTTCAGAATCTGCAAGCACAGATTTCACTTGACTGGCCTTCTTCTTAGGGATTGGAGAGGGCATATTCTCTTGTTCACAGATTGACTTCAACTTAGTTGTTTCTTCTGGCATCTCACTATCACCTCTTGACTATGAATTTGCACTAGAATATCTAGTAGTTGGTCTCCCTGATGATATACTCACACCAGATGTTGGTGTGGACCCCTGTTCATTCTTTTGCGATGACCTAGGCTCCTGAGCAGAGCTAGCAACCTGCCACCATTTTCCATCCAACCAGTCTTGAGTTTGTTTAAGAATTGGGGTGGCACGTGTCATCATATCAAAGACTTCATTCTTATTCCAATCAACCTTAGGGTGAGACTTATTGGGAAATTTTTCATATTCGGTATCCATGACCACTAAATCCTCAGTCACATCTTTAGGAATTTAAAATTAAAGACCAAATACCTATATCTGTCTTAGGGTTAGTCTCATATAATCTCTTTTCAAGACTTTATTTTGATCAATACAATCCTCCTAGAAGTCCTTGATAGACAAGAGGTGTTGATATGAATTCCCTCCATACAAATTTTGCCTCACAAAACCCTTACTATCAAATTTGGCTCTCATTGATAGATACTAGAGATTATATTCCTTCAGGACTTCCTCGGCTCCCCTAGCCATTTGGTTATTCTTGCACACAAAAGGAGTCGTCAATGGGAAATAATATCCCTTTTTCCCCATGCTTGTATACTTAATATTGAATATGGCCATCTGTAGACAAACTTCCAGGAATACCAACAAATATTTAGGATATCTGGGTAGTTTCAATGGGGCTTTCTCAAAACCCCCAATTCTTAGATAGGAAAATTTATCGAATTGAACATAAAAACTCCCAAACTTGGACACAATTGAAACTGATTCAGGAGAGAAGCTCATTTCTAGGTTTCCATCTAGTTTCTTCTTAACCTTCATTGAAAATGCATCATTAACACGACAAAAATTCCTCATTCCAAATTGTTTAGTGAGCTACGGATAAAGTTTATACACGGGCATGTTTGGAGTTGGGGACCCTTGTGGTTCAAACCCAGGCCAAAAAGACCTTTGACTTGCTATAACATATATCAGGCAAGAACACATACGAAAAGTAACAGTCTTATGGAAATTAATTAATTTTTCATTCAAGTGGAAGCAAATAATTTCAGCCCAATTAATAAAAATATTCTCTTCATACATTTTCAAGATAAATTATCACATCCAATCCTCAAATGATTCAATTTGTGCGCTTCCAACTATACGGTGCAATAAAGCAATAACATCCGCAATTTTCTCTTTGAAATGCATTCTCTTAAGTTTGGTCTGCAGTTGTGACTTACCTCTCTTTTATGACTTCAACCAGGTTTTGGCCATGAAATTCCTACACCAGTCTTCATTCATTCTGAAGAAATCACCAACCACGTCCACAGACATGTCTTCCACAGGTTCCCTTTCCAGAATCTTCAACATGCGAGAAACGACCTCAGGATAAATCTTTGCAGTTACGGTCCCATCCACGACTTTAATCTCTCATGTTTTTGGAATGTATCTTCTTGCACATGCACCTATCAAGTCCAGACTAAGCACAACTTCTGGAAAACCTCCAGCATGAGCTAGCCCACTTTCTAGCAGGTTTACATCCACCTCAAACCTTTTTTCACTCTCTAGACATAGCCATAATTCTTCCAACTTAAAAGGTCCGAGCTTAGTATTCCTTACACCGAGCCAACGATTTCCAATTTCGGATTGCATGAGCTCCCAACACAAAAAGAAGCACACATATACCAGGAGAAGTAGTTGTAGAAGAAATAAATGTAGCTAAAAAACCTTTGAGAAAATTTTGCCACCTCAAGCCATGTCGCAGATAAGATGCGTGTTTGGTGTTGCATTAATATGGTACTTTATTTTAATCCTTGAAAAAAGAAACCCAAAGATTTGTGCACATTTTGAAAACTCTTAACAAGATGCCTCTAGGTTGTACCATAAAAAAATTAAATGAATTGGCAGGACTTTGAAAGAAGTGGAAAACAATATGTCGCCCAATCGTGGAGTATTGAAACTTTAGAACCAAAAGTCGGAAGTTGTGAAGCTATAGAAACTTCCGAATTTCCAACCACACAAGACAAACAACCCTATCAACACACATGATGCTAAGAAAAGGACCAAGTCAGACTATTAGGTAGTTATAAAACTTACAAACCCCACGACAAGGTTGGGATATAATAGATGCCAGCAACTTAGGTTACAAAACTTAAAGAGATTGTGACAAGAGGTTAGGGATTCAGAGAATACCGCAACGAAGGCAAAGAACTTCAAACCCGGATGAGATGGACTTAATACCCTAAAAAAATGACTTTTTTTAAAATAGCATAGTAAAATGATACCTAAAGGTAACATTGGCTTTGAATGGGGACAAGGACTAACAAGATGTAGAGGATCCATAAACCATGGCACGAATCCTTATTCATTGGTAAAATGGAGCAAAACTAGCCAAACCAAAACTAGATAAAAAAAGCAAGAAACTATGTACAAGGACAGACCAAAAGATTTAATTACTCAAGAAGTTTAAGATCTTTCCCATTGTAGGCAAGAGGTAGGAAAGTTCCATCAAGATAAGCCAATTGAAAATCATGACCACCAACTATTTGCTTGATCTTGAAATGCCCCCTCCAAAGAGAATCAAATTTCTTGTGTGCTCCCTTTGGCTCCCTTCTTCTAGCCCAGAGAAGAACTGAATCACCAATTGAAAAATCTCTTTGCCTATCCCTTTTATCAAAAAACCTCTTTACCATCTGTTGATGCTTGGAAATCTTATCCACAACTAGCTCTCTTTGCTCCTCCAACTTATTCAGGTACATAATTTATTTTTCCAGTGTAGTTTGAAATTGACAATGTTCTATGACTTTTTGCAAATTAAGTGCTGAAATTTCCAAGGGTGTTGGTAGGGTACTATCAATTTCATATACTAATTGAAAAGGAGTCATCCCAATAGCTCTTTTGTAAGTCACTCTATCAGCTCACAAAGCATCGTATAACTTTTTGTACCATCCCTGTTGGTTCTCATCCACCATCTTCTTGATAATGGAAATCAAATTTTTATTACTCGATTCAGCCTACCCATTTCCCTATGGGTAATAATCAGAAGAATGAGCAAGGATGATACCATAATCATAACATAAAAGAGTAATCTCAGTAGATGAAAATGAGCTAGCGTTATCAACAACAATTTTCTTGGGCACCCCAAACCTTACTAAAATGTTTTCCTTCAAAAAATTACATACAACCTCTGTAGTGGTGTGCTTCACTAGAATAGCTTTGACCCATTTGGTAAAATAATCTATAGCAGTCAAGATATGTGTATGCCCGACACTAGAGCTTGGATTGATTGGACCAATGAAATCTAGGCCCCATTGCTGAAAAGGCTCATCTATCACCACAGGCTTCAAAGGTAAAGTAGCCAGTTGTGGTCTACCAATGAATCTCAAACATTTCTCACACTTTGATACCCATTCATAAGCATGTTTAAACATACCTAGCCAATAAAATTTGTGACACATGATCTTGAAAGTTGTTACAAAAGCTAAAAAATGTCCACCACATGCTTCACTGTGAAAGACCTCTAGCAACCTCTTTTATTGCTCTTTGTCAACACACCTCAAGAAGGTCCCATCTACACCTTTCTTATACAAATTTCCTTCCCAAGAAACATATTTACTAGCTTTAAGTTTCAAATTCCTCTTTTCCTTGGATGATAAATGAGATGGGCACTCACCATAAGTCAGGAGATAAGAAACATCAGAAAACCATTCATCAGTTGTACTTGTAAACAACACCAATGGAAACTCCTCCTCTTTAATAGATCTACTTTCAACAATCATTTTAGCCAAACCCTTTCCTCTAACCAGGTTAGTGGGTTTAATATCTAGATCATATTCTTTCACTTTAGCTATCCAAGACCCTCTCTTATTACATCCAATGTCTTGCTAGGTGAGTATTCTTTCATAGTGGTTTCAAGGACAAAAACAGTTGTATGAGAATGAAGAATATAGAACCTAAAACTCTTAAGTTCCTTCATAACAACATATGCATTTTTCTCAAGTGGAGTATATTTGAGTTCATACTTCTTCAGAGGGGTGCTCATAAAAGAGATGGGAGCCTCAATGCCTTGTTCATTTTTTTGTAGTAAGATGGTTGATAGAGTATGCTTAGAAGCATAGCTATATATGATGAAATCCTTAGTGAAGTCAGGATGCACTAAGGTAGGAGAATTTGCAATTGCAGTTTTAATATCTTCAAAAGATTGCTTCCCTTCACCACTCCATTTAAACACAGGATGATTCTTCATCATATCAGAAATAGGTTTGGTTAGCTCAGAAAAAATCAGGCACAAACCTCCTTAGAAAATTCACCTGACCGAAGAAATACCTGGTACCATCCTTGTTGGAAGGTAATCTCAGTTGCATAATTTTTCTTTACTCTCTTAGGATCTACTTTAATCCCATCTTTTGAAACAATATGACCTAAGAGTTTTCCTTTTGTCACAACAAAAATTAATTTCTTAGGGTTCAAGGAAATCCCCTCTTGTCTGCAACGTTGTAGTATCACCTCTAAATCATGTAAATGATTAGATCTCTTCTTAGAGAACACTATTAGATCATCCAAATAAATCACAATGATTTTGTTCTTTAAATCCTCAAAAGATAAATCCATTTCTTTGAAATTTTGCTCCTACGTTAATAAGGCCAAAGGGCATTCTACTGTATGCAAAAACACCAATAGAATTAGTGAAAGAAGTCTTATGTTGATCCTCTGGAGCAACTTCTATCTGATTATAACTTGAAAAACCATCAAGCATATACATCATTTCAGAACTAGCAACCATCTGCAAGATATGATCTATCACAAGCAACAGATAACTATCTTTTAAAGATGCTTGATTCAAGTTCTTGAAGTCAACACAATCCTTGTCTCTCCATTTTTCTTCCTCATAGGAACTATATTGGCTACCCATGTTGAATTATGGATAGGATAAATAATCTTCACCTTCAACATCTTGTCAATTTCACTGAAAATAGCTTCTGCAACTTTGGGATTATAAGTTCATTGTTTCTTCCTATAAGGTGTTGAGCCAGGCTTCAATGGTATCTTATGTTGTAATTCTCCATTTTTGAACTTCTTTAAATCAGCATAATACCACACAAAATAAATCTTTGTATTTAATTATCAAAGAGATCAACCTCTCCTTCTCTTGAATACAACAACATTTACCAAAGCATACAATATTGGAATCATCCTCTATACCAATATTAACCTTATCAAATTCAGCAGATGATTCAATTGAAACTTCTCTCTTTTGCTTCAAATATTGGTCATGCTTGTTGAATAAATCTTCAAGAGAGACTAAACCTTTAGGAATTTTATTCCCTTTTAATTGAATAATCTTAGGTTCTCTTCCATTTGAAGCACTACTTTCTCCTTCCAAGATCTCATTGTTTTTAACATTACTCCCTTTGAAGAAAATATTAGCAAAAGATTCAACTTTCTCCAAAAATGCAATGATTTGTTGGTCATTATTAAATACATGCCAATGATTTACATTGTCAGGGACACTTGGTTGGTACACAATCTCAATTTTAAATGATTTATCTTTAAAATCAGGGTGTGGCAAGAGTAATGACACTGAGACTGCTAGAGATTCATCCCTACTATTTTGATCTCTTGGAATTGATTCTATGGAAAAAGCATCAAAATATTCTATACAATCCCAAACTTTGTTCCTATAATGTCTAAGCCAACTATTTTTCATAGCATAAAATTTCCTGACCTATTTAACCACTAATTCAACATCTCCCACAATTCTCAATTGCTTAATACCTCTTTCTTTAGCCACAATTAGACCAAGCAATAGGGCTTCATATTCAGTTGTGTTATTAGTGTTAGCAAATTCCAACTTGAAAGTGAATGGAAACTTATAGCCATCTGGTGAGATTAAAACTACCCCTGCACTTGATTTAACATTTGCACAACTTCCATCAAACTCAAGTGTCCATAACTCGTCAATTAAATCTGGATTGATAAGGTTCGGGTCTCCTTCTTTGTCAGAAGCACACATGTAAGTGTCTGGCCCTGTTTCAACAAACAAAATATCTGCTCTTGGATCACCAAACTTTAGAATAGTAAACTTGGCCTTGAGTTCACGTTTTAGGCGTACTTTCTTCCCTTCCAATGGTATCAAGGCATGTGACCAATCCATTTGTATTTCCCCACCCAAATCTTTACAAAAGCTTCTGCTCAAGAGCATTCCATAACTACCTGGGATATCAATAACTAGTATGGTTAATTTCAATCTCTTCTTAGGGAAAGCAACTAAACCTACCTGAGCATCTTTGATCTAACCTATAATAGGAACAGGAGAACCATCAATTGAATAACATTTTCCCTAGGAAGATATAAAATAAAAACCTAAGGCATTGGCTATTTGGACCAACATCACATTCTCTGAGGCTCCAGAATCAATAATGTAATTACTCAATTTAAAACCAACGATATACAATGACACATAGAAAGGTTCTAGTTTTGCAAAGGGGTTTTGTTGAGATGAATTTTTACCAATAGAATTAGTGTAGACTTGGTCTTCCACAGGGATTTCATGCTCCGGGGACACTTGGGCATTACACCGAGAGGGTAAAGGCTCTTGCTTAATGTATTTGACTAGTTTGTCTAACTCTGTAGGATTAAGTCTTAGATATTCAGCTTGGGAAATCTGGACTTTTGTATTTTTACATGATTCAACTATATCAAATGGACCAGTGACAAAGGAATCAAAGGAATGTGTAGGGGTTACCTCAGTTATTGTACTTTTGGACACATTCTGCTCTGATTTGTTTTGTTTTGTCAATAAGAATTTAGGAACTAATGATGAACCAAATACCTCCCCTCTTGCATGTTGAGCCCTTGAAAAGATGACACAATTTGGGTCATCCACCCTTACATATACATCTTCTTTGGCTTCAAAATTTGGTACAAATTCAAAGAAATTCATGCCAGAGTCTTGATATGAACCCGAATCCTCCATATATGGCTTTGTGCACCCTTGTTGGTTGACATCATCTGCATGAATCAAATAATTTATGTACAACTTACCCCATCATGATCTGAAGTCAAGTGGAAATTACAATGGTTATTCTTGCTTGAAGAAGGGGCAGCTTCAATTGCGAGCCTTTAAGCTAAGGCACCCAAAGATAATGTTTTGTTGGGAGCTCCTTGATAATTATAATCTCTCCTAAGGACATCTTGATAAGGTGTTTGCGAAGGACCCTTTGGCATTTTCCTCTTAAGAGTAATTATATCATTGGCCAATCTTTGTATAACTGGATCAGTAGAATTTTTGGGCAAAGACTTACCAGTTTGCAATTGTTTCTTCCACTTTCTCGCAACATTCAAATCATCTTCTATGGATACAACTAACTATTGAGCAACTTCCACATTAGTAGCTCCTTCTCTTTTGATAGTGAAGCTTACATCCGGTGGAAAAGTGTTAATAAACATAGCCTTTAACAACTCATTTCTTGGCCTCATATTTGCAGATATTCTATTGAACAATTTGTTGAATTTGGCTACAAATTCTCTCATTGACTCATGAATCTCCTTCTTCATAGACCCCAACTGGGCAACTAGGACTTGATCATTTTCAGCAGTCTTGAATCTATCTTTAAATCTTGTTCTAAAAGTATCCCAATTATTGATAGTACCATTCTGAAGGGAATAAAACCAATTGGCAGCAACATCCATTAGAGATTCTACAAAAAGCCTCATGGAAACATCTTCATGTTGTATGGCCAAGATAGAAGAAGTGGCGAAAAAATATTGCATGTGTTCCTCAAGAGAAACCTTCCCATCTCCACTAAATTTTGATATAATTTTTCCTGCACCCTTTGGAAAATCATGCAACTGAGCTCCAACTTCGAAAGTGAGGGGACCTATTACAACTTCCCAAGGGACTGGTAGAGGCTAGGCCATTACAACAGGGTTAGGGATAGGAAAACTTATCTACAATGGAAGAACTATGCCAGGTAAGAGGAGAACTTGACAGGATGTACTAGGAACCCCAACGGGAGTAGGACTAGGTGTGGGAGAGGGTGCACTACTAGTAGATTTGGACCTTTCAGTTAAGTGGAATGGTTGAGAAACCAACTACTTCTAATAACTCAAAATATTCATCAGTGATCCCTTTATTTTTATCTCCCCTCGTGTACCTTTTAGGTGCCAGAATTGAACAAAAGAAATAACTTATAGAGTCACCAACTTCCACTCACTAATGATTTCATGGAAGATTTTTTCTATTGTTCAATTGATTTCTAGGCTGGTTGTTTGGGACTAGCACTACATGAACTTTCACCCTTCTGGCCACAGGTGCAATATTTTCTACAAAGAAAATTTCTTGAGCATTCTCAAAATGCAAAGTGTTCTCTCTTATAATCTCACCAAGTTCTTCTTCTTCTTCTTCTTTCAATACTTCATTAACTTGATGATACTGAAGGTTGGTTCTTCTTTGCTGCCAAGCAAGTAGTCGAAGACTAGTAACTATATCCTCTTGATCACTAACTAACCAGTCTATGTTGGGTTGGAGAACAGGAGCATTACGCCTTTGAAGAACCATGACTAACAATAATAAAGCAACTCATAATGCAAAAATTTTTATAGTTCTCCCCAACGGAGTCGCCAAAAATATGTCGGTTAACAGGTTTGTCACCTAACTCTATATTCTATTGCCCATAGAGATGAAAAATGTAACAATAGTTGAATCAATATAATGAGATTTCCTATTGATTCTCTGCTTATTTTACAAGCTGGCAGCTACCTTCTAAGATATTCAATGAATAGAAATTCAGACTGATTTTAACCAAAAAGCAAAGAAAGGTGTTTCTTTTAACCAGAAAGCTTTGAAAGGTATAGCAATATCTAAATATAAACCAAAAGTGCAAAGACTTTAACCATTTCCAGAACTGATGAAATTCTTCAACTGAACTCAAGTCATTTCCATAAACATTCAACAACAACACAATCTATCAAACATTCTCAACATCAACATAGATAATCATTGACAAGATATCCAGAATAACAGAATAAATCCATACATCACAGTTCAAAGATTATGCTTGCATGAACTTCACCATATGAGTTTTCTATATTGAAAGATAACTGCAGAAACTTCAAAACATTAAAAAAAATTTCTAATGAGGAAAATAAAAGTTTTTCCCAAAAGATCCCAACTGCATCGACTAAGCCTGTATTTAAAGCATAACCAATTATCTTTGGTAATGGTTTTTTGAGAGCAACCGTACCCCATAATAAAAATAGTTTTTAACTTAAAAGAGCCAAAATTAAAAGAAGTATCATGAAAGCTAAAAATAACTATGCATCATTCTTTTCCACTTCATCGCCTTCATCTTCTAGAACTTCAATCGCTTCTTGCTCCAGCAAATTTTCCTGTATTTTCATCTTGGACCTATAATCACGATACCTGGTGACAATTGCAAATATATCTTTACTTTTGAGCATTGTAGTAATTTGTAATCTGGTTCTCCATTTGGCTAAAGCAATATCAGATTCAACCAATGTTTCAGATCTTCTATTCTCTTCAAATTTATAAGAGTTTAGGTGAATTTTCAATCTACCGATCTTTGAAAAGGATTCCCAAGTCATTGTGGCAGGGTCAGCTATTTCCTTGTTGAATGTCTCCTTGAATTTTAGAGAAACCTCCTTCATATCTAGAATCTTTTCATCAAACTCATCAGTAATTTCTACATCCAGATTATGACAACTATCTTTAATCTCCACCAATATTTCAAAGTACTGTTCAAGTGTTTAATTAATTTCTCCTACTAGGTTATCATACATATTCAATTTCCACTCCAATGAATTAGACCAAGAAGGGTCCAGCTCTTTAGGATCATTCACAATTTTCTCACCGATTAATGTTGCCCGATCCATTGAAATTAATTCTTTCATTTCTTGAAAGAGAACATAGAGGTTGGTCTTCTCTTTCTTGAATTGTTGAAGTTCTACCACCAATTCTTTCCTCTTATTAGTAACCCGAGTGTAGAAGAGTATGGATTTACTGATAAAGAAAATAGCCTCCTGAGACATATTATCAATCCATTCACTAGTTTCTCTAGAGTAACTCAGATTCTTTTTAATTTGTTGAATGGCAAGAATATCAATACCCTCTACCTAAGAACTTGAGGTCTCGTTGGGTACCGGAGGAGTAACCATGGAAGAGATAAAGTTACCCAATGCAAGGACTTGAGATTGTAACTTCACCTTCTCTTTTCTCTCTTCTTTCACTCTCTTAATCAAGGCATTGACTGCATAGTTAGCATGGTATACATCACCTTCAAGTGTTGGAGGCCTCATATCAACATGTGTAATCTTGTAGTCTACCTATTTTATTTCATTATCACCTAACTCCTTCATAGGATTGGCAATTTCTAACACTTGATTTCCAAAATTAGTATATGATAGGCCAAGACTGGAGTAAATAATAAGAAGGATTTAATGCTTAATAATGAATTTCAGTTTGGTCTATATGTGTCAATCTGGGGGTGTAAACTTGTGAAAGGTATCGTGTCAATCTGCACAAGGGCTGAGAGTCATGAGATGAGTGGTTATGAATGTAGCTATGAAAATAAACCTTCAGTAAATTGAAATAAAACTAGTGATAGGAACTGTCACTTCTTGGCAACAAGATCTGCACACACAATGAATTCTAAAGCAGAACATCAATTACCAAATTCATAAAATCCAAAGCGAAGGAATAAAACTCAAATCATCAACATACTTAATTCACATAGAAATTATAAAAACTAATTTAATCTGAATCAATAGATAGTTAAAATCACTTAAAATTATTTACAAGAATTAATTACAGAATTATGACAACAAAAATAAATAATATATATACATTCACTGCTAAAGAGTGGGTGCCCTTCCTCCCAGTCAACCAATTGAAGAAAGACTTACAAAATTTCTGGAAAGAACTTCAAAAGGTTTCTTTCAATAATTATATCCAATACAATTTTTTTTCTCTTTCTTTCTTCTCACGTAGCTCATATTTATACAATAAATATGTGCAAGTTATTTCCTATTTTCATGCCACGTTTCTATTATTTTGTGGCTCACATTTAGTTGTTTTATTTTTTGAATATAAACATTTAGTTGTTTCATTTATTGGAAAACAAGCCACCTTAAAATGTACAAACTTAAATAGCTCACCCTAAAATATAGGAGCTTAAATAGATCACACTAAAATGTAGGAGCTTAAATAGTTCACCCTAAAATGTAGGAGCATAAATAGCTCATGGTTACAATAGAATATTATTTTTAACGTGATGACATTTTCCTCCATAAAATTAAACATTAATTGGTTATAACTAAATAACCAAATTATTTTATGAATAATTCTATGGTCGAAATTAATTTACTAATATGTGTACCCATAGCGACAGGAAGTTCCACTGAAGAATGCGACAAGAAGTCTGTAGGCAACAAGAAGTTCCTTTGAAGAATTCGACAGGAAGATCCAAAAGTTCCTATAATCTGTATGTTGCAAGCTTGATTTTCTCAAGGCTTGAAATCATAATGCTTATTATTAAATACAATCAATAATTAATTTCAATATTTTATCCAAAAACTATATTAAATACCACTTATATATATTTAATCAAATGCAACATAAAAGGGTAAAATGGTATGATATGGAACGAACATAGAATATGGAAATGGGTATGAAGGTACATGAAATAGGCTAAAATATGACATAAAATGAGACATAAATGGCTCTCATCATTCCCCCAAACTTAACATATTGCACATCCTCATGCAATCTTTACTATTGAGAGGTTGTGATTTGGACTATGATCATAATGAATTGATTGTACCTTCTTCACCCTTGAATATTATAGCTCATTCACAATCACAACTTTTGTCTATCACTCCTCTTCATAGCAAGCTTCATGGCTTTACTTTTGTTTGCCAATTTTGTTTTCATTTTTTTCAATATTCATCCTCTTTTGATTTTGATTTTTCATCATTTTTCTTTTTTCATTTTTCATTGGCATTTTTTCTATAGCATTATTTTCTTGAAATGTTATAATTCCATATACATGAGCTATGTGCAATAGGTGAAATGAGATACAATTTGAATGATTATGAGAGACAATATGGATACTATGATGGGTGAAAAGATAGATAATAAGGATGGAATACCTCCCCCAACTTAAAGGGTTGATCGTCCTTAGGCAACAAGAAGATGATAGGTGGAATGTTGCTTATATGATTAATATAATAAGGAATATTAATAAAGTTAAGAAATAAAATAATGAAAAATAAAATAGATTGTTTTACCAACTTTCATGTCCATGTATGCCAAGGTCGGGTAGCCAAAAGATCTCAGTAACTATGAAACTTCATTTGCAACAAAACTGCAAGAGCAAAAAAGATCTCCATCTGACTGAAGCACTAGAGAACATATTGTTGGGAGATGAGTCTCTTCTCTCTAGGGCTAACACCTCAAGTAAATATGGAACGGGTGCTACAGGTGATCAAAATCATGTTGAGCACAACAAACTGGAGCATAGCCACATAAATGAACTACAAGAGGCACTAGAGGAACTCAGATAGAGGGAAATAACCATAGAAGCATCTGAGTGCACCTAAAAAATGATTAGCTAAGAGAAAGAACACCAATTATTGCATTTTTTTTAATTTTTTTAATTTTTTTTAATTTTTTCTTTTATCATTTTTTTCAATTTTGATAATGACAAGTGACTGTTGGCAAGCCGGTTTTCAATCACTTACCGCTTAGTGGTGTTGTGAAAAAAGTTTTCACCACTAAATTTTTTATTCAACTACAATCCGTTAGAAACTAGTTTTCAAATTGTATTTGTCTAACAACACCTAAAGGTTTTCATTGTTAGAATTTATTGCTTTTTTTCATTTTTTTCATTTTTTTCTCTTCTTGATAAAATGCATATAATGACAAAATAAAATGAAACTCTCATATGGATGAAAAAATGATACTATCCAAATCCTGGAGCTCCATCTAAATCCCTTCAATAAAAGTAACTGTGAATTTCTTGCAATGCTTGAAAGGATGACCAATAATAACCTTAGCACAATCTCGAACATAGAACCACTGCTACAAACAATCTTGATCTCATTTAGCTCATCCCACTTTATGTGAAAGGTGACTAGAGAAATTTGGAATCCATGTCCCCTCACTTGGTTGGAATGAGTGCCCACAATGGCTGCTATCTTTGAAAGACACATTGTTCTATGATGACCAACTTGAAAATAAAATCATATTGATGTATCATGAAGCTATGTTATCCTTGCTTCTTAAGCATGAGAGATATCCATAACTATTCCCAAAGCTTCATGAAAAGCTAGAGCGTAAATAATGAAACTTCCTTACCAAAGATAAGGTTGCATAGTGAAAGACCAATTGGAGTCTCTCAACTTGTGAAATGTAGCCACACAACTTTAGGTAGGTGAATAATCATCTCAGAGTGTGAGGATCTGCATTAGAATATATTCAAGCTCCTTGATTATGTCTTCAAGTTGTCTCTAAATGTGTAGCTTAAGAACATAGCACCACAAGATTCATGGATCTCATAGACCAAGTTGCATACTGTCTTCCACAAGGTTCTAGCATCAAGAGAAGTTTTGCAGATGAATGTTGAAAACTTCACCCAAAGAATCCTCTTGTGATCTCTAAGAGAGGAACACAAAAGAAACTTGAGGTTCCCCATACCTCTAACAAGTCCACAAAATGTGCTTTTGAATGCTTGTGTAGAGAACCAATATGAACTGGTACTAGTGCAAAAGTATTAGGTAACCCATGTTGGCAACACAAGGGTGGACAACTAAGAAGCGGGGGGGGGGGGAGGTGAATCAGTTGTCACAAAATTTAAAAATTATAAAGCTTATTAACCTTTATTCTTAGATCTGATTAATAACAGTGAAAGCATGAATCAACAACACATAAGAAACACACATAACACCAAGATTATTGCGTGGAAACCCTGTTAGGGGAAAAACCATGGTGGAGGTTAATCCACAAGTTATACCCTATTAAAATTATAAGAGGAATAAATGAGGAATGCACATGCATTCAGGCACACTGACTAGATCTCACTGCTCAAAGGAAGACTCACTATCTTACAGAAAACATTCAGATTAAATCCATCTGAAGAATTTGAACTGAGAAAGTAGCATCTGCTAATGCCTGAGTACATTTCCAGTTAAGCACATGAACACTTCTTAACTCTTCTTCACTCTTCTTCACACTTTTCTCTACTTTCAAATGATCTGAACCTTATTTGCACATAGCACTCACACTCTTCACATTACACACTCACACACACACACACACACACACACACACACTTCTCAAATGAAGAAACAATCACTTATATATATTTGCAACAAGAAATTATATTGCTTCATGCCGGCTTCAACAAAATAATAGAATGAATGCAAACTGTTGGCCCAAAACAATAAATATTATTAATGTGCATCAACCAAGGTTGGCCACAACATATTAGAGACCCAAAAAAATGTCCTCGAACACAAACCACCTTCAAATATTCTTCCTTAGAGATCCACAACATGCTTCAATCATCTTGTCGGCTATGAACATGAAAAACATGAACACGCAAGAGAAAATATCATATCACGAGCACAATGATCAATGTGGATGTGCAACATAGATAGAACATGATCTAGAAACGTCCAAAAACACTTCAGGAACATACGCAACAACTGAGATTACCATAAGCACGTTATCTTCCTTAATGAAAACAATTTTCAATAGCAAAACAACTGTCGGAACACGAAACCTTATAACTTGCTCAAATGTCCATGCACATCTCTGAAACTTACGGAGTATAAACTACATACATCAGAAAACAAACCCTTTAATACACAACTTCTCATCATCAACATACTAAACTTTCCATCATACTGATCTTCACTGCTTCACAAACAACCTGTAACATATTTTATTACAATTTTCTCAATATCCTCGACATATACAGTCTTAAATACATTAGTGCTAATAGTGTTGACATCAATGACAACCACATATCATAAATACAACTACAACATCCAAAAACCCAAAGAAGAAAACCTACAACCATATTCTCAAGACCAAGCATATCAAGTATAGTAATTCAATATCATCCATTTTAATAACTCCACTATTATAATTGATTTATCATTAGAAAATGGAGGGGAGAGTTATTAAAATAAATACTTAAAAAAAATGGATGGATAAATTCTATTGAAATGAATGCTTGTGTAGAATCTAATCCAATTAACACAAGAGTACATACCTTGATTTGGCCCAAAGCTCACACACTAGTTTTAGTAGAAGCACCAAATAAATAATAAATGAAGGAATTATAAGAAACCACCCAAATATTTTCAAAAAAAATCAATGGATTCCCCCACAACTTAATTTCATACTACAAAATCATGAGGGTATTAGGATAATCCAATGGATCAAGAAAGATAGTGATATATTTAATAATACCTTGTTCAATGAAAAACATCTTTTGTAGAATGTTCAGTATGGTCATTAATAAATGCAAACCCATCGATTTGTGCTTACTTAATTAATTATTGGTGGACCTAAATCAATAAGTGTGTGAGGAATACGTATTATGATCATAGGCCTCCAAACATGTATATGCGTGAGTATAAACACATTAACTAGAAAATCCTATAAATGTTCACACATTTCTTGAATGATTAATGTGTAAAGTTCAACATTCCATATTGCATGATTAATTTATCACACACATGTACGAGTTCTATAGTAAAATTAAACTCATGTTGAAGTGTTGCTTCAAGTGTGAGGATTCCCTCTAAAGGTTGTGATTTAATAAGTAAATAAGAAGAACTAAGTTGAACATTGTTCAATTGACCATACGGTTCTTCTTACTCAATTACATAAAAATCACATTAATAGAATGCAAAGGGATTCTTGAGATCTCATTATTATATGCATTTTGAACCACCTTATTATGTAATATTTTATTAGGAGTGAAAATTTCCCTTGGTGGATATGTTGAAGCGGATGGTTTATGATGTGAATGTGGTAATGAGAAAGGTAATAATTGGTGTGGATATAGAGTAGGTGGGATTAAGTAAGATGGATATAAGGGAGATGGTAAGGATGAGGATGGTAATGATGGGTAGTGTCATTGTTGTGAGCATCCATTTTTTCCATTCTTTGTAGTATGGAAATTCTTGCCATTCACCATACATACTAGATGGAGAAGCATTTTGTGAAGAAACATGTTGCCTTAGAAATCCAATAGAATTATAAGATGTTTTAAAACCATTAAGAATACCTTGATATCCCTGATTCAATATGTGTAGTTGTCCTTGAGTTGCAAATAAGACATTCTCACTTCCATTGTGGTTGTGTCAAGTATCACTTATAACATCTATCTCCTTCATGATGTCCTCTTGAATAGTTTGACATGTGCACTCAGCTTCTTCCTTGCAACAATCAAAACAACAAATGGTCAATCATCATTTTCAAAACTCCATTGTCCTCAAAATTCATCAATTATTTTCTCTTGTTTAGTTATAGGAATAATACATGTAGATGTTTGTGATAATGGTATTGGAAGATCAATATTATCTAAGTTGCATCCATTAGGTATAGGGGCTATAAAAACATCACTTTGTTTCAGTGTGATTCCCCCACTAGTTTCTTCTTTTGTTTTTAATTAAAAGTCGGGGTCTGGGGGCGGCAACCCCCAGTGGGGTCAAGGGGCAGCGCCCTAGGAATGCTCCCTATCATGATACAAGATGAGGTTGAGGGTCAGCGCCCCCACCGCTAAGCACATTTTCCCTCTTATGGTGCCTTCAAATTTTTCATTTTTGAAGAATTTTTCTCCTAAAATTGATGTGTTTGAACTACCTTGAAAATGCAATATTTTTAACATTTTTGTGCTATTCCTTCAAAATTCTTTCTTATCAATGACTCACAACAACTAGTGATAATATACAAACGATTCTTAACTTCTAAAATCTACCTACAAACTCAAACTATGCATCTATATGATTTAAGAAACACAAATTAGGAGTAATCACCTGAACATGGTTGACAGGTGCGCGAGCTTTCATCCTAAGGCATTGTTCCTAACTCATCTCACTAAACCAACTGACCTTTGACACCTTTCCCTGGCAGCGGCACCAAAATGATAGGCCAAGACTGGGGTAAATAATAAGAAGGATTTAATACTTAATAATGAGTTTTAGTTTGGTCTATATGTGTTAATCTTGGGGTGTAAACTTGCAAAAGGTGTCGTGGCAATCTGCACAAGGGCTGAGAGTCATGAGATGAGTGGTTATGAATGCAGCTATGAAAATAAACCTTCAGTAAATTGAAATAAAACTGGCGATAGGAACCGTCACTTCCTGGCAACGGGATCTACACACACAATGAATTCTAAAGCAGAACATCAATTACCAAATTCGTAAAATCCAAAGCGAAGGAATAAAACTCAAATCAACAACATACTTAATTCACATAGTAATTACAACAACTGATTTAATATGAACAAATAGATAGTTAAAATCACTTAAAATTATTTACAAAAATTAATTACAAAATTATGACAGCAAAAATACAAAATTAAAATAATGCAAAATGGAATTGAAATCACACACGCCTTGTAGAATAAATAATATATTTATACATTCAATAGGCTACTAAAGAGTGGGCACCCTTCCTCCCAGTCGGGCAATTGAAGAAAGACTTACATAATTTCTGGAAAGAACTTCAAAACGTTTCTTTCAATAATTATATGGAATACAATTTTTTTTCTCTTTCTTTCTTCTCATGTAGCTCATATTTATACAATAAATATGTGCAAGCTATTTCCTATATTCATGCCATAATTCTATTATTTTGTGGCTCATATTTAGTTTTTTTATTTGTTGAATACAAATATTTAGTTGTTTCATTTGTTGGAAAAAAAACCCACCTTATAATGTACGAACTTAAATAGCTCACCCTAAAATGTAGGATCTTAAATAGGAGCTTAACTAGCTCACCCTAAAATGTAGGAACATAAATAGCTCATGGTTACAATAGAATATTATTTTTAACGTGAGGACATTTTCCTCCATAAAATTAAACATTAATTGGTTATAACTAAATAACCAAATTATTTTATGAGAATAATTCTATGGTCAAAATTAATTTACTAATATGTGTACCCATGAGCAACAAGAAGTTCCACTGAAGAATGTGACCGGAAGTTTGTAGGCGACAAGAAGTTCCTTTGAAGAATTCAACAAGAAGATCTGGAAGTTCCTATAATTTGTATGCTGCAAGCTTGATTTTCCCAAGGCTTGAAATCATAATGATTATTAGTAAAGACAATCAATAATTAATTTCCATATTTTATCCAAAAACTATATTAAATACCACTTATATATATTTAATCAAATGTAACATAAAAGTGTAAAATGGTATGATATGGAATGAAAATATAATGTGAAAATGGGCATGAAGGTACATGAAATAGGCTAAAATATGACATAAAATGAGACATAAATGGCTCTCATCAGTATAAGTCAACATTCTTGACATCCTTTGAGCTTTATTGGGTTTTGAAGAACCCTGAAGCAACTTTGCAACAATATCTACTTCAACTGTCATAGTGGGAATATACTTTATTTTCTTCACTACTGCCTTTTTCAACCATCCTGGAGAGGCTGCTACTAAACCAAAATCATTGTTTCCACTAGTAGTTTCACGACGGTTACTAAGATTAATTGGTGAATTCTCAATCGGAGAAGTGGGCATCTCACACAAAGGAGGAAATATATTATCTTCAGCAATTTGTTGGAAAATGGCTTCAGAATCTACAAGCACATATTTCACTTGATTGGCCTTCTTCTAAGGGGTCGGAGAGGGCATATTGTCTTATTCAAAAAATGACTTCAACTTAGTTGTTTCTTCTAGCTTCTCACCATCACCTCTTGACTGTGAATTTTCACTAGAAGATCTAGTAGCCAGTCTCCCCGATGATATAATCACACCGCATGTTGGTGTGGACCCTTGTTCATTCTTCTGCAATGACCTAGGCTCTTGAGCAGAGCCAGAAACTTGGTGCCATTTTCCATCCAACCAGTCTTGAGTCCATTTAAGCACTAGCACGACATGTGTTGTCATATCAAAGACTTCATTCTTATTCCAATCAACCTCGGGGTGAGACTTATTGGGAAATTTTTCATATTCGAGATCCATGACCACTGAATCCTCAATCACATCATCGAGAATTTGAAATGAAATACCAAAGACCTATATTTGTCTTAGGGTTAGTCTCATATAATCTCTTTTCAAGACTTCATTTTCATCGATACAATCCTCCCAGAAGTCCTTGATAGATGAGAGGTGTTGATATGAATTCCCTCCATATAAATTCTACCTCACAAAACCCTTACTATCAAATTTGGCTCTCATTGACATATACTAGAGATCATATTCCTTCAGGACTTCCTTAGCTCCCCTAGCCATCTGTTTAGTCTTGCACACAAAAGGAGTCGTCAATGGGAAAGAATATCCCTTTTTCCCCATGCTTGTATACTTAATATTAATTGTGGCCATCTAGGAATACCAATAAATCTTCAAGATATTTGGGTAGTTTCAATGGGGCTTTCTCAAAACCCCCAATTCTCAGATAGGAAAATTTATCGAATTGAACATAAAAACTCCCAAACTTGGACACAAGGGAAATTGATTCAAGAGAGAAGCGCATTTCTGGGTTTCCATCTAGTTTCCTCACAACCTCCATTGAAAATGCATCATTATCACGATATAAATCCCTCATTCCAAATTGTTTAGTGAACTATGGATAGAGTTTATACACGGGCATGTCTGGAGTTAGCGACCCTTGTGATTCCAACCCAAGCCAAAAAGACCTCTACTTGCTACAACATATATCAGGCAAGAACACATACGAAAAGTAGCAGTCTTATGGAAATTAATTAATTGTTCATTCAAGTGGAAGCAAATAATTTCAGCCCAATTAATAAAAATATTCTCATCACAAATTTTCAAGATAAACTGACACATCCAATCCTCAAATGATTCAATTTGTGTGTTTCCAACTGCACGGTGCAACAAAGCAATAACATCCACAATTTTCTCTTTGAAATGAATTCTCTTAAGTTTGGTCGACAGTTGTGACTTACCTCTGTTTTCTGACTTTAGCCAGGTTTTGGCCATGGAATTCCTACACCAGTCTTCATTCATTCTGAAAAAATCATCAACCATGGCCACAGACATGTCTTCCATAGGTTCCCTTTCTAGAATCTCCAGCGCACGATAAATGGCCTCAAGAGAAATATTTGCAATTACGGTCTAGTCCATGGCTTTAATCTCTTGTGTTTTCGCAATGTATCTTCTTTCACATGCACCTATTAGTTCCACACTAAGCACAACTTCTATAAATCCTCCAGCATGAGCTAGCTCACTTTCCAGTAGCTTTACATCTACCTCAGACCTTTTTTCACTCTCTAGAGGTGCCCAAAATTCTTCCAACTTAAAAGGTCTGAGCTTAGTATCCCTTATGTTGAGCCAACGATTTCCAATTCTGGATTGCATGAGCTCCTAGCATAGAAAGAAGCACATATATACCAAGAGAATTAGTTACAGAAGAAATAAATGCAGTTGAAAATCCTTTGAGAAAATTTTTCCACCTCAAGCTATGTCGCAAATAAGACGTGCGTTCGGTGCTGCATTAATATGGTACTTTATTTTAATCCTTAGAAAAAGAAACCCAAAGATTTGCACACATTTTGAAGACTCTTGACAAGACGCCTCCAGGTTGTACCATACAATATTTAAATGAATTGACGATGCTTCAAAGGACTAAAAAAACACTATGTCGCCCAGTCGCGGAGTATTGAAACTTTAGAACCAAAAGTCAAAAGTTGTGAAGTTATAGAAACTTCCAAATTTCCTACCACACAAGACAGACAACCCTATCAACACACTTGATTCTAAGAAAAGGACCAAGTTAGACTATCGGGTAGTTACAACACTTATGAACCCCACGACAAGGTTGGGATATAATGGATGCCAGTGAACTAGGTTACAAAACTCAAAGAGACCGCGACAAGAGGTTAGGGATTCAAAGAATAACACAATGAAGGCAAAGGACTTCAGACCCGAACGAGATGAAGGACTTAATAGCCTAAAAAAATGGCATTTTTTTTTAAAATAGCATAGTAATATGATACCTAAAGGTAACAATTTCAGTATTGAAAATCATCAGATTTGTAGGACAATTGGTTACATTTCCTGAATCATTACATAATTTGGATCAATTAATTTTCATGTTAGCATGTTTCCTTATCAAAGATGTGGTTTTGGCATGGTTAAGAATGGATTTTATAAGTACAACATGCCCTCTTATGATTAAAATTTAGGGCAAATAAATGAGTTCATTAAGAAACATGCTAGCCATCCTCCCACTATCTTTCCTAGTTATGAGAACATCTTAGTGCAACAGAACCAAACCATTGGCACATTTTTTAATATCACCTTGTCCATCCTTCACTCAACCCCTACTACCTTTTCCATTTATGAGGATGTTTTAATATAAGAGGATACAAGCATGGATAATCATGAAAACCATAATTTTTCTTCTCCTAATACCTCTCTTACTCGTGACAAAGGTATCTTGGTGAAAGAAGATATAGTCATTGAGTATCATGAAAGACTTGTTTGTCCCTCTCTATCTAATTCTCCCACTTGGGAAGATATGATGACACAAGAAGATGAGATCATTGAAACATTCCTTAACATAACTTTACCTAGTCTGCATTCATCTCCCAACATCCCTTCCACTTGTGATAATTTTTTAGTGAAAGAGGATGCAATCGTGGACAATCATGACAATCACATTTTTCCTCTGCCAATATCTCTCATATTTGTAAAGAGGATATTTTGGTGTTAGAAGATCCAATCATTGAGAGCCATGACAATCCTATTTGTTTCTCTTACCCTACCTCTCCTACTTGGGAAGACATTATTGGACAAGGGGATGTAATCGTAGATAATCATGACAATCACATTTGTTCTTCTCCCAATATCTCTCCTATTTATGAAGAAGATATTTTGGTATTAGAAGACCCACTCAATGATAGTGATGAGAATCTTGCTTCTCACTCTCCTGATGCTTCTCCCACTTGGGAATATATAATTGAATAAAATGATGCAATCATTTGTAAGCAAAAAAATCATAGTTTTTCTTCTCTACATGTGTCCCTTATTTGTGATAAAGTTATCTTAAAAGATCCAACCGTAAATGTCATGAAAATCTTGTTTTCTCCTCTCCTAAAAACTCTTCTAATAGGGAAGATATCATGGTGCAGTAGGATGATAACATTGATACATGGATTTTAAACAATAGTAATGTGGCTTCCTTAGATGAAGATGATAAGGTGACATTAGACTTCCCCTCACTAAAAGATCATCAAAATAATGATAAGTCTTTTGAGGTTATGAACATTAGATCTCCCTTGAGTCCTCTAATCATTAGACCTCCTACAATTCCTCTAATTATTGGACCTCCTAAGCCTCAACTTATCCTCTATCCACCCTCACAACAACCATAAGTCCAAAATAAACATGTGCTTATCCTAATACCACCTCAACACAATGTTTCATAGTAACTAAGTTATAATACCGTTTCTCAGATATATAACATAAGAAATAATAGGAAACTACAAACCATACCTACTTCATTACCATTACCTCAAATTATTTTTCCTAGTGATCCTTGTTTTCCTTTGCATAGTGGAAAGGAGTATGATCCTATGGAACAACTCAAAAAAACTCTTGCTAAGATTTATTTATGGGATCTTATTCAAGCTTCACCTAATTACCATAACATGCTTCAAAATGCCTTACAACAAATTTTTATTCCTCCTAGTGCACATCCAAATGATGAAGTAGCCCTAATTAAAGGTATGAACTCATTCAAATTAGACATTACCTTTCACCAAGATGAGTTGCCTCCATTATAAGTGCAAAAAAAAATGAAACTTTCATGATATGGCTATCATTAATAAGTGTGGGATAAAATAAACTCTCATTGACAATGTTTTAACACTCAATGTTTGTAGTGTAATCCTTTATGATAAGATTAGAGTGGAAAAGAGTCAAATTCAACCTGATAATCTATCTATTCATGGATTTGATAATGTGGGAAAACAACCACTTGATGTGATAACGTTTCCTATTAGATTTGGAAAGGTCACATTTCAAACTCTTATCCATGTCATGCCTCAAGATCTCTCATACAATCTCCATTTGGGTAGACTATGGATCCATGAAATGAATGGGGTACCTTCAACTCTTCATCGTTTAATGAAGTATGTCTACAACAATAAGGTTTATACAATCAAGGTTGATCCTCACCCAACAAGGTTTTTTCACACTAAGAAAGATAAGGAAAGTCCTTTGAAAACATTGATACCAACTTCAAAAGTAGAACCCATGCATGAGGAAGAAAAAGAGAAGAATATTGAAGAAGTCACAAAGCTATTAGATGATGTTTGGGGTTCCTTAGATTTTACACCTACATCCATGGGAGAATACAAGATTACACACAAAATAGGAAAAGAGAAAGAAACAAACATAGTATCAACACAAGTTGAGTCATCAAAATCATGTGAGACCACAAATTTTAGCAAAGAAGAGGAAAGCAACAATTACACATCCACAAATGAAGAGTGAGATCATGAGAAACCACCAAATCTAAAAGAAATGGAAAAATTTTATGAAAGAGGTAATGAGATTTTGAAACAACTCAGTTATAGTGGAAAAGGATGCGGTGATAGAGAATAAGGAATTTGTATCCCTATAGAGCTTGACATACAAGAAAAAAATTGGTCTTAGATATTTTCCTTCAAAGATAACAAAATCATCAAAAAGGCCTTCACTCAATATCAACACTATTAAAAAAGATTCTTGTAAGACAACTTTAGCCTTGGTGCATCCTGAACTGATAGATACTACATGTGGGAATATCTCATTAGATATGCATCAAATTGATACTTTATCTACTCATTATAATCAATAACATTAGTTATTTCTCCTTGCCATGTGGTATTTGTAATATCATAGCATCTTCACTACCATGCATGAGGGTATAAACTTGTCTTTATGCAATCATTTTTTTTGCAAGGAGTGGCATATCATCATCCATTTTCGGCTCACCCTTTGCCCTTGGGGGGCAAGGGGTTAGGTAGCCTTGTCCTAGTATGGCACTGTTGCCTCTTTTGGATAGTTGTCTACCTTCCATGTATATATAAAAGCAAGCTTGGGATGTAGATGACATGCCTTAAGTTGGCTCACATGTGATGTACTTTTCTACATTATCTCTAGCATTGTATTTTGGGAGAAACCCCTTTTCATGAAGAAAATTTATTTGGAAACATATGTTTGGCATAGGGTTTTACAAATAAGCTCTCACTGCCCTTTAATCAGTTAGCACTTTCTACTTTAAAGTAATTGCTCACATCATGGTGTTTAGCCAATTTTTAAAGTAGGGGCATATGTGTCCCCACTCATTGTTTGCTTCAAGGTGTGGTCTTCTTACTTCACATAATGTTTATTCTTGGTGGTGACATTGGGTTTGATGTTCCTCAAGAGTGTGACCTTTCTTGGCATATGGCATTGGACTCTTAATGGTGATTCTACAACTTGCATTCCATAAGTTACAAATATTTTATCCTCAACTAGTCCTCTCTTGGTGACATTAAGCACAATGTTCCCTAAGGTGAGACCTTTCATGAACTAAGAAATACCCCTTTGACTATCCTATCCTATTGCATTTAAAATAACCAGCAAGCATAACACAGCTTGCTTGCCAGTGGAGCCTTATCTTTTATGAGAGCTTAGCATAACACAACTTGCTAGCCTTGTGACCATTTCTGTGGTGCCTTATCAAAGTTATTGGGAGGCATAAATTTGGTATGGTTGATAGATAGGAGCATGTAGACTTGGCATGAATTTCCCATCAACCACCTTTTTGTGGGTACATACCGACCTAGTGTGTGTTTCTCACTTGTCTTGGGGGCTCACCTACCGTATACTAAATTGCACTAGCCCTTGTGAGTGTATTTCTCATGGGCGCTGAGCATAAAACAACTTCCTTTCCTATGGATACATGTGTTTCATAAGTGATTTAACATCCTTATGAGTTTATTTTATGGACATGGCATAATACAACTTGCTAGTCCATCTTTCTTTCCTCCTTGCATTAATTTTGACATTGTATGTTTGTGTATCTTGTCTTGCTAATGCATATCATTCATATATGTGTGTTCCTTTGTATTTTTGTTGGCTTTCCATGGGATCTTGCTCTTGGGGGCTTGCACAACCTCCTTGATCTTTTTCATCATATCTCACTAACATTTGTACACTTGGACCCTTCTTCACATATACTTTAGTGTGAGTTTGAGCATTGGGCTCAACCTCTCACTAAAGTGGGGGCTAAATATAGTGTAGAAAAATGTACAACTTTACATTTTCACACTATGTTTGGATCCCTTAATTAATTGGACTTAATTAAGCCTCTGATTGGCCCAATTATGCATTTAAAAGCCTAATTGATCTCATTTTCCAAAAGGATAACTTGTATTAAACAATTTCAAACATCAAATTAAACACCTTGAAAATTATGTGTCCTGGATTTAGGTCCTAGGACCCACTCGCCAAAGGGTGAATGGGTCCCCTATAGATTCCAAAACCTAATTTAATTTTCTTTTTTTGCGGTATTTTAATGACCCTAATTCAAGTTGCAATTGCCGGATTTTGAATTTTAATTGTTGGGAAATTAGAAAATCAGCTATAAATACATAGTTATTTTATCAATTCAAAACATCTAGCAAGAGAGCAAATTTCATACAGGAAAACATTATTGTCAAGAGAATTGAAGAGCATATTTATCAGTCATCTACATCAACATTCAAGATCCTATCATGATGTTAAAGTTTGTGTTTTCATGCATTTTTTTGGAGCTAACATTGTGATGTAGGTTTCAAGCATTCAAGTAAACATTCAAGCATCAAGATCAAAATCCAATCAAGCCATTTAATGCAAGATTAAGACCTTGGAGAGATGTGCTAAAATTTAATAGGACAGTCAGCAAAAGCTTTTGGTGACAGGTGCATAAATTCTTACTCATCTTAGATCTGCCAAAAGTTTGTTGACTCTAATAGTTTTAGGCTTTAAATTGATGATTCAAGTTTTATATTGCACAATTAGGTTTATTTACTATTTTTAGTTTTGTTAGTGTAATTAATATTTAATTACACTTGCATAACTTTACTTAGGTTGAGCTAATTTTAGGTCAACATTAGGGTTGCATACTTTGCTTTTATAAAGCAAATCATCTCATTGTAATATTGGAATTCCTGAATATATCAATTTGCACATTACATGCAAAGCTCTGCTTTTTTGATGTTTTCTCTTTTGTGGAAGGTGTTTAGGTTTGCATGTCTGATCTAGGGTTTCTAACATGGTATCAGAGCCTTGACATGCAACCCCTTCTCAAATTCTGGAGAAATTCATTGCAGAGTTCGTTCGGGGTTCCTCGAGGATTTCATGTCTTGAGCTCATCTATGCAGCATTTTCGATCAGATCGGGCTTCACCATTGGATTCAGAGCACTGGAAAAAGTCAGGTTTGGCTTTTATTTTGTAGATTTTGGCCATGATTTGCCAGATCTGTAAGGGTTTCAAGTTTGGTATTTTTTTGCAAGCTCTGGAGGTCGGCATTTTTTTGAAGCATTTTGAGTAGAAACGGAGGTCACCATTGCGTTCGCAGCGGCCAAAAACCCTAAGATCGCCCTTTGTTTTGTCAATTTTGGCGAAGTTGATTCGGAAGGCAAAAAAAATTTCCCAGGAAAGCCGTACGGCCTCCCCAGCACGCATCCTGAGGCACGATTTTTGAAAAAAAGGGAAAAAAACAAAGTTTTTTGGGAGTCGCGCCTGTGCCTGCAGTTCTAATGGTTTTCGCCACCGGGCAGCCACCGACCCGCCGCCGCCGCCGGTGGCTCCCCGCTCCATCCACCGCTCCACTCGCTCAGCCCCCGCGGGCCCTTAACGCCAGCGCGCGGTCGTATGGGCGACTGGGCGCTATGCGCCCAGCTCCCAGCCGCTTCCTCTACATGCCGCCGGTTGTATGGAGAACCAGGGCTCCGCCCCAGCCCCCTATCTGCCAGCCCCTGGTCGCATGCAGGACCAAGGGCCGAATTTTTTTAGCCCCCTGGGCTGCCTACAGGCCTTATTGGCCATTCTGGAGCACTTTCACCAAATCGGATGTAATTTTTGCGTACGATGTCCGTTTTTCACAAACAAGATACCGTTGGAAAGCTGATTCTGGCGCCGATCTATTCAACATTTTAGTTTTTCTATATTTTTCTCCAATTTTATTTTGTAGGTCCTTGAACTCAGATGTTGTTGTTTTCACTCTGGAGGGCATATCTTTTGACTCGGTGATCCTTTTTTCACCATTCTTGTGGCGTTGGAAAGCTGGTTCAATCCTCTACACAAATCTAAGGTCTATTTCAATTTTATTTTTTTTATGCATGTTTAGGCATTCTCTCCTTTTGCAGTCATACCATGTTAGAAACCTAAACACCTTCCACAGAAGAGAAAACATTAAAAAAGCAGAGCTTTGCATGTAATGTGCAAAATATTATTATTCAGGAATTCAATATTACAATGAGATGATTTGCTTTATAAAAGCAAAGTATGCAACCCTAATGTTGACCTAAAATTAGCTCAACCTAAGTAAAGTTGTGCAAGTGTAATTAAATATTAATTACACTAACACCCCTCCATAAGTGCAACTTAGGGAGACTAGATAAGCATGCACCTAAAACTAAGATGAATGCAAGAAATCATGAATGGGTCCCGGCAACTAGGCCTGATCAGGTACCCATGTACAAATGCAATAATGAGGTAGAGAAGGAAAACCCAGTGGGACAACCCCTCTACAATGAGATGACTATTGCAAAGAAGCACTGGAAGAACACTGTAGAGTAACACTGGAACCGCAATCTGGCAAGCAAGGAAAGATACTTCTATCTACAAGAAACCATATCAAAATCATAATAATGTGACAGCAGACCCGATGCCATGGAACACTCGAAAACACCAAACTGGAACAACCCTAGAATCCATAAAGCAACAGTAGATGATATGATGATGACAGAATCTAGAAGCCGTGAATTTTGATGCTGATGCCAAACTAAGACTGAAACTCTTTTATGGGAAAAATACCATACAGAATCGGGAACAATAACCACAAATTTAGTGGCCTTCAAACTGAGATGGATTCGATGCAGATCACTAACCATAGGCTCTCAATCTAAAGTATGAACCAAAATGAATCTGGTATGTGTCAAACTAAGACAAAATATGGCCAAAAGAAACTAATAAATCAGATTACAACCCATGCAAGTTGTCATCAAAACACAATGAAGATTATTATGCAAGAAACCCCCCCGATGGAACTTTATATCGGTTCATTTATTACAATCCCCAATGACTGCAAAATGAGAGAATACCTAACATGCATTAAAAAAAAATAAAAATAGACCTTAGATCTGTGTAGAGGACTGGACCAGCTTTCCAATGCCGTAAGAATGGCGAAAAAAGGATCACCGAGTCAAAAGATATGCCCTCCGAAGTGAAAAATAGAACATCTGAGTTCAAGGACCTGCAAAATAAAATTGGAGCAAAATCTGGAAAAACTAAAATATTGAATAGATAGGCACTGGAATCGGCTTTCCAACGGTATCTTGTTTGTGAAAAACGGACACCGTACGCAAAACTTACATCCGATTTGGTGAAAGTGCTCCAGAATGGCCAATATGGCCTACAGGTAGCCCAGGGGGCTAAAAAAATCTCGGCCCCTGGTCCTGCATGCGACCAGGGGTTGGCGGACAGGGGGCTGGGGCGGAGCCCCTGGTTCTCCATATGACCGACGGACGAAGCAGAAGGGACCGGGGGCTGGGCGCATAGCGCCCGGTCGGGCTCTAAACGGATCTGGCCGAGCGCCATGGGCGGCAGGGGCCGAGGGCCCACCCGGGGCGCGGTGCGGCGGAATCCATTCTGAACAGGGAGCACCGACGGGTTTCCCAAAAACATGATTTTTTAATTTTTTTTTCGAAAACTGTGCCTCAGGAAGCGTGTTGGGGAGGCCGTACGGCTTCCTTGGTAAAAAAATTTTGCCCTCCGAACCAACTTCGCCAAAATTGACGAAACGAAAGGCGATCTTAGGGTTTTTGGCTGCTGCGAACACAATGGTGACCTCCGTTTCAGCTCAAAATGCTCCAAAAAAATGGCGACCTCCAGAGCTTGCAAAAAAATACCAAAACTGAAACCCTCATAGATCTGGCAAACGATGGCCAAAATCTGCAAAATAAAAGCCAAACCTGACTTTTTCCAGTGCTCTGAATCCAATGGTGAGGCCCGATCTGATCCAAGATCTTGCATAAATGAACTCAAGGCAAACAAATCCTCAAGGAACCCCGAACGAACTCTGCAATGATTTTCTCCAGATTTTGAGAAGGGGTTGCATGTCAAAGCTCTGATACCATGTTAGAAACCCTAGATCAGACATGCAAACCTAAACACCTTCCACAAAAGAGAAAACATTAAAAAAGCAGAGCTTTGCATGTAATGTGCAAAATATTATTATTCAGGAATTCAATATTACAATGAGATGATTTGCTTTATAAAAGCAAAGTATGCAACCCTAATGTTGACCTAAAATTAGCTCAACCTAAGTAAAGTTGTACAAGTGTAATTAAATATTAATTACACTAACACCCCCCCATAAGTGCAACTTAGGGAGACTAGATAAGCATGCACCTAAAAGTAAGATGAATGCAAGAAAGCATGAATGGGTCCCGGCAACTAGGCCTGATCAGGTACCCATGTACAAATGCAATAATGAGGTAGAGAAGGAAAACCCAGTGGGACAACCCCCTCTACAATGAGATGACTGTTGCAAAGAAGCACTGGAAGAACACTGTAGAGTAACACTGGAACCGCAATCTGGCAAGCAAGGAAAGATACTTCTATCTACAAGAAACCATATCGGAATCATAATAATGTGACAGTAGACCCGATGCCACTGAACACTCGAAAACATGCGGTTTTTTTTAATTTTTTTAAATTTTTTTTGGAGTTCATGCCTCGTGAAGCGTGTCGGGGAGGCCGTACGGCCTTTCTAGCAAAAAAATTTTGCCTCAGAAACCAACTGCTCGAAAATGGACGATTTGACAGGCGTTTCTAGGGTTTTGACTACCCCATAGTGTCCCAAAAATTTGACTACCCCCAGATCTTGCAAAAAAGATGCCTGTGGAAACCCTTGCACTTGAAACTCACTAAGAAGCCATATCTTTAGATCACGAACAGGCAGCGGCAGGTCTGAAGCTCTGATACCATGTTTTCACTCCGGAGGGTATATCTTTTGACTCGGTGATCCTTTTTTCACCATTCTTGTGGTGTTGGAAAGCTGGTTCAGTCCTCTACACAAATCTGAGGTCTATTTTAATTTTCTTTTTATGCATGTTTAGGCATTCTCTCCTTTTGCAGTCATTGGGGATTGTAATAAATGAACTGATATAAAGTTCCATCGGGGGGGTTTCTTGCGTAATAATCTTCATTGTGTTTTGATGACAACTTGCATGGGTTGTAATCTGATTTCTTAGATTCTTATTGGCCATATTTTATCTTAGCTTGACAGATACCAGATTCATTTTGGTTCACACTTTAGATTGAGAGCCTATGGTTAGTGATCTGCATCGGATCCATCTCAGTTTGAGGGCCACTAAATTTGTGGTTATTGTTCCCGAGTCTGTATGGTACTTTTTCCCATGGAAGAGTTTCAGTCTCAGTTTTGACATCGGCATTGAGATTCACGACTTCCAAATTTTGTCATCATCATATCATCTACTGTTGCTCTATGGATTCCAGGGTTGTTCCAGTTTGGTGTTTTCGAGTGTTCCGTGGCATCGGGTCTGCTGTCACATTATTATGATTCCGATATGGTTTCTTGTAGACAGAAGTATCTTTCCTTGCTTGCCAAATTGTGGTTCCAGTGTTACTCCACAGTGTTCTTCCAGTGCTTCTTTGCAGCAGTCATCTCATTGTAGGGGGGGTTGTCCCACTAGGTTTTCCTTCTCTACCTCATTATTGCATTTGTACATGGGTACCTGATCTGGCCTTGTTGTCGGGACCCATTCATGCTTTCTTGCATTCATCTTACTTTTAGGTGCATGCTTATCTAGTCTCCCTAAGTTGCACTTATGGGGGGGTGTTAGTGTAATTAATATTTAATTACACTTGCATAACTTTACTTAGGTTGAGCTAATTTTAGGTCAACATTAGGGTTGCATACTTTGCTTTTATAAAACAAATCATCTCATTGTAATATTGGAATTCCTGAATAATAATATTTTGCACATTACATGCAAAGCTCTGCTTTTTTAATGTTTTCTCTTCTGTGGAAGGTGTTTAGGTTTGCATGTCTGATCTAGGATTTCTAACAAGTTTTTCTCCCCAAAGTGTATTTCAAGTTGATTTACCCTATCCTCAATCATAAGTAAAACAACAAGATCTCCATTAAGGTTGACTCACCTAAGGGTTGAAAGTCAATCTTACCTAGAGGATCTCTTTTTACCTAATGAAATCAGGAAGATAGGTGCATTTACCTTTCATTTTGGAGAAACCCTTTTTCCCTATGTTTCATATATATATATATGAAAACTCATATATATGAGTGTATGTACATATAAGCATATGTAGGTAGAAATACCTGCATATGCCCATATGTAGATACATCATACATATGTGTATTCGCATGGATGTATCTATACACTTTATATATACATATCGATATATTTATAGTAAGATATTAAAATCATCATATATATGTATATATACGTATTTTGATTTTAAAATAACAAATGTGTATATAAACATATATATTAATATATATGTTTTAAGTTGACGAATATATATACATATGATTATGAATATATATTGATACACATATATTATAATAATAAGTTATTATAATATATATATATACGAAAATGAAATGTTATATTGAAAATACCACTCGCATATATTATAATGTGATGGAAGAGAGAATGTTAAGTCATAAATTCATGCAAGTTAATATTGTTATAAAAGCATGCATAAAAAACCATGCATATGGCTGAGTAACCATGTGATGGAATAAGTCAAACTACCACACATAGAGAAGGTGGCATAATAATTTCACTACTATTTTGAATGAATTTAAAAGGTTGTTGTTACAAGAACCTGAAGCCACTAATATAGGTGCTAGATTGCAAGAGATAAAAGGTTGGAAAATCCACGATAAGAATAAGAATCCAAACAAGAGTATGTAAGCCCACGCGTAGCTCCAAAAAGGGAATTTTGTTTGAGTAAAACATGTGTAATGTTGAGAAAACCATGATTTGGAAAATGAACAAATTGAATAAGTTTGGAATCCATATGCACTATGAAATGGGAGCTTTTACTGAGTTATGGCATTGTAAAATATAGGTAGGAAAATGTCAGTTGGGTCGTGGAAATTATAGGAGGCATGAGAGAATGTTTGTTAGATAAATTTGCAACCATTTCAACCAGAAAATCCCATGGCTGGAAAAAAGAAGAAAGGTGGTGAAAAACTTAGCTATTTTCAAAACTACTCTTAAAATCTATATAAATAGAGGGTTGTATTTTATGTTTGTTTGTTCATTGGTGTTCATTTTCTTTTATTATTTTGGAGTGCATTCCTGTTATTCATTTGTATTCTTTTTGAGAGTTTGAGAGCAATTTTATTGCGAGTTAAAAGAAAATAATATTGTGAGATGAGAGTAGATTATTTGTGAGTTTGACAACATAGAATACTAGATTAGGGTGGAGATGGGCTAATTTTGGAGGAGGCAACCAATTGAGTCATTTTGCATTGAACATAGAGTTGTAAGTTTTTCATCGGGAGCTATATTTTCTAGACATGCTTTAGATATTCTTAAAGCTTTCTATTTCAATTTCGATACTATGTTTTTCTATTGTTTGCAAGTGCTTGTTTAATCATTGGTTGCTTATTGTAGCTTTGGAATAGAGTTTATAAATATAGCTAAAATATATATAAGTTGGCTTAAGGAATCTTATTAGCATGATGAATATATAACTACCATGATTTTAATTCTTGATTGATGTAGATAAGTGAAGCTAACTAGAAGGTATTATGATAATATCTAAGATTTAGTATGTTATATGTAATGCTTGCATAAGTTATGATGTTAGATATGAAAAGGATTGATATCGTGATAGAAGTAATATGCCACCATTGTCTAGGGTATGATGTTATGAATACCTATGATGGTATTTTAACCACAAGTGAAGAACCTACGTTCTTAGATGCTCATATTCCCTTGAAATTAGGAGTATAATTTATTCCTTGGGTTAGGATAAACCAAGGGTTGGGTTAACCCTATTTGGTTAGTTATATCAATTTAATTGTGTCATCACTTTATGGAATGGAATCTTGTTTATGTTATCTTGAGGTCAAACCTAGTCAAGAGTTTTTTAAGGTCAATAGAGTTTCCAAGTTGAGAGAGAGGGTGGGTGAACATTCAACACTACTTCATATAAAGTGGATTTGATTTATCTTATATATATATATATCAAAACTTTGGCCAAAGTAAGTGTAGAATCCACTGCGTACACTTTGTTGATTCACTGTGAGCCAGGATTGCATAGCTAGTAGGGAGTGTCATGCATGTTTGGTGGGTATCCATGTTGCAAGATTTTTTCCCTTGGTCTCCTTATGTTGTGTAGTGCAGTGCTTGGGTTTGTGACATGGCTTAACCACGTCCTGTGGATCTTGGATCTTGTATAAATTTGGCAATTGGTAGTCGAGGCTTGTGAAATAGAAGAAGATGAAGATGTGTGTTCCAAATATGGACATCTTGTCCATTATACTCCTGTACCATTACGCTCTTGTAAGCTATGATTTGTATTTATGATCTTGAATCTACTTGTAAATTGTATTTGAAAAATGAATTCATTACTTGGGATTATATAATGTAACTTCTATTATATAACATAATATGAAATAGTTTATTTCAGATTTGCAAATGTGTTATTGAAAAGGAAATTTTATTTTGATATATTTGTGAACTTGAACTTTTCACATTTTGAGTTAAAACTTAGGTGAAATCAATAGGGTAAACTTTGGGTATGTTACACCAAAAAATCTACAATGGAGAAACAAAAGGTCAAATATAGCATCAGAGGACTACAAAATTAGTTTCAAGACCCCCTATTAGGGACCCATACACCCCTAGGTGTCCGAGTCTTCCTTTGCATGCCAAATCCAACTTTTTATGATAAGTACATAATCTCCAATACTTCCTAGATCTACCTATAAATTATTGTTCCACTATGTGTGTTTCTAAAAAATTGCATTTATCATATTAGGTCGTATTATTCAATTAGGTCAATCATTCCAAAATAATTTCCAATATATTTCAAGGCTCTAAGAATACAAATCTAGGCTTGATTGGCTCACCTTTATGGTTGCAAGTCAATCTATTTTCTTTGTTGACTTACATTGTAATGTGCCTTTGAAAAGGGACCAAAAAGCAACCCTAGATTTACACTTTAAACTTAGGATTCACCTTTTTACTATGTCACATTTATAAAAAAAGGTAACCCTCACTTGTCTTGCAGCGGCTACTAATGGGATCTTCTTTTAACTGCCTTAATAAATTAATAATTTAATCTGAATTTATTTTTTTAATCAGGGACTCAATATCCATCTTTTTTCATTCTTGATTAGCTTGGCATTACCACATCTTTGGCCCCTATTGGTTTAGTGTAGTAGGACATCCATCTTCTTCCAAACATAGCTACTTGTTATTTTTATCTTGTAGACATATCATCCTTGTTTGTAGAGTCTCATATCACAGATTTGGAGGATTACTTTGATGACATTCATCTCCTCTTTGTTGATAGCCACATCATCATTGTTAGCCTACCATCATCTTCATCATCTTTGGAACTTTTTCTGCATCAATCTTCACAAGTTTTTGGATTACCATCATCACATTCTGATATGTGGAAACTTGAGCACTTTTCAAAGGCCCACATCATTTAGATTTGGATTCTTGATTCTTCCATATCTTGGGAATGGCTTCTCCAATCACTAATGGACTTGTTTCTTCCTTAGGGGAAAAATTTTGTTTCCAAGTAGTGGATTGTTATTTTTCTTCAAGCATTCATCATCGACTTGGGAGCTCTTTCTTTGTGGGGGATTGATATATTCATTTTCTCTCCCCTACAGGGGGAACATCTATTATATTTGTGTAATAGAAGCAATCCTTGGGGAATCAAATTGATTCCTTCTTCTATCCTTTCACTAGTGAAGTTATTTTATTTTATCTCTTTTGGAGAGGATTTTTTTTCCATATGATTTTCTCCTTTTATATGGTTATGAGATATTTATTGTTTTTGTACATGTGGGTACCTCATTATACTTTGTATCCAGGACCCATCCATGTACACATTATTACATTCTCCATCAAGGTCTTTAGCTTATCCCTAAGCTGATCTTAAGGGGGGGTGTTGGAGTGATTAAGATAATCATTTGATAGTTAATCAATAATTAAGTAATTATAAAGTCCCTTATCACTTTGTTTACTTAAACTTAGGAGTTTTTATTATTAGATTGGGCTATTTATAGATTAATTTGTCTCATTGCATGATATTAGAACACATGTCACAATCTAATCAAACCCTCATTTAAGGTTTACTTTTTTATTTTATAAATATTCTCATTCATTGTAATATTTCATTCAAATTAATTCATTGCACAATCAATTGCTTTTTTGGATTATCTTTTCACAAGGTTGCATGAGTGCATCAATGGTTTTTTCTCTTTAGATGTGATATGCATTTTCGTTGCAGGTGATTTTTGGGAGTTGTGGAGTTACAACATCTTATCCTTCTTCCCATCTAGCTCATAAAATGATCATCATTGGTACATATTGTATTGATGAGTCTCCTTATCATAGTGTAACATCATAAAATTGCACCCCTTACAATTTCACATACATTATTGTGTTTGCTTTAGTTTCCACTGCCTTAGCATCTTGTGTAGGCTCATTTAAGCCCCTACATCAGCCTTTTTCCCTCTCAGGATGCTCCAGCACTCCTTTTCAGAAGCTACCCTTGCGTGTCATCTTTGCATCAAACTTTGAGCTTTTCTTGTTCACGTCGTTTTGTAGTGTGATGTGTCTAAACACTAGTGCACCACTCTAGTGTCCCATGACATTTCAACATTCAAATGACCATTTTTTAGCATGTTTGCCACTTGTCACCTCCTTTTTTCAGTGGTAACGACTCAAGAAGCTTCTTTTACTTCCTTAAATGTTATCTTTTCTATCCATTTTTGTCTTCTAGCTCTTCCTCTACTTCTAGCTTCGTTCTAGCTTCCTTCCAGCCTTGTCTCTAGCACTTTGTCTCTTGTTATTTTGTTTGCACAACTTCACATAGCCTTCTACATCACTTTTAAGCTCTCTTGGCTTCTGTCATTGCAACACTCTTAGCTCTTACAACTCCATCTCCCTTATCGCATGCTTGTGAGCATCCTAGGATTCCATATCCCCTATTTATTGCATCTACATATTGTGATACAGGTTCTCCTCCTCGAGTAGGGATTGATTTTATCACTCATACTTGGTGGTGCAGGTTCTACTCTTAAAGTGGGTTTTGCTTTCACCACGCGCTTTGTCCATTTCAGTTCCACTCTCTCTTTCTATTTTGGTTGTTCGTGGAGGTGGGGACACCAAAACGGGGGTTTGACTGAGGCAAACCCCCATATATCCCCAACAATTTCTCCAGATCTTATGCATGTAGGTTTTGAAGATATTCATGTGCTAGAGGCTTCATCACTTGCGTGGTTGTGAGAATTTCTTTCTTCTCTTTATATTTATCATTTATTCTTCACTTTATTTTAGTTCTATTATATTTTGTCATTTTCCTACGTTTTATAAGTTCTTAGAGATCGGATTGCTAGTAGTCGCTAAGCTATTTTTTGTAACATTCTCACTTTCTAGTATGTATGGATGCCAGCGCACCGCGCTATCGTCCCAGACCCGCGCTTCTGACTTTTGGCTGAGAGCTTGTCAGTTTGTCCAAAAATATTTGTGTCTTGCTCTTTTTGATTCTAGAACTCTCACAGTGTTCCTTGAGGTAGTTTAGGGAAATTCACCCCGTGAGGCTCTCTGAATGAAGAGAATTTGTGAGTAGCAAATCCCCCTTATCTAAATTTTTGTGAACTCGACACGAAGAGAAAAACTAGGAATTTATTTACCCCTATTTGGTGGGGTTATAACTTTTGACTCGGTGCTCGAAATTCAAACCGTTTGCACCATTGGAAAGGTCTCTAAGAGAACTAGTTCAATCTCTAAAATATTATGCCTTTGGCTATCAAATTTTAGGGACTGACGCAAGTTCCAACCTCAAATTTCACTTTGAAGACCTCCAAAATACAAATTACTATAACCTAGAAAATATTGAAAAAATATCCTAGATTTTCAGTTTTTCTTGGTTCTATCACCAAAATGAATTTAATATCCTCTTTTGTGAGTTCAGTATGTAATTATATTTAAAATGTTAATGATGTTCCATTTCATGCATGTGATAGTGACTTGGCTTTACCCATGTCAATTGGTGTTTTTGATCCTTCTCATGAAATTCCTCTTGCTTCAGAGGATATTTTGTTGCAGGAAGATGAAATCATTGATACCTTTCTCAATGTTAGTCTACCTTCTCTTCATTCCAATGCACTCTCTTCTAGAGAAGATGCATTAGTGAATAATGAATCTCTTCTCTCTCCCAATGCATTCTCCTCTAGTGATGATGCATTCATGAATGATGAATCTCCTATTCCTTCCAATGCACTCTCTTCTAGAGGCGTTGCATTTGTGAATGATGAATCCCATTTTATTTTTTATGCACTCTCTTCCAGAGATGATGCATTAGTGAATGATGAATCTCCTTCCAGATCTGATCCTCCCTAGATTGATGATGATTCTATAAATATAATATATGGCTCTACTACCCCTCAAAGGCCTAAGAGACTTGATATTTATCTAACCCCAACTAGTCCTTCTCCTAAAAGTTTGTTTTCCATTAATGGTGTTCCATTTGATAGTGACTCTCCTGATCTTTCTAAGGCTCCCTCTTATAGAGCGGTAGCTCATACTTATAAGAAAAGAATAAATAAACAACTAAGCCTTCTTCAAGCTCCTAAACCTACGACTAAAGCACCCAATGACTATGATCCTGTCGAGAAACTTTGCATTACTCCAACCAATATCTCACTATGGTACTTGCTTTAGTCTGATCTGATTTACCAAGGTATGCTTCAGGAAGCCTTGCAAAATATCATCCTTCATTCTTCCACTAGGTCGGTAGATGTTGATGCGTTGATAGCTTATATTTGTGTGGATTCACCAAATATTATGTTCTATCTATAGGAACTCCCACCTCCAAAAGTACAGAAGCAAGAAGATCCTCTAATGATTATAGTTAACATTAACACTATTGGTATTAGACATACTCTTGTTGATATCGGTTTGGTGCTCAACGTATGTAGCATTGATCTATTTCCTAAAATTAATGTTGATTCATCTTCTCTTAATGCCTCTTTTGTTTTCATTCGTGGGTTCAATAATGTTGGTCATAAACCCTTAAGAATGATAGTCTTACCTTTGAGGTTGGGACCCATTACTATACCTACAGGCTTGTATATGTTATGCCAAAAAAGTTAGCTTATAACCTTCTTCTTGGTAGACCATGGATTCATGCTATGGGTACAGTCTCGTCTACCTTGCATAAATCTATTAAGTTCATTTGTAACAATCAAGTAGTCACAGACAAAGTTGGCCCTGATGCTATACACTTATGTGAGATGACAGCTACCAGTCAAGTTTTGATTGTTCCTACTCTTATTCCTTTAGTATGTTTCAATGTGTCGATGTTTACACTAGCAGTACCTACTACAAAGGATACTCTTGAGGTAGATGTCCCTAAAGAAGATCTTTCTGAAGCAAGAAATTTTAAGTCTACATTTTCTCAAGAAAATGCATGTCTTGGTGATGATTGGGGTTCTCTAGACTTTACAGAACCCTACATTGGGGAATATAAAGTTGACCTGATCCACTCAAACCTTCTGATAACATCATTCAAGCCTTTTATCAAAGATGATTACTCTTCTGTATCGTGGGGTAAGGTGAATGAAAATTGTAATGTTCTTGGTGTTGATCCTCCTTCTGAGGAAGATGATCACACTTATGTTAAGGAGGTTAATGTTGGTATTCCTATCAAAGAGGATTATGGTGATCCCATAAAGGAGTATGATCCCCATTTTCAGAATAATACTCTCCATGTAGATCCTCCATTGTCTTCTATCTTCGTGCCTTCTTTTTTTGAGCGGTCAAGCTTTTCTCCACAAGATAAAGGGTTGCTTCCTGCTCCTCATTCTTTGAATGAGAAAGAGTTTATCTTGTTAAGGCTTCTAAAATCCCACTTAATTACTCTTCCCTCTCCTACACGTAAGAGATCTCACAAACATGATAAAGAAAAACATTCTTTTTGTGCATACCATCGAGTGCCTATCCATTACACTAGTGAATGTAAGGTCTTGAAGGATAAAATACAACAACTTCGTGATTCAGGTGCCATCACCCATTTGTTTGATGAAGCACCTACCTCTTCTTCAAATGATAAGTGATATTGAGGTTTACCTCTATCCTGTATGTTCTAAGTATTTTGCATGGTTCTCCTCCCCTATATGTTGGGGGAAGTGATAACTTATTTTGGAGATGTGTGTCCCTCTTAAAGGACCCTCTTTCGTCTCTATGTCTTTCAAATGAAGCATCCCTTGAGTGGACCCCTCTTCCTTTTGAAGGGTTTCCGAGGGACCCCCTTTGAAATCTTGTATCTCAAATGGATTCTATGGCGTCTAGCTTGGGGGCAACCCAACTAGACCTATTTTATATCTTTGCATCTAGCTTGGGGGCAACCTAACTAGACCTCACTTTTCAAACAACGCATCCCTTGAATGGACCCATCTTCTTTTGAAGGGTTCCTGAGGGAACCCCTTTGAAACCTTGTATCTCAAATGGATTATATGGTGTCTAGCTTGGGGGAATCCCGACTAGACCTATTTCATATCTTTGTGTCTAGCTTAGGGGCAACCTAACTAGACCTCGCTTTTCAAACAATGTGTCCCTGGAGTGGACCCCTCTTCTTTTGAAGGGTTCTCAAGGGACCCCTTTGAAATCCTTTTGTTCAACTCTCCTTGGGTCTGAGGACCTGTGGAGCCATCTCTTTTGGAATTTTCATTCCTTTCTCTCTCTTAAATTCTCATTCTTCTCAATCGTGTATATCGGATTAAAGCTCTACATCTTTTTCATCCTGAGTATATGCCCTTCCTTTCTTTGTTTTAATATTCTTCTAAGTGTGTTATTTCTTAATTTGGGGACAACACATAGTACTAAGACAACCTTTTACATCGAGGTCTCTTTCACTTTGCTGACTCAAATCCTTTAGGTTTTTGTGCGTTAACATTGTTGTCTAGTGCAGGTTTTTCTTGTCTAATGCATTTGTTTTGCAGGTCTTCAACCTGGGGGCATGCTTCCATGGTTCAAAGAGCTATCTACCTCCTCTACAATATCCTTTTGGCATCATGATGTTATTTATGTTTAGTATATCTCCTTTAGCATGCATATTAGTGTAGATTCATATACCCACTAAAGTGGGGGCAAAATGTAATGTCGTAAAATTGCACCCCTTGCAATTTCACATACATTATTATGTCTTCTTTAGTATCCACTCCCTTATCATCTTGTGTAGGTTCATTTAAGCCCCTGCATCAGCCTTTTTCCCTCTCAAGATGCTCTAGCATCCTTGTTTAGCAGCTACCCTTGCGTGTTAGCTTTGCATCAAACTTTGAGCTTTTCTCGTTCGTTTCGTTTTGTAGTGTGACATGTCTGAACACTAGCGCACCGCGAGGATTTATGTGCACTGCGCTAGTGTCTCGTGATATCTCAATGTTCAAACGACCATTTTTTAGCATGTTTTCCACTTGTCACCTCCTTTTGTCAGTGGTAACGGCTTGGGACGCCCTGAAATGGCTCAAGAAGCTTCTTTTCCTTCCTTAAATGCTATATTTTCTATCCATATTGGTCTTCTAGCTCTTCCTCTACTTCTAGCTTCGTTATAGCTTCTTTCCATCCTTGGCTCTAGCACTTTCTCTATTGTTATTTTGTTTGCACAACTTCACATAGCCTTCTATACCACTTTTAAGCTCTCTTGGCTTCTCTCCTTGCAACACTCTTGGCTCTTGCAGCTCCATCTCCCTTATCACATGCCTGTGAGCATCTTGGGATTCCATATCCCCTATCTATTGCATCTACATATTGTGATATAGGTTCTCCTCCTTGAGTGGGGATTGCTTTTATCACCTCTTTTGTGATACGAGTTCTCCTCCTTGAGTGAGGATTGCTTTTATTACTCATACTTGTTGGTGCAGGTTCTACTCTTGAAGTGGGTTTTGCTTTCACCATGCACTTTTTCCATTTTGGTTACACTCTCTCTTTCTATTTGGCTATCCATGGAGGTGGGAACACCAAAATTGGGGTTTGACTAAGGCAAACCCCTATACAACCCCAACAATTTCTCCAAATCGTACGCATGTAGATTTTAAAGATATTCACGTGTTGGAGGCTTCATCACTTGTGTGGTTGTGAGCATTTCTTTCTTCTCTTTATATTTATCATTTATTCTTCACTTTATTTCAGTTTTATTATATTTTGTCATTTTCTTGCATTTTGTAAGTTCTTAGCGATCGGATTGCTAATAGTCGCTAAGATATATTATGTGACATTCTCACTTTGTAGTGTATGAATGCCAGCATGCCAGAGAGACACCAGCATGTCGCACTATTGTCTCAAACTCACGCTTTTGTACTTTGGTCGAGAGCTTGTCAGTTTGTCTAGAAAATCTTTGTGACCTGCTCTTTCTGATTCTAGAACTCTTGCGATGTTCCTTGAGGTAGTTTAGGGTAGTTCATCTCGTGAGGCTCTCTAAATAAAGAGAACTCATGAGTAGTGAATATCCCTTCTCTACACATAGCCACCCCCAAAATCCACCCCATTTGGTTGATGATGAAAGTCTTGTTGATCATGATGAGTATGAAATTAATCCACCCTATTTCATTGATGATGAGATTATTGTTGATCAAGACAAGTATGAAATTGATCCCCTTTATGCCATCATTTCCAGCAAGCTTTCCCCAAGCATCCACCACTTGTTCATTCCTTTTGACTAAGAAATAGCTAGCACAAGCCATTCCATCACACACCTCCATGCATTTCCATTGGTCATCCTTATGCTACCTTTGACAAGGGAAATCTATTTTATCCCCAATATATATCTCCCTCTTATCTCTCACCCACATATCCCCCTCATAATAAATACCTTCATCTTCTCCCCTAGTCATATCCTAACCTTTGTATTTACATAAATAAACCATCAACTTCACCCATAACCCAAATCCATTGTCCTACAACCTCCTAATCTATAATCATAATCCTCTAATTCATATTCCTAATTCTCCATATAATCCTAATCTTGTTAGTGTAAATAGTGTCATTATCTACCTAGTGAGCTGATAAAATATCTAGGATTGACCTATTCACACCTAGATTAAGTTAACTTAGTTTTATTTTTCTTTTTTGTCTCACTTCATAGCATTGATACATGTTTCCTCATAACATGAGACACCTATTGAAACTTTCTCACCCACTTGTCAAGCGATATCACAAGTGTTCCATCTTTGGAGGGGTAGCCATAGTTTCACTCCTACTGTCTCATCTCTTCATCCTTTCCTATATAATCAAGGCTTGATAATTGTATTATACACTCTTCATTTCATATTTGATAGATATAATATTATGCTCATTTTATTCACTTGTGGAAGTTTTTTATGCTTTCTTAGATCTTGGCATTCTCCAACATGGTATCAAAGCCATGAGAGCATGTTCCTTCCTACATCAAGGTGACTCCCACACATATACCTATCAAAAAAGAGACATAGATCCAAATAGACAACACTATCACATTTAGAAGGCTCGAGAAACAAAAAATACCATTCATTTCATCAATTTCGATATTTTTTATGTTTTGCACTTTTTGGCCACTATGCCTATTTTTGAAAAACTATAAATAAATAAAAATTGGAAGAGGGCCAAATTTTCCCTCTCACCATCTACTCATAAGGGTATATTTTTGAGTTGCTAGTTCCATCTGCTCATTTTATCATAATCTAACCTCTTTGTCAATAAAAATTTAGCCTTTTTGGCCTTTTGGATGCAGTTTCTCTATTCATGGTAGAACAAAATTCTAGTTTGGAGGTTTTATTTGCATTTTCCAAGTTTTGATGTTGCCATTCATTAGATACTATAAGGTTTTTAATTAAGATTATTGAGGCCTCTACGCTTATATGTATTGTAGCCTTCTCACATTATCATAGATATTGGCCTTCTTCTGCAAGTTCTGTGCATGGCCTATGTGTGTTAAGAGGCCAAGTACAAAAAAAAAGAAGAGATTTTGGAGTTTTTAAAAGTCTCCAAATTTTCTCTAGAATCCTCTTTGGCATGCCATCAATCCTCATATTGTGAATCAACTAGTTCATGATACATGACCTGCATTCAAACCAATGCCCTTATTTTGAGCACCACTTTGAACTCCACAGGTGTCTTTTGTATTTGGCAATGCAAACCCTCACAAGTTTGCACCTTTATCATTTTGTTTTCTCCTTGAATTTTGATTATTTTTAGTGTTTTATTGTGATCAAAATATTTCTATGAACTGCTTTACTATCTCGACCCTTCACTTGGAAACTTTCACATTATACAAAGACTCTTCAACATTCACTAAGGACTTGAAGTTGCATGTGAGGATTTGAGGAGTTCATGACCTCACATTTTTTGGGGGGGTAACATAACCTTCTCACTTTTCTCTCCTATGGGGAGAAGATTCATTGTACTTTGTGTTAGAAGTAGTCCTTGCGGGTTCTTCACAAGTCCTCCATCTATCACTTTTCTTCTTTACTTGTACATTTAATTTCATTGTATTTCTCTTTTGGAGAGGGGTTTTATTTCCCACTCGGTTTTTATCCTTTACTCCACATTATGAGATATTTGTAAATGAGTACCTAAAATGGCCTATTAGTTGGGACTCATCATTAGTACATACATTACTCCTTAAGTTACACTTAAGGGGGTGCTAGTTTAAATAGTGTCATTATCTACCTTGTTACCTAATCACCTATCTAGGATTGACCTATTCACACCTAGCTTAAGTTTACTTAGGTTTCTTTTGCTTTTTTCTCACTTAATAGTATTGAGACATGTGTCCTCATAAATTGAGACACCTATTGACACTTGATCACCCACTTGTCAAATGATCTCACAAATGTTCCATCTTTGGAGGGGTAGTTAGAGTTTTACTCCTATCTTCTCACCTCTTCATCCTTTCCTATATAAGTAAGGCTTGATCATTGTATTATACACTCTTCATTTCATATTTGGTAGACATACTATTGTGTTAATTTTGTTCACTTTTGGAAGTTGTTTCATGCTCTCTCAAATATTGGCATTCTCCAAAAAATCCTTCATCCAATCTATAATCTTAATCCTCCGTCCATTCTTAACCCTCCATCTAATCCTAAAACATACACATATTTCTCTCCAAAAATCCTCCAAGGACTCATAGCAAAGAAACCATCTAAGTCCATCATTGATGAATCCCTTCTCCATACCAAACCTATCATTCCTCTTCCAACTCCTAAGAACACTAAATCCTTTGAAACCATCCAACCCCAATCCCCATCTTCTACCCTTAGCATTATCCAATCCAAATCCTATGAATTATGTGAATCCCCCATCCATCCATGTATCTAGTTTGAGGAGTCTATCCAATGCTCCTCTTCCACCACATATCCCACATAAATCCAAATATGACAAGAGCTTGTTCCAAAGCATATGTTATCATCCCCTCATCCAAATAAATATCCTACCACCTATCCTAATCCCTCTCATGATCCCTTATCATTCTCCCATCCAAATCAATATCCTACCATCCCATCTAGTCCACTTTATGATTGCTTGCCTCCTCCTATCCTAACCATCCCAACACCATCACCATATCCTCTTGGTCCTCTTACATTCACCCATGGTGGTATTTTCATAGTAGAATAACAACTCATCCACCACTCATCATCCACCTAACAATGGACTCTTAACTTGCTTCCAAAATATCAAAACTCCTAGTATAAACCAGATTCTCAAGAAATGAACTATCAAGGAAATAGCTTAGGCTTTCGTGAGAAAGGTATCTTGGATCCCATTCATATCAAATAAAATCCATGCTCACAAGGCCTTGGCTACATATCTCAAGGCTCTGAATCCAAAAATGTTGGTACAACCTTTGTGCAACCTAAGATGGCTAGTTCCAAAACCACAATAGGTGCCTCCCTTCCTTCCTCCAAAACAATTATCACCATCCCCCTTCTCCATCATGCCAACCTAAATCCATTATCACTATTTCTCCATCCTCTAAATACATCTTGGGTCCTTATGTCCAAAATCCACCATCACATATGCTCCACCTACTAAATCCATTTTGGGCCCTTCTATCCCAAAATCCCATCCTCCATCTCATCCTACTCACCCCCTCATCCAATAATCCCTATCACCCATCATAAAAATCCAAATCCCATATTCCTCAATCAAGATCAATAAAGGCACACCTCCATGAAATCCATCCAATATCCTCCCTCCATGCGCCCTATCCAAAATCCTGTGTTTATCACTCCATTCATATTATCTCCATATAATCCTTCTTTTATCACCCATACCATTGATATTGGAATCAATTTAGATTCCAAATAAAAACATCATGAAGCCTAACATCCAAACAAATCAAAATATCACCATTTCTCCTCAAAAAGACATGATAAAAAAAATCAAAATATGATCCAAAAGCATAATAAATCCCAAAGTCCACAAAGGCCCCACAAAATAAAAAATCAAAACCATGTGGATCCAAAAATAAAAATAAGCAATGCATCTAAAATAAAATTCCAAAATGGCATCCAACATTACTAATCCAAAATCTAAGCATCCACATCCTCCATTTTGTGAATCCATTTTGGGCCCCTATGTCCCGAAATTCACTAACTCCTCCATCATCCTCACATCCTTCATCTATTTCTCCTCCCATCATTCAACATCCACCATAATATGTGCCAAGTTGGTCCTAACAACATCTCCCATCACACTCTCCTCCCATCCTTCCATCCATATACTTTCCAACAACCCATCCATTATCCCACATATCGAGCCCCATAAAAAAATCTTTTAATCCACACCCTTGCATAATCTATCCATCCCAATAAGGTTGTACCAACATCCAACAATCACTCCAAATGGGCTCCTATCACCTTGATATGGAGCTATACAATCAAGTCCTCCCTTCATATCCCGATCAGCTATGCCATATCTTCCAAATCTAATTATCCACATCCTTATCCTTGTCCTCCATCCATAATATTCCAAAAATGTTGTAAAAAATCAAAAACAAAAAACAAAAAAGCATACAAGGAAAAAATATGTCTAATGGTGAAAACCTGCAAATAGGCACCTTGGTAAAGTACCATGATGAAAACCTAGAAAACAAGTGTCGTGTGTAAATCCCCCATCCATTTATCCTTACACTTGGGGGAAAGTCATCTCAGCTACCTACCCATCATCTCCATCCCACTTACATATCCTAGCCATCATATCCTATCCTTTCCAATCCCTCCATCCTCTTTTACATCTGATAAAGACAAGGGAAACCATTCGTATATGCTTTGGATAACTCTTGGTATTATTTTGTGAATTATTTCTTACTTGTTTATGTGTGCTATTATTTTTCTTGCATCTATGTAGATCTTGGTAACCTACCTACCAAAATGGCATCATGGCTCTATATGACATATGGTTGCTTGTGATTTTATTTTCTATACATGGGTCACATTGTTACCCTGATTTTGTATACCTTGGTATATGATGTCTAGTGATATATCAAATAAATAATGCTCAATATAATACAACATAATGACACATTTCATCCATCCGTCTTCTTCCTTCCATTATCTTGCATCCTCTTCCTCATCACTTTGCATCCTCTCATCTATTTCGAGAGCACACCCATGTTCTCTTGAACCCGCATGTCCTCTTAAGGGGGCATCCTCATCCTCATCTTCAATCACATCATCTTTCCTCCTAGTCACTCCCTCGAATGATTAGGGCATCTTCGCTAATCTAACCAACATATTACTACAAATGATGTTACTTCATAACACCATCTCAAAGAGGGGTAAAATGTAAACACCTAAAATTGACACATCATCATTAGCTAACTATGCATTCTATAATTTATTGAATACAACCCTAAATATTTAAATAATTATCCCATTCTCGTATCCTTATTAATTAAATAATATTTTATTATTTAATTAACAAAATTACTATTCATCAACACCTATTTCTAGCCTAAATCATTAAATCACCTTCCTCCTATAGTCCACCTTAAGTAAATAAAATACAATTATTTATTTACCTAAGTTCCCCATCCGTTTCCCAAAAAAAATATTTTTATTTATTTATTTTATTTGTTTTCTCCATATTTCATTAAGTGGGCTAGTCCACTTAATCCCTTAATCATCCACTTGCACAACCTTATCCTATTCAAACCCCCCTCAAATCATGCACATCCCCACATGTTTAGAAAGGCACGGTCTTTTTTACATAAGGCATGGGCCTTTGTTCATGTCACATGGTCTTGGTACCATGTCACATCCAGGTCAAAGGACTTTCCCATCCCTCTTGGGTACTCCAAAGTACCCTTTCCATCTAATCTATTCAATATTCCCAAGGGGGGTATACACCCTTGATTCTACCATAAATCCCTCTCCCTCCATCTTATCCAATCACCACATGCCACTTGTCATCCCATCCTTGCTTGAGATGTCTCAAGAAATCTTCTCCATTGATCTCTTAAACTCATCCTAGCCATCCACCAATTTCCAAAAATTCATAATTCAACCCCAACTCAAGCCATTATCATCCACTTTTTGAATGCAATGACATGTCGTTGAAATTGTGAGCACACATATCAAATTTAAATAACTTGGGAAAATCCACTTTTAAGTGTAACAAGGAGTCTAACACAAGTAAAATTTTAGTAGCTAGCAGTGTGACCACTTTTTTTGTGTATAGAATCTTACATCGACTTTTGGAGGTGTGATTTTGTTCCACCTAACTTTTATGTGAACTATCATATTATATTTTTATATTTTAATATAGAAGTGCACTATTCATCAGTAAAAATATCATAATTTTTTATTTTCTTATTGGTTAAAAGATATGTTTTCAAGTAGTTTTTTGTTTGTTTAGTAAGTTTAAGTAAAAATAATTATACTAGTAGAAAACCATGCAATGGGAATGAAACGAAGAAAATAAGGGTTCCACCTTTTGGGAGGTGGAACACAAACTATGTTTTTAGGGACCTAGACCAATTTTCTTCAAGTTTAATTCAAGGATACCTTAGAGATCTCAATCCAAGGATAGAATGAGGGAAAGAGATTTGCAATAGGGTGTCCTAGGGTGTGATTAAAGACAATAAGGGGGGGTTCACCACCAAGCAAGGCTTGGAAAGACATGGAATGAAAGCAATGTGAAAATCTAGCTATAAAACCTAGATAATTAAGAACATGAAATCAGAATGATAAAAGAGAATAAAACATAAAGGTACTTGGAAAGAAGATGTGGTCAAAACAAGCTCCAAAATGCTGAAATTTTTACTTTTGATGCTCACTGGAACTCATACGCCAGATTGGGTGATTTACTCCCAATATAGGGTTTATGGGTAGGGTTTGGAACCTCTTAATGACTGTTCTAGATCTACTAAGGACTGACAAAAAAGTAGTATTGGGACTCATACGCCCAGACTGTTGCAAAGTGTCATGTTTTGTCGCGAAGTGTCCCAAGAGAATTTTTTTGAAGTGAAACTTTGTGAGCCTCTGAGTATGGATTAAACAAGCCTTTTCCCATTGGTTTCATGTAGATAGGTTGGATATATTGCTCTAGATCTGATTTTCTGTGAGCCTTGACAAATTTTCATGATAACTTTTGCAACTTTGTCATTTCGACACTTTTGAGGGCTTCAAATCCACTTTTTCTTTAACCTATAAACCTGCAATCACAAGAAGAGAGAGAAAAAGTGTTGTTTTGTTAGGAAATAGGGGTTTGCCTTGGTCAAACCCTACTTAGGTAATTAAACCTTATGATGAAACAATGAAACATGAAACATGAACAATGATACCTTGAATTGTTTCTTGAAATATAAATCTACAATCTAACATGGAGTGGTCGTGAAGAATGTAGATCTTGATCTTGAATTAGATGTGGAACAATTCTTAACTTGGATCTTGAATGCTACATCACAACACTATCTCATCAACATGCTTGATGATTCATGCCTTTGATATGATAATGGATCTTGAATTGCTGCAATAATCTTCTTCAAATATGCCTTTGAATGCTCTTGAAAACCCTATGATGCTCTTGTGAAGTCTTAGGATGCTTGACTCTTGATTGCTTAGGATGATATCATGAATGCTTAGGTGAAATAATGATTTGAAACCTTGTTTATAGAGGAATTCCATCCAATTTACCATTTATCAGATCCCAAATGCCGACATTCATGAAATTTGAATTCAAAACCTTGATTTCTCATTCAAAACCTTAAAAAGGGTCCAAATGGGACTCATACGCCCAAGGTAGCGTATGGGTCCCACTAGGCCTTTTTGGATAGAGGAAATGTCGGGGAGTTGAGATATTAAGTATATTTGTTGATTATGTTGGGATATCGATTGAAATAAGCCTCAAGATGCATAATAAAGGGTCTTAGGGGCCTATTAATGATGATATGAAGGTCATAAATTTAAGAGGGCCCAAAACTTAATGTGAAGGTGTAAATAAATACACTTTACATCATTAAATTAAGGAAAATAGATCTATTTAGCTTAAAAGGGCTCAAAACCTAATGTGAATGTGTAAAACACATCACAACACTAGATCAGGGTGAAATTAGGTCCATTTTAATGTTAATCATTCCAAAATTAAGTGTGAAAATGTAAAGGGATACATTTTTCTACACTACATTTATCCCTCACTTTAGTGAGAGGAGGAACTTGCTTCAAACTCACACTAAAGTAGGCATTCAAGAGGGGTCCTCGTGTACCGACGTGGATGGTCTAGGATGACAAAGATCAAGGGGGTGGTCAAGCCCCTAGGATCCAAGATCCTACATCAAACCAACATAAGCACATAGGGACGTGCACACAAGGTGTATGATATGCAACATCAAGATACGTAAACATGCAATGTCAATAACTAAAAGAAAGAAAAGCAAAAATAAAAAAGAGGTGGATCAAGCCTCGATCATTTGTCCAAAATTATGTGGATCAGATCTAAGTTGTTTGTCCAAAAATGCACTCTCACTCTAAGGTAACAAAACTTTAGGTTGTCGATTGGGTGAGTATCCAAAGGGTCGCTTACAAGTAGAACACGATGTCCACTATGCAAACCAAATGCATGCTCACAAGGGCTAGTGGAACCTCATGTCATCCACTAGGTGAGCTCCCAAAGAGGTTAGACACATACGTAGGCGGCCCATATGCACTCACATCCATAGGAAAGTGGCTATGGGAAATTCATGCCTAAGTTTGTCTCCCATACATACAACCAAACCAATGCTATACCTCCTAATAACTTTGATAAGGCACCACACAATAATGAACTTCGAGCTCCATGAGGTAAGAAAAGCTTTGTATGCTTGGAACTCATGAACAAACAAGATGGCACCACAAGCAAGAAAAGTGTGTTACGCAAGGTGGCCATATAACTGAAAATGTAAAAAGAGTGTAAGGTATGTTCAAAGGAGTTTCACTTAGTTCATGTAAGCTCTCTTCTTAGGGAAATTTTTTCCTAATGTCTCCAAGAGAGGACAAGTCAAAGAAATATCATGCCCTCAGAGGAAATCAAACCCAATGATACCACTAATAAAAGGACACGTCACAAGAATAAAGAAAACCACATAGTGAAATATGAGTGTCGATGTATGCCCCTGGTTTAAAGTGGTTGCTAACACCATTACTGTGAGCAATTTATTTAAAGTAGAAGAATACATGAAAGCTTATTTGGAAATCCCTATGCCAAGTCATATGTTTCCAATAAGCTACATCATGAAAAGGGAAGGGGTTTCCCCCAAAATGTATAACTCAGTACGTCACATGCGAGCCAATTTAATGCATGTCGTTCACATCCCAAGCTTGCTCTTATATGTACATGAAAGTTGGTCAACTAGCAAAAAGAGACAATGAAAAGTGACATACGAGGACAAGGCTACTTAACCCCTTGCCCCCACTTAGTGCAAGACAAGGATGAGCTAAGATGATTGATGAAAAAACATGCTAGAGTGAAAATCAATATTGATTAGAGGAATTAGGTGCCCCAACATAACTAAGAGAACCACACTCCTTAAGATGTTGAATTCTATCACTTACAGCCTTACATTCATTAGTAGAATGACCATGAACTCTATGATATGCACAAAATGAATTCTTGTAGTAAATTTTCTTTCATGCTCTTGGAGGGAGAGATATCAAACAATCTTGGAGGAGTCTCGACAAGATACCCTCTTGATTAATGGTAGAAAATGTTCCTTTATTTTGTGACAAAGATATCTCTTGCTTAGTATTAGGTATCATACTTACACAAGACTCTTTAGATTGTGAAATTTTGTACTCTCCTCTACAGGAGGGTGTAAAATCTATCAAACTCAAATCATAAGTTTTTTGCGTGATGACATTAATGTTAAGTGAGTATTTCATTGTTTTTCTCATTTCTTTCGAAGGACAATACTCAAGAACACTAGTGTCTATCAATTCAGGATGCACTAATGTTAAATTTGGCTTAGAAGAATCTTTTTTAATAGTGTTGATATTGAGTGAAGGCTTCCTTGTTTCTTTCGAAGGACAATAACCAAGACCACTAGTATTTTCTTGTGTGTTAGGCTCTATAGGGACATGGATACCTTGTTCTCTAGCACCACATCCTTTTCCATTATAACTAAGTTGTTTCATAAGTTTATAACCTCTTCCATAAATATTTTTCATTGCTTTTGGATTCGATGGTTGTTCATAGTCAAGTTCATCGAAGTTTTGTAATTTGTTGTTTCTTGTAAAGTGTTTGAGGTGGATGCTTTCACGGGGTCTTCTAAATTTTGTGTTGATATTATCGCTTTTTCTTTTCCCTTGTCAAAGTATTTGTTTATGTTCCTATATTATCCCATGAATGATGTGAAATCTAAGGAATCCCAATCATCTTCTAATAGCATCGTGACTTCTTCAATATGATTTTATTTTTCTCTCTCTTGCATGGGTTCTACTTGTGTAGTTGGTGTCAATGTTTTCAAAGGAATTTTCTTATTTTTCTCAATGTTTAAACAACTGTTTGGTTTGGGGTTAGCTTTGAGTGTGTACACTTTGTTGTTGTAGAAATACTTCATTACACAATGAAGAGTAGAAGGCATCCCATTCATTGCATTAATCCATGGTCTTCCTAAAAGAAGATTATATGAAATATCATGAGGCATAACATGGATCAGTGTTTCTAATGTGGCCTTTTCAACTATAATAGGCAAAGTGATCACACCAAGCAGTTGTTTTCCTAAATTGTCACATCCCTTAATGTATAAAGAGTTAGGTTAAATTTTTTATTTGTCCACACCAATTCTATCCAAAAGGGTCACACTACACACATTAAGGGCGGAGCCATTTTCAACGAGGGTTCTTTTTATTCCCCACCCATCATAGATAGCTATTATCATGAAAGCATCATTTTGTTTTTTCACTTCCAAAGGAGGGAGCTCACTTTGGTGGAAAATAATGTCAACATTCATTTCTCGAATCATGACTGCTATGTCACTCAATTGCACATTACAGGGGGTAGGAACTCATTGTAAGGAACTTTGAATCATGTTATGATAATGAGGGGATTCTTGAATAAGGTCCCATAATGATATTTTAGCAGGAGTGTCTTAAGTTGTTCAATAATATCATACTCCTTTCCACTTTGTGAAGGCAAACGAGGAGGGCCAGGTAGGATAGGGTTAGGCAATGGGTGGGATGTTGAAGGTGTTTTTCTTGGTTGTGAATTGTTTTTAGTGTTATATGTATGAGCAACAGTATTATAACTTGACCGCTGCAAAACATTATTCTTAGGTGGGTAAAGGATAAGTTCGGGTTTGTTTTGAGTTTGTGGTCATTGTGAGGTTGGGTAAATAATTAGAGGATTCTTAGGATGTCCCACAGGGTATTTAGGAGGTCCAATAGTCAAGGGGGATCTAACAAACACTTGTGCATTCGACACCTCAGTGGTTTCGGTTTGATGTCTTTCTAATGAAGGGGAGTATAGTGTCATATTTTCACCATCATTTAAGGAATTCACATCACTATTGTTTGAAATATACATGTCAATGCTCTCATTTTCTTCTACCATGATATCCTCCCTAGGAGGAGAGTTTTTAGGAGAACTACAAACTAGATGTTCATGATATTCAAAGGTTGGCTCTTCTAAATGATTTCATCGCAAGTAATGGAGTTATCCATGGTTTGATTTTCTTGTTTATCAATGATGTCATTGTCTTGTGCGATAATGTTTTCCCTAGGGGAAGAGAGACACATAAGATTCTCATGACTTTCACCGATTGCATTTTCTAACATCAAAGTATATTCTTCGCAACTAGGAGAGATACTAGCAGAAGAACCAATGTGATTGTCATGATTGTCCATACTTTCATTCCTTTGTCCCATAATCTCTTCTAAAATAGGATAGGTAGGGGAAGAAACATAAAGAGGATTGTCATAGATCTTAAATATTTGATCATCTAACACCAATATATCCTCCTCACTTACAATTTCATCTTTTAAAATATTATCACAAGAGGGTGTTGAGAAGTTGTTGATTTGGCATTGTTGTCATTGATGTCAA
>CM021107.1:65575-136672 GCA_007115665.2 Sequoiadendron giganteum | reverse complement strand
CATTTAGGTAATTAAACCTTATGATGAAACAATGAAACATGAATAATGATACCTTGAATGATGTCTTGAAATGTAAATCTGCAATCTAACATGAAGCATCCATGAAGAATGTAGATCTTCATCTTGAATTAGATGTGGAAAAATGCTTAACTTGGATCTTGAATGCTACATCACAACACTAGCTCAACAACATGTTTAATGCTTTATTCCTTTGACATGATAATGGATCTTGGATTGTTGCAATAATCTTCTTCAAATATGCCTTTGAATGCTCTTGAAATGTTCTTGAAAACCCTATGATGCTCTTGTGAAGTCTTAGGATGCTTGAATCTTGATTTCTCAGGATTATAATCATGATTTCTTAGGTGAAATAATGATTTGAAAGCTTGTTTATATAGGAATTCCATCTAATTTACCATTTACCAGATCCCAAATGTTGACATTCATGAAATTTGAATTCAAAACCCTAAAAAGGGGCCAAATGGGACTCATACGCCACAAGTGGTGTATAGGTCCCATCTAGGTGGGACTCATACGCCCAAGGTGGCATATGGGTCCCACTAGGCCTTTTTGGATAGAGGAAATGTCAGGGAGTTGAGATATTAAGTATATTTGTTGATTATGTCAGGATCTCGATTGAAATAAGCCTTGATATGCATAATAAAGGGTCTTAGGGGCCTATTAATGATGATATGAAGGTCATAAATGTAATAGGGCCCAAAACTTAATGTGAAGGTGTAAATAACTACACTTTACATCATTAAATTAAGGCAAAAATAGGTCTATTTAGCTTAAACGGGCCCAAAACCTAATGTGAATGTGTAAAACACATCACAACACTAGATCAAGGTGACAGTAGGTCCATTTTAATGTTAATGATTCCCAAATTAAGTGTGAAATTATAGAGGGATACATTTTTCTACACTACATCAAAAAAGTAATGTTATGGAGGGTAAATGAACCGTGGGGAAAATATGGGGGTTTTATAACCTAGGTCATAGAACACCACTATTCTCCTATGGTCATTCAATTATGTCCTAGGAACCTTAATTGGATTGACTATCAACCTTAAATGTGAGTCAATTCTCAACAAGGAAGACCTAGGAGGGGTTATTTTAGGCTTTGAGGGGTTCACCACCAAGCAAAACCTTGGAAAAGACAACTTAGCATTCAACTCACAAAACCTAATAATGCAAGCTAAATGAAATATGCAAATGATGAAATTATGCAACAACAAGTTGGGGTATGTATACCTGGTAAGTTTAGAAATGTGAAAAGGATTCCAAAAATGCAAAGAAGTTATCAAAATATGCTATGTAGGACTAAGACGCCCTTACTAACTTATTAGTCTCGCTGCTATTTTTCGGGGTAGATGCAAAATCTTTGAATGTCAGAACAAGAGTACTAAGACACCCTTACTGTCTTCTTAGTCCTGATATGAATATTTGCAATTTCGGAATGTGATCCTGAGGCTTGATATTTGCACTTCCTTCTTCTCTGATCTCAGGTTTTGAAACTTCCACATCTGGCTTGTAGGTGAGTTTCTGTGAAGATGATAACTTTGTAATGCAACTTTACGATTTTGTACTCCAAATGATCTTCAAGTCTTCAACCTAAATCTATAATCACAAACACACAAGAGAAGAAAAACTTGTTGATTTTTAGTAAATGGAGGTTTGCCTTGGTCAAACCCCTTGTTGGTAATTAAACCTTGAAATGAAATAGAAATGATAAAGGGAAATGTTGAATGAACAAAATGCTATGTTGCAACTCACCAAACCCTTGTTATGAAATCTACAAATATGATCTGAAAGAATCTCTACAAAATACCTCTAGGAGTACAAAGACGCCCTTACTATCTTCTTAGTCCTAATCTGAAAGAATCTCTACAAAATACCTCTAGGAGTACTAAGACACCCTTATTGTCTTCTTAGTCCTGATCTAAATTTTTACAATTTCGGAATGTGATCCCGAGGCTTGATATTTGCACTTCCTTCTTCTCTAATCTCAGGTTTTGAAACTTCCACATCTGGCTTGTAAGTGAGTTTCTGTGAAGATAACTTTGTAATGCAACTTTACAATTTTGTACTCCAAATGATCTTCAAGTCTTCAACCTAAATCTATAATCACAAACACACAAGAGGAGAAAAACTTGTTGATTTTTAGTAAATGGAGGTTTGCCTTGGTCAAACCCCTTGTTGGTAATTAAACCTTGAAATAAAATAGAAATAATGAAGGGAAATGTTGAATGAACAAAATGCTATGTTGCAACTCACCAAACCCTTGTTATGAAATCTACAAATATGATTGAGATGGTTGCAATGGATGTGGCTCTCAAATCTAGCTTGAATGATGTTGAACTTGAGTGAAACACTTGCTTGAATCATAAACCCTACATCGCAAATGTTAGCACAAAAACAAACATGATGCAATAATATCCTTGATATGATGTTCGAATCTTGATGATGCCTCCAAATGCTTGATGAATTGCTCTTGAATGCTCTTGTGAACTCAATTATGCTATTAGGAATGCTCACAAAAGTCTTGGATAGAAATGAATGAATGAACCTTGTATTTATACTTATCCATGCTTAATATCCCAAAATTACACCACAACAAGCCAACATATGAATTCATAAAATAAAGGAGGCTAAATCTCGCCAAAATTTGAAATTTAATCCTGAAAATACCTTAAGGGGGACTAAGATGCCCTAGGTGGCGTCCTAGTCCCAAGGCATGAAACTCGGGGCACAGACTCCAAAAAGGGGCCATCTAAGGTGCACTTGAAATCAAGGTTCCAAGACCTTTGGGGGACAAAGACGCCCTAGGTGTCTTATTAGTGTTAGTCCAAAAATCAAGTACACACAATCAGAATCATTAAATTATCATTTATCCATTAATGTTTTTTGGGATTAGCTAGAAAAAGATGTAGTTCATAAGTCTTATGGATGCAAAATAGGACCAATTAAGACATAAATAATGATAAGTAAAGCAAGGTGGGCCCAAACAAGTGTGAAAATGCAAGGGTATGCATTTTCCTAAACTACATTTAGCCCCCACTTTAGTAAGAGGATTAACTTGCTTTAAACTCACACTAAAGTAGCCAACCACACAATCAAGAGGGGTTCAAATGTACGAATGCTAGTAAGATAGGATGACAATAATCAAGAGGGTGGCCAAGCCCCTAGGATCAAGATCCTATGGCAGACCAACATAGGTACAAAGGAACACACTTGCAGATGATATATGAATCCATAACCAAATCGCAAACATACACCATCAAAGATAGAAAAAGGAAAAAGGAAAAACAAAAATGAAAATGAAAAATGCAACGGATCAAGCTTCGACTGGTCGTCCAACATGTTGTGGATCTAGTTTAGGCTATTTGTCCAAAAAGGTTTGCAAGTAGAATGCACTATCCACTATGTAAACAAAAGTGCATGCTCACAAGGGCTAGTGAAGCTAGTTGTTCACTAGGTGAGCCCCAAGAGGTCCATATCAACGTCATACCCCCATGACTATGATAAGGACAAAAATAAAAATGCATACTCACAAGGGCTAGTGAAGCTATTTGTTCACTAGGTGAGCCCCAAGAGGTCCATATCGGCATCATACCCCCATGACTATGATAAGGACAAAAATAAAAATGCATGCTCACAAGGGCTAGTGAAGCTAGTTGTTCACTAGATGAGCCCCAGGGGACCATATCAAAGCCATACCTAAATGACTTTAATAAGGTACAAAAATAAAATGCACACTCACAAGGGCTAGTGAAGCTAGTTGTTCACTAGGTGAGCCCTAGGGAACCATATCAAAGCCATACCTCCATGACTTTAATAAGGTACAAAAAGAAGAAAAAAATGCAACACAACCAGAAAGAGGGATGTTCGAAGGGATTTTTCTTAGTTCATGTGAGGTCTTAATCTTAGGGGACATCGTTCCTAATGTCTCCAAGAGAGGACCAATCAAAGGATAAAATATTCACAACTTAGGGAATGTAGTGTGTCGCATCACCACTAAGAGGAATGTAATATGCTAAGATAGATCAAGCTCTTGAAGGACATTACTCCCAATGTCACCACAAAGATAAAAACACATCACATGAAGTAAGAAAATCACATCAAGGAACACGAAAAATAAAATGTAAATCATGCCAAAATAATGCCAATGCATGCCCCCATTTTAAAGAAATTGCTAATGCCATGCTATGAGAAAATACTTTAAAGTAGAAAAACAGGAAAAAGGAAAAGAGAAAAGAGGGTTTCCCCCCACAAACACATAAGGGAACTATGGATTCGAGGTCAGTATCTATCTTTGTTGCAATGATATTAAAGAGCTTGGAATTGTCATCATTCCCCAAATACACATAGAATTGGAAGAATGACACAAAAAAAAGCGAAAACAAAGAAAAGTCTTTTGGGTCAACATGGAAGAGACATGAATGTCCCAACGCCTTGTATATCCCCAAAAGGAAAACACAAGACAAACATGAAAAGGGAAATGAAAATAAAAGGTAAAGAAAAAAAGCGAAAAACTTACAACATATAGAAGAATGAAGGTACAAATAAAGGAATATACATAGAGAGGAAACATCAAACAATACGGGGGATCACATCACACACATGAAAATAACCAAAAAGAAAGTAAAAAGGAAAGCAAAAATACTAGTAAGGCACATTCGAGCCAACCATCTAGCAGGTCATCTGCATCCCAATCTTGTTCAGTATATGTGGAATGCAGATCACTAGCGAGAGGGACAACATTGAGTGTTGTACTAGGAGAATCACTAGGTTCAACACGTGGTGCATCACTCGATTTAGGAGGATCATCATGGTTGTCATCGTTTAAGCTCAAGGGAAGAGGAAAATAACAAATTCAACTCATTATGCACTTGCCCGTTAATTTTAGCAGTCTCCTCATCGTCATCCAAGTTAACCACAACAGGAGGACGAATGATAATATCCATAGAAGGTCCTAGTCCTTGTTGTGTTGGAGACATTGGATCTATTGGTTCTAGTAAGGGAGAAGGCTCATCATTTATTGCTTCTATCAAGTTCAGATTTTGATTTTCAATGTTGTTCTCTTCATTCGTCTTTCGAGCAATAGCATGATGTCTACGCCTATGCTCTCGAGCATTTTTGTTTCTTTTATTGTGGTTTTCAATTTGCACTCATGTAGGAATGTATTTTTCAACCATAGGTTCCTTTTCTTCTTGTGAGGGAAGAACGAAAGAAACCATGAAAGGTTGTTCAACCACTTTCTCTTTGGCTTTATAAATTTTCTTAGGAGGCGGATTGGGGCTTGTATGGTTTTCTCTTGGTCTTTTGCAGGAAATAGGCAAGGGATTTTTTATGGATGGGTCTTGGTTAGATGAAAGGGCTTTAGGATCAATGTTGTTTTCTTCAAGGGGTGGAGGTTCAATAATAGGTGTACGCCAATTCTCAAGGGATAATTTGGCTATGTATTTTGCTTTGAACTTTTGGTAGGATAGGAAAAGGAAGTCCTCATGGGGTCTTATAGGCTCCATGGGCTCAGTCCAAAAATAGTCTAAGGATAAATTTACATGGGAAGACAGAGGTCTAAAGCCACTATGGTTTACAATGAATATTTAATTTTCAACTAGGAACTTTAAGCACTTATGGACAATGGATGGGACCGCATTCATGGAGTGAAGCCATTTGTAGCCTAACTTCACATGAAATTGATCCGAATTAGAGATGATAGAGAATGATACATTCAATTTCTTTGGTCCTACTTGTAAAGGGAGTGTGATCGAGCCCATCATAGCACCAGAAAAACCATCATGCATTTTGATCCATGCTTTCGATTTATCATATCTATCTTGAATAAGTTCATGCACATATAAGAGTTCTTCTATGATCACATTCTCTCCACAGACGAGATCAATTAAAATCCCAGGAGTGGGCTTGTTATTGATTCTGCCGGCTATGTAAAGAGGACCATCAGGTGCATTTTTTATTGTTTCTTCTGAAGAGAAAGTAATTCCAATAAGCATTTTGGTTTGTTGTTTACGAGGCTCGATGTCAATCACTCCTATCATTGTATTAATAGGACTTTGGTCATTAGTATCCATAGGAGTTTGTTCATCATCATCTATAGGATTTTTTTCGTTGTTGTCATCATCTGTGTCAACATTCATCACATCGGGCTTAGTTTCACTAGCCTTAACAAATGAAATATTTTGGTTAGGCATGGGATTTGTAAAGATTTGCAAGTTTTGGTTAGGAGGAGCTACAAATTTATTACATTTTTCGTTCACACCTCTAATTTGGGTATGATTAGAACCAATGAGGTCTTGCACAATATGTTTAAGATGCTTGCAATGTTCTATATATCATGTCTTTTTGTTGGTGATAAGCACAATAGGCATTGTGTCTAAAGATCGAAGGTAACAGCTTGCTAGGGTCAAGAGGTCGAACGGGAGGTAAGGTAAGCATATTTTTATTTATTAGTTGAGTCATGATATTGTGAAGTGTGTCGGGTAAGGGAGTAAATTGTCTTTGTGAATCCCCAAAGATATAAGGATTACTCTTCTTTATGAGAGCTACTTGGGTATCAACTTGTTGGGTAGGTTGGGAGGTGGAATTTAGTTGAAGGAAATTTTTGTTTTCTCTTCTAAAAGGCTGGTAGGTATTTTGGTTTGAAGGTTCAGACTTTTCAAGACGGGTAGAGGTGGTTTTTGGTTCACAACTACCTAATGAATTATGATATTCTCGAAGGGCAATGCATAATTTCATGAAGGAAGGGAATTTCATCATGGTAAGCTTGTCTCATATCTTACTTTGTAGATTTTCTGTGTATATCTTTTGAAGGTGGGAATCAGGAATCTTCACACTAATTTAGGAATAAAGCGATTGGTAATGGGAAATAAAGTCAGTGACTTTTTCACCCTCATTTTTCTTACATCTCATCAAATCAACTAATGTCATTTTAGGAACCATATGCACTTGGAAATGGTTAATAAAGGCTTCAACAAGTTCATTAAATGAACGAATTGAGTTATTTGGTAATGCAGAAAATTAGTCCAAGGCAACGTCTTTTAAGGATCAGGGAAAAATCTTAGCCAAAATTTTGTCCTCAAGGATAAAGTCACTACACAAAGCAATAAATACATTAACATGATTAGCAGGATCTCCTTTCTTCCATATTTTTCAAATCTAGGGATCTCTATACCTTGTGGCACCAGAGTTCTCAATATCTCCAAAGATAGTGGGTTGCTTTTGACATAGTATGAAGGTGGACCATTTTGATTTTGATTTATGGTGGAAACTTGATGCTAAATGGATGAAAGGCTTTGTAAAAGGTGGTTAATGATAGGATCATTGCTTGTGGTTCGAGATGGAGGTGAATATGGTGGTGGTGTGTATGTGTTGGAAGGACCAGTGAATGGATTGCTTACGGGAGGAGATATAAGATTAGATGCCACATAGGTATAAGGAACATTGGTGGAAATGTTCGAGGTAGGAAGGATGCTATTAGTTGGTTGCATCATTGTGGTCACTTGAGGATTGGTATAGGTGGGAATGGAGGTTATGGTTGAAGGGGGAGGAGTTTGATTTCCTCCTTGGCTTTGCACACTATTTGAAGCTTGAGCGCCATTGGTAGTGGAAGAAAGATATTTTCTAAAGATGTGAGCTATGTTAGTCACTACTTCCAGTCCTTCATCACTTTCCATCATGTGGTGAATACTATCTATGGCAGTTATAACAGTGTTGGAAATGTTTTCAGTACTCACACTATCTTGTAAATGGGCTAGGTCTTCATGCATTTTCATTATGTTTTCTTGAGGGATATGATCAACCATTGTTTGAACACTTGGAATAGCACTTGTAGGTAAACTAGACATAGCAAAAGAGGTATCAAAGGTATGGTCCATACCTAGTGAACTAATACCAATACTAGGAGTAAGAGAGCTTGATAACCCAAGATCCACAACAAGTGTTTTATTGCGGGATGCCATGAGTCTTGCACTTTGTCTCACCACAGTATTAGCAATAGGACACCAAGTAGTACAAATCGTGCAAGGGATAAATTAGAGAAAGTGCAATAAACACAATAGCCTATGCTTTCAATTATACTTGAAATGAAAGAAATTGGAATAACAACAATTTTGCAAACTGAAATAGAAAACTAAAGGCAGCCAATAGAAGCACAGAAAAGCAATTTCAAATCCTGAAAATTGGAAAGTCAAAGTCAACAAGGACTAAGACACCAGTAAGGGCATCTTGGTCCTACTAGTGAGATTTTGAGGTTCTAGGAAGTGGAACAAAAAGAAAACAACAAAGACGGGATTTTGAGTCAAAAACCCTAAGAGGGACTAAGATGCTAGGAAGGGCATTTTAGTCCTAGCAGAGGTTTTTGTCAGAAAAACAACAAATTTTGGGACTAATAAGATAGTAAGGGTGTCTTAGTCCTCCATAGCATATTTTGACAACTTCTTTTCATTTTCAAAATCCTTGTCACATTTCCAAACTTCTCAGGTATACATACCCTAACTTGTTGCATAATTTCATCATTTGCATCCTTCATTTAGCTTGCATTATTAGGTTTTGTGAGTTGAATGTTAAGTTGTCTTTTCCTTCCACTTATCTTCTCCACTCTCCAATACATCATTACCCATAAGCAAGTCCTATAGTTCATCCTCCTCGTCGACCTCATCATGTTCCCCTCATCCACAACATTGGCCTCTACTTCTGCCTACTACCATGCCCCTTGCCTCCACCCTTGCTCCTCATATCCAAATATATATAAAAAAATTGCAGTACCATCACTAATTAATCTTTGAACTATTAACACAATAGAATTAAGTCATCTAGGGCCTGAAACCCTATGCCTAGTATGGTAATTCTCTTTTCCTATGGGTGATGTGGCTCAATTAGGTTTTGTTTTGTTTTCCTTCCTTTCCCATAGAGTTCTAAAGGCTTTAAGAGCTCTCTTATCATTTTCTTAAAGATTGGTTTATGGTCAATTGTATTGGGTGGTTGTAAATCATAAGCCTAACTATAAATATAAGCAATTATTAATCATAATTCTAATATTAGAGCCAACCTTAATAAAAATGATAATTCTAACCCAAATTGTAGCCTTCATCCTAATTCTAATCTTAATCATAATATTAACCCCAAGTTTTATCCTTGAACCCTAATTATAATGATATTAATAACACTAACCCTAATCCCAACCCTTAATGAACCTTAACCCTAACCCTAACCCAAACCCTAACCCTAACACCAACCCCAAGCTTTTCTTATAACCCTGACCCTAATTGCATCATAACTGTAATAGAACCATAACCATAACCTCAACCCTAATTCTAACACTAACATTCATGGCACAACATTTTAAACATTAAGTGAATTAGGGTTAGGGTTAGGGTTAGGAGTACGTTTAGGGTTAGGGTTAGGGTTAGAGATAAAATTAATGTTAGGGAAAGGCTTAGTGTTAGGTTGAAGGTTATAATTATGTTTAGGTATAGTATTAGAGTTAGGGTTGGGGTTAGGGTTAGGGTTAAAGTTAAAATTAGAGTTAGGGTTGAGGATAGAGTTAGGGTTGGGATTGGATTATGGTTAAGATTACAGTTAGGGTAAGGGTTAGACATAAGATTACAGTTAGGGTGAGTATTACTATTAGAGATAGAATTAGGGTTAAGATTAGATTTAAAAATAGATTTATGGTTTGGAATAGGATTAGGTTAAGGGTAAAGATAAGAATTAGAGTTAGGTTGGGGTTAGGGTTATGTTTAATATTACAATCAGGGTTAAGATTAGGGTTAGGATTATAATTAAATATTGAATTGGGGTTGTTGTCAAGCTTATAATTAGAGATAGAATTAGGGTTTGGGTCAAGGTTATAGTTAGAGATAGAATTAGGGTTGGGGTTAGGGTTAGAGTTAAGATTAGGGTTAGGGTTAAGATTATGATTAAGGTTAAGATTATGGTTAGGATAATGATTAGAGATTGAATTAGGGTTAGATTTAAGGTTAGGATTATGATAAGGGTTAAGGATAAATTGGGATTATGATTAGGATTGGAGTTAGGGTTAGGGTTAGGGTTAGGGTTAATTAAGGTAAGATTTCGTTAAGTTTTAGAGTTAGGGTTATAGTTTAAGTTGGGATAGATTTTCAATTGAGTCCTAACCCTAACTTTAACCCTAACCCAAACCTAACCCTAACCTTGATTTTGATCTTTATCTTATAATCTTAACTATGATCAAACCTTAACCCTAACCCTAAGATTTATCTTAGAACCCTAATATAAACTTAACCTCAACTCTAATTGAACTTAGCCTCTTACACTAACCTTAATTGAATCCTAACACTACCCCAAACCCAAACCCCACTCCCAACCCCAACCTTAATGTCAATCAAAAGCTTTATTCTAGAACACTAACCCAAACCCAAACCCTAACCCCAACCCTAGTTGAACTCTAATACCAATTCAAACCCTAAGCCTAACTTTGAATGAACACTAGCCTTAATTGAACCCTAACACTAACCATAACCATAACCCTAGTCATAACCATTATGCTAATTGTAATTGAACCTTAACTCCAACTCTAACCGTAAGTCTAATTGAACCCTAGCATTAACACTAACCCTAATTTTAATAGTTAGGGTTTAGAATTAGTGTTAGAATTATGGTTTAGGATTGGAATTAGGGTTAGGGTTAGAATTATACAAAAAACCTAATCCTAATCATAATTTAATGTTAACCCTAATTTTAACACTAACTCCTTATCTTAACCCTAACCATAAAACTAACCATAATAGTAATTGTAATCCTAATTATAATAAGATTTTAAGTTATTGACTTTGAATAATGAATGTTAATTATAATTATTATAATTATAGTTACTATTATATTTAATTATAGTTAAAAACCCAACGATTATTTTTCATAGTTAATTATTATTACCTCATGCTCCCATGCTGCAGAATAATTTGAAATCTTTTCCTATTTTAATATAACACCTACTATTTAGGAATTGAAAATAAGTTGTGGAAAAAGAGGGGGGCTGGAAATAATCAACAATTGCATATTGCTAAAAATCCACATGACTCCACAAAATTTTTTTCCCTCTTTTTTAATATTTGATTTGATTTATTTATTTTTTAATTTTTTATTGTACAAATTATTATTAATACTATTAATACAAATTTAAGTTGGATGCTTAAAAATAAGCAAAAAAATTAAGCATTCATGGGACCACACAAATAACTCCTAAATAAGTTGAGCAACGACTACTAGCCAAAATAAGCTAAGCAATCGCATGGGGACATGAAGTTTGTATTGTGAATTAAGTATAACCTTTAAATAATTATAATAAGTTATTATTATACTTAATTATAACAATAAATTTACCTTAATCCTAACTATTAATTATTATTATTATAAACTAATTAAGTTTATTATTAACTATAAATAAATATTATTATTATACCTATTACTAATTGTTATTAATAAATTATTTATATTATTGTAATAATAATTAATAATTAACCTCACTTATTAGAGAGATTATTAATAAATTATTAATAACAATAAAGTTATAAACATCCTATATAAAATAATATTAATTATTTAAGTTAATAATAATAAAGTTAACTTGTTATTTTATAAGTAATTAATTATTAATTTATTATAATCTTATTAACTCTAATTGTTAATTTTATTATTAATAATTAATAATCATTATAACGATTTATAATGATAATAATAGTAAAATTAATTATTATAGTAATTTTTAAAAAGTTGAATATTAAAGATTTTAATAATTTATAACATATAAGATTATTATTGTAATAAGGTAAATCGAAGTTAATTATTATATGTTAGTTTATATTTAAGAAATTTTATTTTCTTAAAAGAGAATTTTGATTTAAAAAGAACAATGACAAATAAAAAAGACAAAGCAGATGTAGCATTGGACCATCCTTTCCTAATTCTCACCTCCAAATCCCAGTCAAATCAGCAATCATTCAACGTAATTAATTAGACTAAACAGTTAGAATTCATGCATTTGTTGACATAGATAGTCTATTGGTTCATAGAATAAATAAGAAAAGAACTAAGGATGTGTCGCTCAGATTTTCTCTCAAAGAATTAATAAATTTCAAAAATGTACACCTTAAGGTGTGAAGCTATGGAAGCTGGGCAGATCCATCCAGACAACAAATATATTCTCCAAAATCACTGGATCATAAGTTGCAACAGCTTTTATGCCACAAGCCCTAGTAAAACGATATGGAAATTGAAAGTTCAAGCAACAACGTTCAGCAATCCTTGTGAGATAGCAACCAGATAACGACTTGTACCTTCTATCAATCAGAGCTGCTTATTTCTATGGGCAACGCTTTCTTGCTTGCACTGCTCTTAGTCTAGGCCATTAGAACAAATCAAAGCTTACATAAATATAACAGAAGCAAACTAAGAAAGACAATGAATAGAAAAGAAATGACCAGTTAATTATCACCACGATTGTTGATTAGTATTTCCATCTGCCAACGCGATCCAGATATTCTGTTGCCTTGCAAGCGCAGATTGCATAGTAAGGGCTCCTAGATTTTCATGTGACCTTCAAGCGTATGGGTGACGGAGCTAGCCTTGGGTCTCATGTCGATCACCTCTTGAATACACCACCACCACTTTTTCACCTCCTCCATTGCAATTCTGCTGCTATCCAAGCAAGTATCCAGAAGCTCTGCCAAGTTCCTTCCTGGAAACTACAAATGGTAGCGACAGGAAGATAACAATCTTCCATCAGCGCTGTCAAATCCACGTGACGACGCCCTCAAACCATTTCAAGAAGAACGATTTCGAAGCTGTAGATCTCTTTTGCTACTCACGCTTGCTTTTGGAGGAAGAAGATTTGTCAAATGCAATTGCAGACGCAGCTACAGAAATGAGAAAAATTGAATTGCGTGGCTATTCTTCCCCTTTTCGAAGAAATAATGGCGCCGCTTACTCTTCCACCAGTCGTTCCCATCTTGTCAGTTACTCCAGTCATATTGTCTTTTATTACCGTCACTTTCCAGTCAGTTACATATTTTATGAGATGTCAAAATAAATGTGGTAGTTTCGAATGTACACGGACTGGTGGCTGTGGCTGTAGAACGCCTCTCGGCGTAATAACAGACTTATTAGCTGAATACATTTAACTTTGAAGTTACAGAATATTGTTTTCTATTAAGCATCTGGCTCCTTTTATTCACAGAGCATGCTTGGTGAAAATTGGTGAGCCTAGTTTGTGATTCGATCAGCTCATTTTAAATGGTTCTTTTAGTACCAAGGCTGTGACTGGAATGGTATTTTATATTTGTTTGCAGACAGAAATTGAAATCCATGCACAGCCTGGAGCCATGTCTGTGTATGTTCTTTATGGACAAAGCAGAACAAAGCATCAAAACTCTTTTGCAGCGGGATGCAGTTTTGACAACTTACGGGATCTTATCATCTGAATGCCAACCAGAGGTTGGTTGATAAATTTTCCATTCTACATGGTAAATTTGTTTGGCAAAGTGCTTCCTCTATAATAGTTGAAACTTGATACAATCCATTTATAACATGAATGGCCTTTTCTTTTTAATTTTCAGAACTCTCAAGTTGAAGGTGTCACTCAATGCACTGGTTTAGGGTAGTTCTTGATGAAGCACATAGTATAAAGTCTCCTAAAAGCTGATCATCCCAGGTTGCATATGCTCTTGTTGCCGATTGTCATTGGTGTCTCACTGGAACCCCAATTCAAGTATATGGTATGTTTTTTCTTTAAGTTACAAACACTGATTTATTGATTTTAAAATTTTAGATACAATATTAAGCATAGATCCCTGACTTATTGAACCTTAGCTGCATCTATGAGAATAGATCCATCTCTAAATACTCTAGAAAACAAGTAACAAATCTTGCAAATGTGGACATTAATGTAGGTCATAACCTCAAGCACAGATCTTGAGTTTTTCCCTTCACTACTGCAAAGATCTATACCTCCATGTCACAAATTGCAGAGTGGCCTATGATTATTAGTTATTACCCTTGCAACCTGTGCACAGGTAGTGTAGCTAGATGGCACAGCCAATTTTAACGGTCAATCGTCACTATTTTGGTTCTCATTCATACGATAATGTAATGCACATTATATGCTCTGCTTCTGTGCACAGTGCAAATGATGGTTGTGCTTCATTGCTGCACTTAGAAGAACTCGTTGGCACGTGTTCATTTGCCTTTATCGCATCAAGAAACTCGATAGTAAAAATAAAGGGCACTTAATAGCAAGGTTTCCCTCAAATTAATTATCAAGCCATATAATGTGATTCAGCAAGATGACCTCTCAATTTTCAACTCTAAAACCTAATAATCTTTAGTGCAAGAAAACAACTCTTACCCATGGAATTGTTAGTAAAGAATCAATCACTTACTGCAGCTCTATTAAAATCCAAACAAATCAGATACTCCAAAGTGCCTGTACCTCTCAATTTTCAACTCTAAAACCCTAAGTTATTGTGCAAGAAAACAACTCTTACCCATGGAATTGTTAGTAAAGAATCAATCACTTTCTGCGGCTCAGTTAAAATCAAAACAAATCAGATACCCCAAAGTGCCTGTACGGTCATTTGGCTTCTCAACTCTTTATCTTTCTACTTACATTCATTCAAATCACATACTTGCATAATCATGTCATGAGATCTCTAACATAGTACCACAGAAGCCTCAATGCATCTCAGATAAAGGCAATAGTTAAACAAAGGTAAACAAAATAAGAAACATACTAAACAGAACTGATGACAAATTGTACATGATGTACAGAGGAAAACAAAGTAAGAAACATACTTTAAGAAGTTACAAGTTGTACGGGTACTTTATCTTCTCATCTTTTATGTATAGTTTGCAGACATTCCAAGTGTTTCCAAATGTCAAATTCTTTGATACATCAAACAACTCCTTTAAATTATTACTTCTTAAAAATAGAAAGCTCACAGTTTAAGATACTGAGAAATTATCAATCTTTTTGCCATTTCTATGACTTGAAAACTAAAAACAAGCATTCAAAGAAGAATTAAAAATAACCAAGTCAATTAATATGACAGAACAAAAATTAGCCTCAAAAGATAAAAGTAAACAAGGATTACAACCTAGTTTGAAGTCTTTCCCAAAACTTTGAATCAAGAGTAAACCACGAATGATAAGAAACAATAATGAGAAACATGGTTTACAACCTGGTCCGCATAAATTGATGACACAAAGCAACCTAATGGAAAAAAGAAACCAAAAGACATTCTTGCATAATCAGTAACTCTATAATTGTTTAATTCTGATTGAGTAGGTGTGCATGCTAAGCCTTGTCTGTCTTTGCAGCTGCAGTTGCAGCCTGCCCGCGTAGACGACCAGTTCTCCTAGCAGCAATGAGACCAACTTTTTGTCCTGGGGGAGCATCACGACGCACAGTACTGGCATGCCCAATGTGTTGATGGTTACCACCACCATGAGGATGCTCAACAGGGTTCATTGCCACACCACGAACCTTGGGCCAACAGTTTCTTTTGACCCTATATTTGTGATATGCATTTCCAGCTTTCAGCATCGGCTTTTCTGTCCTTCCGCCACCTGCAACTTGCCCAATCATGGCTCTGCAACTACTTGGCACAATCTTCTTAGCTCCAGATGGAAGTTTTACCCTGTAAATTGAAACCAATTTCCAAGACTTATCAAACAAGGCTATTAAAAATTGCAAAATTGCAAAATTGCAAAATAACAAAAATCTAAAAATGAAGAATGAAATTAAACAATCACTCCAAAAATATTTCCACTACTTTTTGCATAATCAGCTGATTGTAACCTTATGAGAAAAAAATTAAAAATAGAAATAAGACAGAAGTCTCCACAAGGTACAAGCGTGGAACTTAAAATAGTTTGAAAATAATTTAGAAAAAGCCAGCTTCCCTAGGACATCGCAACAGATGCATCACACACTTGTTGCCAACCACAAAGCAAGATGATAAACAAAAAAGATAATGAGTCAAGGGGAGCATCAAAAAGCGCTATATTCAAATTAAATTTCAATCAGCTGCTAAACAGACGAGTGCAACCCACTTTCATTTGTGACAAGTTCAAAATATTAGGACTAGCACGATGTTATGCCTGTAAAGGTCATAACAAGCCATCAAAGGATTAAAAGCTCCAAATTGATATGCAATAGAAATGCATTGTAAACAACAGCAATCAAATTTGAAAGTACTCATCTCATGAATGAATATACTACAGAAAAGGCAGAAAAAGCATTATTGGATTTGATCCGGCCAATGAGAAATTATTACCTCAATAGCTCAACCATATCACCATGTCTTTGGCAACTTCATTACCGCTGCTCTAGCCAACAATTATTACACAAATGAAGAGTAATATATGTAGTTTTCACAGTGCATGATAATTATGCTGAGATTTCTGGTTTGAAACTGTGTGTGATTTTTAACATTGACGTTTCAGATCAAACTCCATGATCCATCATCAAGATAATGCAGAAAGAGAAAAGAGTCAGAAGGATTGTAGCAGACTGGTTAGATAAATAGATGAGGGGTAGGGGGAGCCACAAAAAATAAAAAATAATATAAAAATGAAAAAGATTTAGAAAATAAAAAATAAGGAATAAGATAAACATAAGAAAGTAACCATCCAAATTTACAAAGGAAAGCAACTTAAATTGACAAAAATGATAAAAAAGAAGTCTAATACAAGAGACAAAAGAAGAAGATAAAAGTTATTAAATCTTATGTTTAATATTTTATTTTAAGTACCTTTATTATATCTATTGATTAGTAAATGATGCAGAGGGTACTCCCCTCTCGCCAAACAACTACTCACGCAATTTTGTAAATTTAATTCACAATACAATAGATAATTGCCATCAACAAAATTTCAATTTTTATTCAATTCAACATAAACTAATTTGTAAAAAAAAATTCAACTCTGACCTCCATTGACTCTTACACATGACATTCAATATGCTCCTTCTCTGTTCTGCCTGTAGCTGCTGCTTTTTTTTTCATACATTAATCCATACTCAAACTACCTTCAATTTCTGCTGTTCACACACCAATTCCCACGCGCGCCTGTGCATTTCCTTGTAGCTACATTTGATTTCCTTTTCACATATTATTTCTGCCAAAATCTTCATGAAATTTCTGCTAACTTTTCCATTTTTCCCACGCTGACCATCTCCTCCTTCTCACGTGCCATTCCTATTCTTGTATTTTGTTGTAGCCCTTTCCTTCCTGCGCAGACCTCCTTCCAATCTGCATTTCCAGTTTTTACTTCGTGGTTTTTGCCTTCATTTTCCCTTCTGCTGCCTGGGTCTCCTTCCTCCGCAGATTCTCTTCATCTCCTTTGCTGATTATTCTATATCCTTTTAACGCGTACCTCCATCTTCTTAAGCATTTAATCATTTAAAAATAATAATATCCTGCCTTTTATGTTGCACCTCCTCTGTTCTCAGCACTATATATTTTATTTACATTTTAATTTTTAAAACCACCTTCTCCATGGAGCGACCCCAGTGACTTCTCTAATCTGCAATTAATATCTTACTTCAAATTCTGTTTCTTATTCTTTACTGGGATTTAATCATAAAATTCAAAATTGCCTTCAAACTTAGTGGCCTCCCTTATGTCTTTAGCATCGACTTATTATTATTTTTTACCTCCCATGTTTTCCTCTATGCTGTTATGACATTTATATCTTCCTTTCTCATATGGTGATAATTATTTGAATTCTCATTTTGCAACCATTTGGAAAAAATGGAAATATGTCAATTTGTACAAAAATTGGCGAGTAGATTCAAAATGATGTCCTCAAGTCCTCTGCAAAATGATTTCGCTCTGACCCTCATAAATTTTGAAAATTTAAACTTTCCGTAAACCGGCAACACACTTTTGGCATTAAAAACATAAATTTCCAGCATTAGTTCCTCTAAAACGGTGAAAGATATAAATTTGATTATTTTGCACATTCAACATGGTACCTCCAAAATTGTCCCTACAAAAGGATTTTACTTGATTCCTTACGGATTTTCCAAAAATACTTTTCAATACTGCCCATGGAACCTTAAAACAGTGTTTTGGTGAAAACTTCAAATTGACAGTTTGATTGCACAACACAGCCAAAACAAAACCAAAGCAAACCAAAACTAAAATAAACAATTGCAAATCTTTTTGGTTGATGTGGATAACTCGTTCACTCGGAATGCTCCTGCATCAGTAAATTAATATAATATTTTATTTTATTTCATTATAAAGCTTTCCCATTGTTTTAATAATAATCTTTAAATTAGTTTAATTAGTTTAATATCTCTTATTTTTTAATTCATTATAAACCTTGATAAGGACAAAAATAGAAACCAAATTTTATAATAATAAATAATAACCTAACTAAGGATGAAATATAACAAATATATATTTATTACTCACCTTATTAATAAATAAGTATTTATATATATTTATTCATAATTATATATTTATTAATAACTATACGTGTATATATATATATATATATATATATATTAATAGCCTTACTATATAATATGAAATATGTTTATTAATAAAAATATATTAATAAATAACGTTAATCTATCAATATATTTATATATATTGATATGTATTAATGAGTATAAATATTAATACATTAAAATGTTAATATATAAATTACGGCCCAAATTAAGACATAATATGAATTAGTTAACAAATATATTAATAATTATAACTATACAGTTATAATTGATAATATAAAGTTAGAAAAAAGTAAGGTTATAATTAGTAATATTTATATATATTAACAAGAATAAAACTATAAATTGCTAATTACACTACTACTAATTTTATTAAAAATTATAATATTTATCTATAATGAAGTAACAAATCTCTAAATAAATTTATATATTTATAAATAATAATAAAATATTAATAAATAAAATTATTAATTTATAGATATAATTAAAAATTTAAAGTTATAATTAATAATATTTAAATGTATTAATGCATCAATAAAATTGCCAACCTCAACGAATAATGCAACAGAAATTGAAGGCATCCTTAATGGACTACTACTTTGCAAGGAGAAAGGCTTGGAAAACATTGAACTAGAATGTGACTCGACAATGTGTATAAATGCAATCATAAAAGGTAGGATTGAAGATTGGCAATTACAGTCAAAAGTATCCCAAATTAAAGAATTAATGCAAGAGTTATTGGTACACAAAATCAAAGTAAGAACCCCCCAACCCTAATTAAGATCTAATTTAGAAGTAGGTTTGGCCAAAGAGTTTCCATTATCTTTAAGCCAAGGGAAGATACCCCAATGTTCTTGGGTTGGTCTATTCAGTACAAGAAGGGAGCATCCTTACCCTGCCAAGATTATCTAAGAAATTTTAATCAATTATGAATGGTGACTTGATCCCTCACACCCTATGTACCCCTCTAGACTTGACGGACCTCTTCTTGAACCCCTAAATACCCATACCTCAAGTTTTGTTGTCCTCACAATGGGTCAACAAACAGATGTTATTATGTCTCAGTGCTCAATCTAACCGGAACCGTATGGATTCAATTCTATTTATCCTTCCTCAACCAAGGAACGAACCTATACAATAACAAACAACGCAATGTCATTGACCAAATCAAAGCAATTGAGAATCACCTTGAGGGAAATATAACAACCTTCAAAGTTTACCCCAAACCAATGCAACCGCATTGCGTCGCATAGAAGGAGCCCCAATTCCTAGGGTATTGGAATTTGAAATCTATTGGGCCTCTGAGGTCCATGCAAATTTTCCTGCCCTGGTTTCCTATTTGGCTCCCCAACCTTTAAAATGGACCTACTAAGCCCCAATACAAGGTGGCTTAACAAAGATGAAAGAATGAATTCCCCCCTCCCCGAAAACCCCAAATCTCTCTGAACAACGTCTTGTTATTTCTAAAAAGGGCCTCATTAAAGGGTTTTTCGATCCCTTGCAAAAACATTGGAAATTCCCCCCTTGTTCCGATACCATCACCTAACTCGAATCCTCGGACTTCGATATAAACCTTAGTTTTAACCAAACAAAGGAATCCTCAACAATATCATTCAACCTCTACCTTGTGCTTACCATACCAATACATAATCTCAAATTAATCAAGGACTAAAAGGGTTTCTAAATGCATTGTTTTGTCTTTTACCCTCCTCTTTGAAATAAAAAGATTGGTGTTGTGTTACCTGGTGTTTCTTCTTTAAGAAAAAGATCCAATAACCAAAGTATTGCTACCACTAGGGTTATTAAAGTGCCCAATTCAAAACTGAATGACATAATGAAGGTTCATTCTTTTTAGTCTAAATCCACACAAAAACTAAAAGACTGAAAGGAAAATCATTTATCTTTAAACTATAATTATATCAACGGTATATTAACAGTGCATAATATATGTTTCTTTTCGACAACCAGACTTATACTGTCAAAATATACAAGGTATAGTACTAACATTGTATCTAAGCACTACTAATTGAAATTCATATCTCAGATACATGCGTTCGCCTTCGTAGGGTTTCTGAAAACCCCAAAAAGAAATATACAATGAGCACAACATTTCTCAAAATGAAGTTTTTTTTCCAAAGCAAAAATTCAAGCAAAACTGACCGAACCCATTTCTCATTCATCCTTCGGCCTTGAAGGCCACAAACTCATCCAGCCACTCAAAATCTTCCACAGGCTCGTACTGGTAAAGCTTCCTTAGGAACTTGTAGGCAATAACTCAAGTACTCCCCCTCGTTTAAGTCCAGCAGAAACCGATAATAGGGCACCCCACATTGTTGTCCAATGTCATGCAGTCAAGGAATGCCTTCACCAAGAAGGGTGGCCCCTACTACCCCGTCCAAACCTCCTAACAGGTGTGGGTAGAACAACTTCCGGGTCATGAGATCAAGCATCAAACAACAAACTGTGTTGGGATATCAGTATTTACTCTATATCTCTCTTTTGAAACTAAGAATTTCTCCCCTAAAATGAGCTTCACTGCCTTCATGGTGAGAAACCCACTCGCTTTAAGCACCTGCTCCTACCTTTGATCGGTAATGCACCCTAGTAAAGCTAGTTGGCTTTTGTCGCAAGGAAGGAGAATAGGTGTCTCCATGAAAGCTAAAAATTGTCTCCTCTTCATTACAAAGAAACAGTGATGCATCTGGATTAAAAACTATGGTCGGAACATACAAAATAATAAACATTGAGTTAAAATCTCGAAAGAAAATCTTCAATACTAACTCATATGAGAGTCGAAGCAAAGCAAAATTATGAGATAGAATGGAGTTGCAATTTACACAAGCCTGGTAACGTCATCATCACCAATACAAAGGGAGCCAAAGAATGGAAATTGAGGTGAATTTCAATAGTCATTCTCCAAAATTAATGCCTAAGTACAACAACAGATCTAAACAAAGGCCTCATTAAAATCTTGGAGGTGGACAAAATAACAATTAAAATCTTTTGTTTGGGAGTTACCCCATATTTGGTAACACTTACCTTATAAAAAAAATTAAAAAATTGTATTCATGCACATTAATTAATAAAATTAATATATTTAAATATTAACATATATTAATACTAAAATCAAATTTGTAATAAAGATATAAAAATCAATAACCTTATTATGAGACTTAATATATTTATTTTTTAATAAATATATTAATGAAGCAATTAATGAAAATTAAAAAAAATAATGAAAAGATAGTTAATAATAAATATATAATTAAAATGTATAGAGGGTATTACATAATATTTAAAATCATACTAAGAGACTTAATATAATAAGTTTAACTATACAATCAAATAAGAAAAATATAAATATCACAAAGATTTCTTCAAATGAATATAATATAGTAAAATAAAGTTATATTAGAGATAGATATTATAAGGTTTCAAAAAATTGAATAAAGGAGGTTTATAAAAATAAACAAGTAAGAAAGACGAACCTTGATAAGAAGCTAAATTATCAAATAAAATTGAGAGAAAATGAACTAAATTAAAAATCAATATTAAAATAATGAAAAGGCTAAAAAGTGAAATGAAATAAGATATAATAATAAATTAATATACTAAACAAAGAAAAATCCAAAAAGAAAGAAGCACCAAAGAGACGAAGGAAAAAATAATAAGATGGAAAAGAAATAGAAGAAAATTAAAAGAAAGAAAATAGAAGACAAACAAAAGAGATGAGGGTTGCACAAAAGAAGGATCGCCAACCAAACCTAACACAAAAGACCATAAGGAGAAGAAACGAGGGAGGAAGGGGAAAGGGGGGCAAGAGATAACTGGAGGGGAGAGAAGGAAGAGCAAGGAGAGCGACGAACGAAAGGAACAAGAAGCAAGGGGGAAACAAGAATAACTAGGAGGGAGATTTCTAGGCTATTAAGAAGGGGTTTCCAAGAGAGAAAAGAAGAGCAAGAGGAGCGAACAAAGAAAGAACCAAAAAGAGAGAGGGAGTGAAGAACGACTAGGAGGGAGATTTCTAAGGCTATTTAGAAGGGGTTTACAAGAGAAACTGAACCCCCGTCATTGTTGAGGTTGGAGGGGTGATGAATAATACCAATGGCTTCTTTGAGTTTCCTCTTGAAGTAGTTTTCTTTGAATAGGATTTTGGTGTTTTTTAAAGCAATGTGATGTTTTGTTTTGGAGGAGTGCTCAACAAGGGCGAATTTTAGAACACGCTCATGTCTTAGGTCAGCACTGTGCTCTTTGATTCTAGTGTTAACAAAGCGACCTGTTTCCCCTATGTACGGAGTGCCACATGAACACATCACTTTGTAGACACCAGCATTGAGGAATAAATCTTGAGGGTCTTTGGGGGAAGGAATATGATGTCTTAAAGTGGAGATAGGCTTGAAGGTGCAATAGAGGCCCTTTTTTGCGAGGTGCAAAAGGCCCTTTTTTGCAAGGTGCAAAAGGCCCTTTTTTGCAAGGATCTTGGCAATTTTGTTGGAGATCCCTTCAACATAGGGAAGGGTAGCCAAGGGAAGGGAATGGGGGTGCGAGGCCTTAGGTTGAGAGATAAACCTAGCTTTAGCTTGATTGAAAGCCCTAATGATGTGTTTCTCTTTGTACCCATTTGATGAGAAAACATGGGTTAGGTGGGCTAGCTCTTGATCTATGTGATCATCATCACAAATCAAGAAAGCTCTAAAAGCCAAAGTTTTTAGGATACCAGCTTTTTGGCTAGGATGAAGATGAGAGGATGAGTGAAGGTAAATGTCAATGTGAGTGGATTACTGAAACAAAATGAGCTAAAGAGCCATCTGATTTCTTGGTGATAAGGATATTGAGGAAGGGGAGTTGGTTGTCAATTTCAATTTCCTTGGTGAAAGAAATTCAAGGGACAATGTTATTTAAATAACTTTTATCTTCTTGTATCTCTTGTGTTAAGACTCTTTTTTATCAATTTTTTTCATTTTAAATTGCTTTCCTTTGTAAATTTGGATGTTTACTTTCTTATGTTTATCTTTTTCCTTATTTTTTATTTTCTCAATCTTTCCATTTTTATATTATTTTTAATTATTTTATATTTTTTGTGTCTCCCCCTACCTCTCACCTGTTTACCTACCTAGTCTGCTACAATCCTTCTCACTCATTTCTCTTTCTACATTATCCTGATGATGGATCATGGAGTTTGAACCCAAACGTCAATGTTAAAAACCACACACAGTTTTAAACCAAAAATCTCAGCATAATGATATATCTTACAAAGACAAACATATGACCTCAGAGATGGGATAACACACCAAGCTGAAACAGATCATATGTCTAGACACAATCCACCAAAAGCTATTAATAATGTTATCATTTAAGATATCTACAGACATCGAAATAATGAGATTAGCAGAGGTCATGTGCTGTGTTGATTTTTTTAACAAATGAATTTTGAATGTGAAATGTCAACAAAGGATTTTATTACCAGTCTATTAACTGTGATTTTTGAAGTAATGACTATCGATTTCGAATCAAATGAGGCCATCGAATGCGGATTTGGCTTTACAGGATTATGGTTTTGTTCATTGCCTGTGATGGAGTTGCCTGTATCTGCTTTTATGACTACCATAGCAGACTCCCAGGAACACAAAGAATCAACAACCACAGCAAGATAAGATGACAACTGCAAAAATTTGAGGGAAATTTTGGCAAAGGATCATTCTTGGGGAAATGTAACAGATCTAATCCTAATAAAAGCCACACGACAATCCTTAAAACATTGAGGGGCAAATTGGAAAAGTTCCTCGATCAAGATACATTAGTGAAACAAAAAAATTAAAATCAAAACGAAACTTACCCTAGCAACTCTAATCAAACCTTAGAAGAGAAAACCCAGCGTATTGGGGTTTTAAAGGATCGAGTACCTGGAAGTGCCATTATCAGGGTTGTGGCTGATGACGATGGCATAATCTCCAGAAGCCCTGGCAAAGGAACCACGATCGCCCACATGCTGCTCCACGTTGCAAACAACAGCGCCCTCAGGAATAGATCTCAGAGGCAAGACATTCCCCACAGTCAAATTGGCCTTCTTACCGCAGTAAATAAACTGGCCAGTATACATACCCTCGGCAGCGACGAATAGCTCCTTCTGCTGCCTGTAACGGAAGGGATGCCTGAAGTTGACGCGGCAGAGGGGGGCGCCGCGCCCGGGGTCGTGAACGACTTCTGTGACAATGCCTTTCAGGTACCCATTTCGCTCGCCATAGTCCAAACTGCGAAAGCGCGCAGGGCCCTTTCTGTGATGTGTGTGGGATTTGAAGACAGAACCTGCTCCCTTCCTCTGTGCTCTAATCACGCGACCCATTTTGGAGCTTACTGTCAAGCGAGAATTTCCCCACCTCAGAATATAGGGTATAAAATTCTAATTTCTTCGATGTTAACCCTAACCCTAGTTAACCGATAGGCTTCTTGAGTGGAACAAGGCCTCGCCAACCCTGTCAATGCCGTCAAACAGATCCCCGGCCGCCGGTAAGCGTTTTCAATTCGACGAATAATTAGCCGATTTGATCCTGAAACGCATGCAAACAAAAAATAGTTTCGCTTGTGATAATGATAAATCAATTGTCGTGTAATGGTAAAAGCTTCCAAAATATCACATGAAAATCTTTAAAATCTTATTTATCATATGAAAGTCATATAACTAGGCATCGCATCTAGGTGTGCAATGGGTACGTCGAAGAGGTGAGGAAGGTAAATTAGGAAAAAATGTGGTCTATTTTTTTATACATTTGTGTAAATGATGTTGTTTGTGCAATAAATGTTTCACTAGAGAAGTATAGCTTCAAAGCAACTATGCATTCACTAAGAAGGATTCAAATATGATTGAAACAAAATTCAAAGCAATTATGCATCCACTTAGAAGGATCTAGAAACAATTGAAACAAAACCTCTTAAGCAAGAAGATAATCAGGCTCCATTACTAATAGGCTCATAGTATGTTGTCAATAGGAAAAGAGGGAGACAAAGGAAGAGATATGGGTAGAAAGAAAGAGAGATAGAGGAGGGAAGAGCAAGAGAGACCGAGGTAAGGAGATAGAGATAAGGGATAGAGAGAGAGAGAGAAGGCGGGGGGGGAGAAGCAAAGATAATTAGAGAGAGATAGAGATGGAAAGACAAAGATAATTAGTTAGAGAGGCCTAAGAAGATGGAGGGGGAAAGAGAGGGAGAGATAGAGAGATAGAAAGTCAAAGATAATAAGATGTAGAGGTCCAGGAAGAGGGGGAGGGGGAGAGAGAGGGAGATGGATGGATGTATAGAGGGAGACATGTTTAGAGATAGAGGGGGGAAGAGGAAGATGAGGGTAGATAAAAAGATCAAGGGAGAGAGGAAGAGGGAGATAAATAGATACAAAGAGGTAGAGGGAAAGATAAAGATAGAGAGATAGGGAGATAGTGAGGATGAGGTAGAGATATTGGGAGATAGAGAGGAAGGAGGAGAGGGAGAGATAGAGAGAGATATAGATGGTGAGATAAGGTGATAGAGAGATGGAGATATAAGGAGATGTAGAGAGGGGAGGAGAGGGAGAGAGAAACAAAGAGATAGAGGGGAAAATAAAGAGAACTATAGATAGATAAATAGAGGAGAGGGGGGGATAGAGGGAGATAGATAAAGGGAGAGAGGTAGAGATAAAGAGATAGTTACTGGGATACGGAGGGAGAGATAGACAAAGGGAGATAGACATAGGTGGGGAGAGAAAGGGAGAGATATAGGTTAGGAGGGAGAGAGATAGGCAGAGGAGGGAGAGAGAGAGAGAAGAGGGGGGAGAGTGATCTATGTATAAAGGGAGAGAGATATAGGTAGAAAGGGAGAGAGAGGGAGAGATATGGATAGAGGGTGATATATAGAGAGAGAGGAATATTGAAAGAGAGAGAAATAGGAAGATAGGGAGATAGAGGTAGAGAAACATATGAATAGAAAGGGATAGAGAGGAGTGAGAGAGAGAGTACGAGAGATGTTGTGAATATGAGAGAGAGAGGAGAGGAGAGGAGAGGAGAGAGAGGGGGAGTGATATAGATAGAGGGATCTATAGAGAGATAAAGAGGGATATGGAGAGACATAAAGAAATAGGGAGATAGAGGTAGAGATATATGACTAGAAAGAAATGGAGAGGAGTGAGAGGGAGAGAGAGAGAGAGAGAGAGAGAGAGAGAGCTAGAGCTAGAGAAAAATAGAGAGAATGAGATATAGATTAGAAAGATAATGATATACAAAGTGATATATACAGAGAGAGAGGGCTATGGAGAGAGAGAGTTAGAGATAATGAAATATAAATAGATAGGGAGAGGGAGAGGGAGAGATGGGGAGATAGAGATGGAGGGTGCAAGAGTGAGTGATAAAGGAGGTGATAGAAACAAGTAATAGAGAGGGAGAGAGATCAAGAGAGAGGGGGGAGAGATAAGAGATAGAGATAAAGACGGAGATAGGGAGGGAGAAATAGGGAGCATGAGTGTGTGTGCGAGTGACAAAAAGATATAGAGATACAAATAGGGAAGGAGAAACATTGAGTTTGTGTGCGTTTATGTGTGACATGACATCCACAATGAACATGTGAACATGTTGGATGTTGATAACTATAAATCAAACCAACATGAATGACACATATTCAAGTCACATAGGAACACGCATAACCACATAAAAATTAATGAACGAGATCATTTCTAAAATTGTTGGATTCAAATATCACAGATATTCGATGCAACTATATAATATTATTTATAAATTATATAATAAAATACAAATATAATATATAATATATTATATTATTAATATATTGTATAATATAATATTAATCTAAGTATTCTAAATAATATATAAATAATGGAGGATTATGATTGGGATGGTTGAGCGTGATGGAGAAGGCACGAGCTTTCCACCCCCGCGGCCTATGAAAGGCTTTGGGTTGCATGTTTTTTTGCGGGGCCTGCATGCCATCGTGGGAGGTAGATCGACCTTTGTGTTGGGGTTTCTAATGTAGGGGGGGGTGTTTGGTGCTTGGGGGAGCAGTGTAGGGGTTTATTTTTCTGTTGAGAAGGGTGGGGTGTTGAAGTTTCGAGGGGGAGGGTTTTCTTTTTTCATCTTTTTTTCTTCTTGTTTCCTCAACATAGTTTGTGCACTCAGTATATGTTGGTATGTGGCGATTGATCATGCTATACTATACACTCTTCATGTATCCTCGCTAGGGTTTGGGGGTGGCAGCCCCTGAGAAAAAAAAATCACCTTTTTCGCTTCGTCATCAAAAAAGAAAAAAGCCAACTTTGTAAACCCTAATTTTTGGAAGCTTCTAAAAGCTTGTTATAAGTGGTTGGGATGGGGATTTGTAGCATGGCACTATTCGCGATATTGTAATATGTTTTGCACTGGATAATAAAATCATTGGATGGCTGCGGTTTTGTGGATGTAGCCCAGATTGGGTGAACCACGTTAAATTCTCTATGTTGTCTTGTTTCTGCTATAATTTTCTGTGCATTTTATTTCTCTGTTTTATTGACCAAATCTACATTTAAATTTTTAGATATCTTCCTTCTAAACCTAACAAGTGGTATCAGAGCAAGGTTGTGCTTGGTTATCATTTGCAGGAAGGTCTCACTGTTGAGTGGGAGTCTCACGGTTGAGTGGGAGAAATGGCAAACGAGTGTAAGTTGAAGGTTGAGAAGTTCAATGGGCAGAACTACTAGTTATGGAAGATGCAGATGGAGGACTACCTCTATCAGAAGGATTTATGGCGACCATTGGAAGGGAAAACCAAGAAACCCTCAGTAATGTCTGATGAGGACTGGGATATTTTGGACAGAAAGGTACTTGGCAGCATTCGTTTATGCCTAGCATAATCAGTGGTGTTCAATATTACAAAAGCAAAGACAACTCAAGAGTTGATGGAAACCCTAGCAAAGTTATATGAAAAGCCTTCCGCTTCGAATAAGGTATTTCTTATGAAGCATTTATTTAATATGAAAATGGTAGAAGGTGGGTCAGTTGTTGATCATTTAAATGAGTTAAATATAGTTACTAGTCAATTAACTTTTGTAAATGTAAAGTTTGATTAAAAAGTTAGGGCTCTTTTGGTTCTGTGTTCTTTGCCTAAAAGCTGAAATAGCTTGATAATGGTTGTTAGCAATTCTGTTAGTCATTCAAATACATTGAAATTTGATGATGTTGTTGGTGTTATTTTGAGCGAGGAAATTTGTAGGAAAAGCTCGAGTGGAACATCCACATCAGGTAGTGTTTTGAATGCAAAAAGCAGGGGCAGAGCAAAGGAGAGAGGAAACAATTTTGGAAGTCATGGGAAGTCACGAGGAAAATCAAAGGGTAGAAGGTCCCAATCTAGAGACAAGAGGGATTGTTGGTACTATGGTAAGCCGGATCATTTAAAGAAAGATTGTTGGTCTTAGAAAAATAAAGAAGGAGACAAAAAGGAAGGAAATAAAAAGGCAAATGGGGTAAGTTATAAATCTGATGAGGATGCTTTGATTCTTTCCCTTGACAATGTTTATGATTCTTAGGTGTTAGATTTAGGGGCTTCATTTCATGCTACGCCTCATAGCAATTATTTTCTTGATTATGTCCAAGGGGATTTTGGGCTGGTTTATTTGGGAGATAACGAACCCTGTCAGATTGTTGGAAAGGGAAGAATCAAGATTAAGTTGCAAAATGGGAATCAATGGCTACTACATGAGGTAAGGCATGTTCCAAAGTTAAGAAGAAATTTAGTTTCAGCAGGGCAACTAGATGATGAAGGTTGTGTTGTTACATTTAGTAATAAAAATTGGAAGGTTACAAAAGGTGCCTTAGTGGTAGCAAAAGGTGTGAAATTAGGCACCTTATATCTTTGTGCAAGTCATATTGTTCCTTCTACTTTAGCTATTGCAAATAAAAATCAATATTCAAGAATAGTTGTTGCGGTTCAGCAGGCAAAAAATCAGATAGTTGTTGTGGATTCTAAATCAACACTATGGCATAATAGACTTGGGCATATGAGTGCAAAAGGTATGAAAGTACTTTATTCAAAGAATGTTTTACCAGGTCTAAAATGCGTTAATATGGATTTATGTGAAAGTTGTGTTTATGGAAAACAAAAGAGAGTTAGTTTTCTCAAAGATGGGAAACAAAAGAAAAATGAGAAATTGGAGCTTGTGCATACGAATGTATGGGGCCCAACTCAGATATCTTCTCTCGGTGGCTCTCAGTATTATGTTACATTCATTGATGATGCAACTAGGAAGGTATGAATTTATTTCCTTAGGCATAAATATGATGTATTTTAAAGTTTTAAGAAATGGAGAAGCTTGGTTGAGAATGAGATGGTTAAAAAGTTAAAATGCCTCGGATCTGATAATGGTGATGAGTATTGCAACAAAGAGCTTGAATATTATTGTTCCTCTAATGGTATTCGTAGGCAAAAAATAGTTCCAAGGACTCCACAGGAAAATGGAATGGCTAAGCGTATGAATAGAACAATAATGGAGTTTGCACGAACTATGAGATTACATGTTGGGCTGCCTTTAAACATGTGGGAAGAGGCTGTAAACACTATTGTTTAATTAATTAATAGAGGTCCCTCTAATCCTTTGGGTTGTGGTATTCCAGAGGAAGCATGGACAGGTAAGAAGGTGAGTTATTCTTTTCTCAAAACATTCATTTGTGAAGCATTTGCACATGTAGCTTTTGAAAATATAACCAAGCTTGATGCAAAATCAAAGAAATGTATATTTGTTGGATATGACATTTGATGAATTTGGTTATAGGCTTTGGGAATTTGAAAATAAGAAAATTGTGAGAAGCAGGGATGTCATATTCAATGAGAAAAGTGTTTTACAAAGATCAGTTGCAACAGCATGAGAAGAAAGAAAATGATTATGCAGTGTTGGATGATACTCCAAACAATGATGTTTCAATGGTTGCTCATGCTCCACAACAACAACAAATACCATAAACTCCAGTGAATGTTAGTCGATCTTCAAGGACAAGTAGACCTCTAGAAATATTTTCTCCCTCTTTGTATTATATTTTATTAACTGATGTTGGTGAACCAAATTGTTATGATGAAGCTATGCTGGTGGATACCAAGGTTCAGTGGGAGCATGGAATGGAAGAAGAAATGGACTCCTTGCTGAAAAATCAGACTTGAGAATTATGCAAGTTACCTACAGGTAAAAAGGCTTTACCAAACAAATGGGTTTATAGGCTAAAAGAGGAGGATGAAGATAAGAAAAGATTTAAAGCCAGATTAGTTGTAAAGGGATTTGCACAGAAAAAGGGTATTGATTTTGATGAAATCTTTTCTCTAGTTGTTAAAATGACTTCTATTCGTATTGTTTTAAGTATTGTGGCTGCTGAAGATTTGCATTTAGAACAGCCTGATGTTAAAATTGCCTTTCTCCATGGTGATTTGAAAGAGGAAATATATATGGAACAACCACAAGGATTTGAGGTCAAAGTTAAGGAAAAACTAGTGTGCAGATTAAAGAAAAGTTTATATGGCTTGAAGCAAGCACCTCGACAATGGTATATTAAATTTGATAGTTTTATGGTTGAGCAAGGCTACAATAGGTGTAATTCAGACCATTGTGTTTACTTTAAGAGGTTAGTTGAAGATAGCTACATTATTTTATGTTTATATGTTGATGATATGCTTGTAGTGGGGTCTAACATGGATCACATAAAGGAGTTAAAACAACAGTTAGCAAATTCATTTGATATGAAGGATTTGGGGGCAGCAAAACAAATCCTTGGTATGAAGATTACAAGAGATAGGAAAAACAAAAAATTGTTTCTATCTTAGGTTGATTATGTTGAAAAGGTGTTGCAAAGATTTCATATGCAGAATGCAAAAACTGTCAGGACACCTTTGCCCAGTCATGTCAAATTGACTAAGGATATGTGTCCAAAGACACCAGAGGAGGAAGGAAAAATATCCAAGGTACCATATGCTTTAGCTATAGGCAATTTAATGTACGCCATGGTATGCACGAGACCGGATATTGCACATGTCACAGGAGTTGTTAGCAGGTATATGAGTCATCCTGGAGTTGAGCATTGGAATACGATAAAATGGATTCTCAGGTACTTGAGAGGTACATCCAATAAATGTTTATGTTTTGGGGGCTCTAATACAAATTTAAAAGGCTATGTTGACTCAGATTTGGCAGGGGATATAGATAACAGGCGGAGTACCACAGGTTATGTATTTATAGTTGGTGGGATAGCAGTGAGTTGGATTTCTCAATTATAAAAGGTGGTTGCTTTATCCACCGCGGAGGCAGAGTATGTTGTTGCAACAGAGGCAGCAAAGGAGATGATATGGCTACAAATTTTCATGGAAGATTTGGGAAAACAACATGCCGAAAATCACTTGTTTATAGACAACCAGAGTGTTATACATCTTGCAAAGAATTCTACCTTGCACTCTAAGACCAAACACATACAGCTGAGATATCATTTCATTCGATCGATGTTGGAGGATGGACAGGTAAAGCTAGAAAAGATACATGCAAATGCCAATCCAATAGATATGTTTACAAAGGAAGTGACAAGGAAGAATTTGAGCTCCTCTTCAGCTTCAGTTGGTCTTCAATGTTAAAAGTATAACAAAGCAGCAAGGTCCAAGGTGCTTATTTCCAGTGGGAGCTATAAGTGTAGTGGTGTCATCCAGGATCAGTCTCCAAGTGGGAGATTGTTGGTATGTGGCAACTGATCATGCTATACTGCACACTCTTCATGTATCCTCACCGGGGTTTGGGGGCAGCAGTCCTCGAGAAAAAAAAATCACCTTTTTTTTTGCTTCGTCATCGAAAAAGAAAAAAGCCGACTTTGTAAACCCTAATTTCTAAAAGCTTATAAAAGCTTGTTATAAGTGGTTGGGATGGGGAGTTGTAGCATAGAACTATTCGTGATATTGTAATATGTTTTGCACTGGATAATAAAATCATTGGATGGTTGCGGTTTTGTGGATGTAGCCCAAATTGGGTGAACCACATTAAATTCTTTGTGTTGTCTTATTTCTGCTATAATTTTCTATGTGTTTTATTGATCAAATCTACATTTAACTTGTTAGATATCTACCTTCTAAACTTAATAGTATAAGGGTGCGGTTTTGTTTTTCTCTTGGTGATGGAACTGGGGGAAGCGTCTAAGTTTAATTCTCTAGATTTTTATGCTGCTTTAGAAGTGAAATCTCCATATCCATCAAAGAGGGTTTTTGAGAATAATTTGTTGTATAATGATTTGGGGGAGGGAGGGTTTTCTCTATCTGGAGGCACTCAAATCTTGAAGATTAATGGTTTCCTAGAAAGAAGCAAAGATTGGTTGGTTCTGGTGATTCAATTAGAACCAATAACAGAGGATGTTAAGTATTTTTCTAATCATGCCTTGATATGAAAATTTATACGAATGTGTGTCTTGCTCCAATTCTTGGAGTTGTGGGCTCGATGAACTTGGACTCCAGAGGGTGAAATGGAAGTGATGTTGTTGGCAAATAACTATTTTATGGTCATTTTCAATTGTTGGTTGATCTCAATAAAGTTTTCAAGGGTGGGCCTTATTTTCACAACCAAATTGGTTTATTCATTAAGCCATAACATGTCAGTTTAAATCCTTTGGAGGAGCTCCTGAATTGTGTTTCAATGTGGGTACGCCTTCCTTGGTTTCTGATTGAGTATTAGCACAATGACATCTTGCAAATGGTTGCTTTGCTTATGGGGAAATCGATGGGTCCTTCTCAACAAACACAAGATAGAAAGGTAATGACTTTTGCTCGCATTTGTGTTGAGATTGATTTGAGTAATCCTCTTCCAAACTCTTTGGAGATTCATGTGGGTACATCTTCTTGGATGCAACAACTTGATTATGAGACTACCTTTTCGTTGTCGTATGTGTCATGAATATGGGCACTTGCAACGAAGATGACCCAATAACAAATCTTTTGAGCCTCAGCCTACTTAGCCTCCTCGCAACCCTCCTAAGGTTGACAAAGGTAAGGCTCCCATTCTTGGTGATGTTGCAGGTACTGATGGTTTCATTCTTGTTAAGGCCCATAACAAGAATTGTGGACATAAGAGGACTTTTAAGGAGTAACAAGAAGGGGACACTTTTAATAGATTTAATGTGTTGGATGACCTTAGTCAGCAGGAGGTGAATTCGGGTATGATGGCTCTTAATCAAGGTGTCTTGGAGACGGTTCAAGAGGGAAATATTTCTGACAAGCTTTAGAATATAGGGGATGTTGGTGCATTGCAAATGGAAAATGATCTTATTTTGGTAGATTCAGTGGTGCCTAAGGCCTTCACTGCTATGGAGAAGAGGGAGGGAAATCTCTCTTCCATTGGTGAAGCTGGGGTATAATTCAAAAAAAGGAAATAAGGCTTCTCCTTCTTTGGGGCTTCACCAGAAGAATCTTAAAAAATGGGTTGCTAAGAGGGCTTCCAAGGTTGGGAGAAAGAAGGACTTAGAGAAAATCAAGTTGATGGGGGAGACATTGGTGGATTTAGGATCTGTTAAGACTCTTGAATCATATTTTTCCAACCCTCAAAAATGATTATCCTCTCATGGAATGGAAAGGGGCTTGAATAGTGGCCCTCAACAAAAAATTGTTCGTAAATTGGTGAGAAATATTTCTCTTGATGTGTTTTTCATACAAGAAACTAAGTTGTCTATAGAGAATGTGTGGTTTGGTGCCTAAACTTTGGGGGCGGGGTCAATGCCAATGCATTGGTGCCCAAGGTAATGTAGGGGGTGTGGCTTGTTTATGGAATGCACTGAAGATTTAGCCTCTTTGGTGGATGTCTTCTAAGTCTTCCATTTCAGTGGTTGCTTCAAACCTGAAAACGAAAGAAACGATTCTTCTTTCCAACATCTATGCTCCTATCAATTTGCCTGGTAAGCAGTGCCTTTGGTCTCACATCCAATTTATTTGAAGCTTTGTTCCTCTTTATCCTTAGATTATTGTAGGTGATTTCAATGCCATTACTGATTTGGAGGAAAAGAGGGGTGGAACTTTGAGGTTGGAGCCTTCTGCTTTTCTTCTCTGTGATAATATTTTTGTATTGAGTCTTGTTGACATTAAGCCTAATAATGGTCAATTTAATTGGAACAATAGGAGACTGAGGGAGGATTGTATTATTGAGAGGCTTGACAAGTTCATAGTCTCTTATTTTTGGATTGGTGAATCTTGGTCTACTTGTTTTGAGATTCTATATTGGAGGGGCTTGGATTACTAGCCTATTAAATTATCTACTTTTTGGATCGTATTGCTCATTCACCCTCTTTCAAGTTTCAGCTTATGTGGTTGCAAGATTCCTCTCTACAGGTGCACGTGGTTGAATGGTGGCATTTGGGTAGACCTTCTTATGGTACCGCTACATATTCTTTCACCAAACAGTTGTAGTATGTGAAGTACCAGCTCAAAAGGTGGATGGGAAGTGTTTCAATAACATTTTCCATGCTAAGGTTGCTACTCGGGCTAGTTTGGATGCCATCACCTGTGAGATTGGGGAGTTTGGCATTTCTGAGGATTCTCTCAAGGAGGAGGCAAGGGCTTTGAAATATTTGGAGGAATGTGAGTTGTGTGAGGAGATTTATTGGAAACAAAAGGCTCGGGTTCAGTGGCTACAGGAGGGGGACAAAAAAACTGCCTTCTTTTTCAACTCAGTGAAGGCCAAGAGACATGGTAATTCGATCTCTTCTCTTGTGAATGATAGGGTGAATATTTAACCTCTTTGAGTGATATCTATAGAGAAGCATTGCAATTCTTTGCCTCCTTGTTTAGGGAGGAATCTCGGGATGTAGTGGGTGAAGAAAATCATGTTTTATCTTGTATCCCTTCTTTGGTTACTGTGGAAATGAATGAGCACCTCTTGGGTGATATTTTACTGGAGGAATTGGAGGCTACTATCTTTCAGATGAAGAAAAGGAAAGCTCTTGGTCTTGATGGCTTTCTAATTGAATTATGGGACATTGTAAATCTGGACTTATCAAAGGTGGTTCATGAATCTCAAAGGAACAAGAAGATGTTGAGGTTTATGAATTCTACCTTTTTGGCTCTCGTACCCAAATGTGAGGGAGAAAATCGGTTGAGTTTGTTTCGACCTATCTCTCTTTGAAATGTGGTCTATAGAATTATTTCCAAGCTAATTGTTGAGAGGGTAAAGCAGTGGCTCAACAAGCTTATTTCCAAGGAACAGGGTGGCTTCATGCGGACAAACAAATCTTGGATGGTATGGTCATTGCCACTAAAACTATTCACTCCATGGCGAACTCTAAAGAAAAAGCTAAGTTCATCAAGTTGGATATGGCTAAGGCTTATGATAGAGTTAAGTGGTCCTTCTTGCGCAAAGTTCTTAATGCTTTTGGTTTTGTTGAAGAGTGGGTTATGTGGGTTATGAGTTGTGTTACGACCACTTCCTTTTTAGTTTTGATAAATGGTGAATCATCTTCCTTATTTGGGGCTTCTAGAGGCCTTTGCCAAGGGGATCCTCTTTCTCCTTATTTATTCATTCTCTTGGTTGAAGGTTTGGGGAGGATGATTAAGAGCAATGTGGCATTAGGTCTTATCCAAGGTTAGGTTTGGGGCAATGGTTTACCTCCTTAGTCACACCTATAATTTGTTGATGATATTGCTTTGATGGGCATGACCAAGATCAGAGAGGTCACTAATTCGCACAAGGCTTTGGATATTTATCTGGCCGCATTTGGTAGATGATTAATGAGGATAAATCTTTCACTTTCTTCTTTAACTTATGATTAATACTCTAAGGCTCATTCAATAGAGGATTGCTCGTATTTTGAGGTTTTAGATTGGTTCTCTATCTTTGACTTATCTAGGCATTCCTATCTATTCTGGTACCCTCCCTAGGATCTCTTGTTAAAATATTCTTGACAAGTTTCGTGTGAAGATGAACCATTGGACTCATTTATGGCTCTCTTTTGCTAGTCGGGTTCAACTTCTTATGTCGGTGGTACAGGCTCTTCCCAATTATAGGTGTATGCTCCAAGTGGCTCTCGTTGGGTTTGTTAAGGATTTGGATTCCCTGGCCACATAATTTTTATGGGCTGGCAGCTTGTCGTCTTCTAAGTGGAACCTTGTGAAGTGGGATATTATTTGTAGTCTGAAGCAGTTTGGTGGCCTCGGGTTACAACTTTCGACACTGACTAGGTTGGCATTGTCTGCCAAGCTTTATTAGAGATGGTGTTTGGAATAGGATCATGTTTGGGCTAGGATTATATCTTACAAATATCTAAGTGGGATGCCGAAGGAGGAGATTCCTCGATATCCGCTTGTGGGGAAAGGTTCTATGATTTGGGAAATGCTTAAGAAAGGTGCTAAGTTGATTAAGGAGGGTTTGTTTTAGATATGCAATAGGGGTTTTGAGGCTCTCGTTTGGTTTGACTATTGGGACAAGTTTTCCCCTATTATTGTAACAACTCTGGTGTTCTTCTTGGTGAAATTTCCATTGTTTTCACCTTAAGTGAATAAATCATGATGCCATGACATAGAAATATAATTTTTTCTTCCAATAATGTAAATTACAGGCATAATTGAAATAACACAAATTCCAATATGTCATTGCATTCCAAATTAATTTTACAAATCTCCCCAAAACATAGATTTCATATTGAACAAAGATGTCATACAATATTCAATAGAGATTCCATTCTAATATAATAATTTCATAAATTACAATATTCCAAGAATGTACATAATTACAAACACAGCTCCATCGAGCTTCTTAACATAAGATATAGATGGTCCAGGAATCCACCTTTCAAAACCTTGGTCTTCTATCGCCTATTGAGGGGGAGAAGCATCACTCAAGCGCTTTTCTACCAACCACGGACTCATATGCTATCCCTCGCACATCTATCAATGATAGATGGCCCTACCCTTCAATGAAGGTATTGGTTGGGTAACCCCGTATGACATACCACTCTGAGCTTAGTGTTGTGCCTTACATGACTAGGATTTATAACCTACGCTAGGTACCCCTCATGCATTTAAATGGACACGGTGAACTGATAGTGGAGCCGCAAGGAATCACACTACTTTGACCAAAGTATTCTCACTCAGTACTTTAAGCGAAGGTCTACCATTCACTTACACTATAGCAAGCTCATTTTGACTTAAGGCCATTATATCTATGCTTAGGAAATCCCTCTCCATGGGCAAGTTATTCCCTGGGATAACCTATCTCTTTAACATAACCTAAGGTAACACAACTCATTAAGCAAAGTACTAGTTTCCTCCCTTTGTTGGATAGCAATCCCGAGAGTAACCTACTAGTTCCCTCCCTTCACTGGATAGCAATCCCAGGAGTAACCTACTAGCCATCTAGCATAAATAAATATCTAGCTATGAGTGTTCCTAAAGCTTGACTATGTTTGATCATATCTAGTATAATAACAATACCTATGATAAACATTCTCTCTTACCCATGTTTAATTATATCTAGTATAATAACAATACCTATGACAAACATCCTCTCCTATCATGGAGTAATAAAAAACATTACACAAATAGAGTAAATAGTTTCCACTTTTCTTTCAAAGCAAACATTACTTTTCCCTAAATGTGAGTAACTATAAAAGATCAGTTTAAACAATCAAGAAGCAACTCTTTCAAAACTCAAACAAGGGAAGAATATCCTCATTCTTGTGATAAGCTTTCCAATTGACTGGTTGCAAACACAACACTTCCAGAACAAAAACTAGCCTGTTTTCAATCGTCCAACGTAGTCTCAATAACCACTATCTCACAAGTTGGCAAATACTGCTCTCAAAATAAAAACAAACTCTTTCTAATGCTCAAAGCTCTTACTCACTGTAGGGGCGACCCTTTGGTGAAATGGTGGGGCTTCTTGCCTGTAGAGCCAACAACCAAGGTTCAAACCTCACGGGGTCGCTCTCTATTGCGTCAACAATGGAGTTTTTTGTTTACCCTCGTATTAAGGGGAGGCTCATTGGTGAATTGGTGGGGCTTCTTTCCTGTAGTGCCAACAACTAAGGCCCAAACCTTAATATTTTAACTTTGGGGGCAATGGGCCTAGCTCGATTGGCTAAAACATCTAGTTGCAAGCAAGAGGTCACAAGGTCTAGTCTCCCCACCATCCCCGTGGTACTAGAGGGCGTGTCGCACCAACACCATTGGTCACGTGAGAATAGTTTACCAAGCGCACTATAGTTTATATGGGGAAAATACTCGACCGATTCTTGCAGTCTAAAAAAAAAGCTCTTACTCACTGTAATAGTCAGAATAATACAAAAAGGGGTGTAAATAGAATGCAAAAACTTTGCTCAAGAAATAATGCGTAGAAGAATGTGTCCAAACAAATGAACTTACTCCACTATTTATACAGCAACTTGGAGATCCCAAAGCCTATAGAATAGGCATGAACTTTGATAGCAAATTACATGCACGACAACACATCTATCTTAGCTAAAAGGTGGTGAACATGTAAGCACATACTCAACTTAAACAGCTATAGATCAACCCTATTGATCAACATCAATTAGAGACTAATTCAAATCTCCACATTATAGAATTTGGTTTACATTTTAAAATGGACATCTACAAGTATAATGATCGAAGGTGGCGCTAAAGCTTCATATTCACATACAAAGTTGACGTGATTTCCTTTATATTTGAAACAGTCAACATCAACTTTGCAACACCAAGTTTATATTGACTAAGTTATGTTATGAGTCGATTCACTTATTAAATTGGTTTGACAAAGTTTTCGATATGTAAACATGCCTTTACAGCTATTGGTCAATGCAAAATATCATGGCACTTTTAGTTTACTAAGTCCACGGGTTCTCCACAAAAGGCGTCGACTTAGTCTCCATCCTCATATCGACTTAATGGTTGCTCATTATTTTGCAAATTACACACTCTTCATACATGGATAGTAAGAGTAGTATGCGACTAAAGAATACAGTCATAATTATAATATACTTCGGTCTTTATTACTTTGTATACTACATATATAAGTCAACATTTGTTAAGTTGACTAAGTCTTAGTTTATGCATTGCATAGTCTAATAATATTATGGCTTGCTATTTACATCTCTTCTCAAGCATTCCATGTATTCATCAATATGATATTACTTGCAACCTTGAATTCTCTGTACTGTGCTTGATATATAGCGCTATACTCTCTTCATTATTTTATAGCTAATTTAGAATAAAGCTTCTAAAGTTTTATGGACATAGTATTTATAATGTGCCATGCATTATTATTCAAGATGACCATTATATAAGGCATTGAATCTAACCTACTATTCCTATGTGTGCACGACATATTCAAATGCATGATATTAACCTCTTGAACACCTATACAAAGTACACAATCACTCTCTTTTATCGACCCAAGCATAAGCTTAAGTGGATCAGCCTCAACTTCTTTGTATATTATATATACAAATCGGTCAAGGTGTATATAGTTTGTACTATGTAAACTAAAGTAATCATAGATATACAATCACTCTCTTTTATCGACCCAAGCATAAGCTTAAGTGGATCAGCCTCAACTTCTTTGTATATTATATATACAAATCGGTCAAGGTGTATATAGTTTGTACTTAAGCATAAGCTTAAGTGGACCAGCCTCAACTTCTTTGTATATTATATATGTAAATCGGTCAAGGTGTATATATAGAGAAATGTTTAAAAATAAAGTAATCATTTAGATATATATTTATAATACATAATATACATATAGATATATATACACACTTCTATATGAGCATTAACACTTACGTGTGTATATATGTATTCTCATATATACACATAAAAAGAACTTCAATAATACCAACATATCTTTACTATATGCGCAAGATAATATTATGATATATATAACATCGATCATATATATATAAATATATACATACTCCTCTATGATCATGTATACATGTGTGTGTGTGTATATATATATATTAGGTTACTCTTTCTTATCCTATTCTCATCGATACACACATTCGCTAAGTATATTTATATATTCACACACACACACACATATATATATAATTGATCCTTTGTGTGAGTATGTTTGTAAGTATTTCTACTTACTCATACATGCATATGATTATGCTCTCAAACACAGATCAATGTATGTATATACTCATATACATGCATACTTTTGATGTAGATATGTAAAGAAAGAAAGCTCAAAGACACATAACACCATAATAACATTCATATACATATATGCATATCTATACATATGTCAGCGTACTCATATGGACATCCCATTATATCAATTATATGCATATGCCAACATATGTATATATATGCATGTATGCATATATCCCAACACTCATTCAACCACACAAAAAAGCACAATAACATGAGGAAGGAATCTCAAGCTCAAATAGATAACATCACCCTATAATGCACTCAATACTAAACAAGACCCTTACTAATGAAAACACATCAAACTAAGGTGACTTATCTACTTCCCACATAATAACCCAACTCAATTAATCTACTGTGAGTGTGTGAATAAGCTCAGATAGGTTACACTATTGGTTACCTGACCAAGACCTTCTCCTGAGTGATACTTCCCCTTCGTCTAGAGGAATTGAACATATACCTGCAACCACTAACACATGCACATGAAATTCAGTTGTTCACAAAATATTCAGTACCCATAATAAATCTCCAAAGTTATAATATCAATTCAATATTCATCCAATCACATAAATGCATTCCTTCATATGATATTAAATGAGATAGCATTCATTTGGAGATCAAGGAGATTGGATGGCATAGAGGGTGAGGTAGGCATGAGGCGGGTCTATGCAAGCCTGTGACTTGTGAATGGTCGCGACCTGCATGCCATTTACTTCCTTTGAATGCGATTTTCCCTATTTGATCTGAATTTGGAGGTTTGTGAGTGCCTCAGGGTGGGGTTTTTTGTTGTGAGCAGGGTGTGATTTTTGGCTGGGACAGTGGGTTTGGTGCTGGGTGTCGGTGTTGTTTGGTGTGGGGGTAAGTTTTTTTTTTGGGGGGGGGGGAGCTTTTCTTTATCTGGTTCGTTGTTGGTTTATCTGCCCATTCTTTTAGCTGGTTGATGGTGTTTGGTTTGGGAGGAGATTTATATTTTCCCTTCTTTGTTTGGCTCAGGGAGAGGCATCGGGGGTTAAATCCCCTTTGGATTTTTGTGTTGCAATTGGGGTGTAATCTCCAAATCATTCAACGAAGGTCTTTGATAACAAGTTGTTTGCAAATTATTCAAGGAATGGTAGATTTTTTCCGCCTAGTGGTCTGCGTATTCTGAGAATTAATGGTTGTCTGGAATGATCCAAGGATAGACCGGTGCTAGTAATTCAACCAAAATTGATTGTGGAGGATATCAAGTATTTCTCGAAGCATGCGTTGCTTTGAAAATTCTTGGGAATGAGAGTTTCAATCCAATTTTTGGAGTCATGGGCTCATTGAACCTGGTCTCTGGAGGGTGAGATGGAAATTATGTTGTTGGAAAACAGTTACTTCATGGTGAATTTTAAATGCATGGTGGACCACAATAGAGTTTTGGAAGGTGGGCCTTATTTTCACAATCCGATTGGTTTATTTATTAAACCTTGGCATGCAGGGTTTGATCCTTCAGAGTAGCTCCCGAATTGGGTTCCGATGTGGGTGTGTCTTCCTAGATTTCCTGTTGAATGTTGATGCAATGACATATTGCATAGGGTTGCTTTGCTACTGGGGAAACTAGTAGGTCCTTCTTAGCAGTCTCAAGCTAGAAAAGTAAAGACATTTTCTCGCATTTGTGTTGAGATGGATTTAAATAACCCTCTTCCAAATTCTTTGGAAATTCGTGTGAACTCATATTCTTGGGTGCAACAACTAGATTATGAGACATTGCCTTTTTGGTGCCGTCTATGTCATGAATATGGCCATCTGTAGAGAAGATGCCCGAAGTCTATATCTTCTGAGTCTCAGACTACTCAACTGCCCCGCAACCCTCCTAAGGTCGACAAAGGCAAGGACCCTATTCTTGGTGTGGCTGCTAGTGCAGAGGGTTTTATGTCGGTTAAGGCTCATAATAGGAATATGGGTCAAAAGAGGACTCTAAAGGAGCATCTGGAAGGTTATACCTTTAATAGGTTTGAGGTTTTGGATGATCTTAGTCAGCAGGAGGTGAATCCAGGTATGATGATCTTGGATCAATGTGCTTTGGAAATGGTTCAGGAGGGAATTATTTCAAAGTATAACTAGACTTCTCAGGAGGCCGGTACTTTGTAAATGGAAATGAATCTTAGTCTGGTGCTTCAAGGGAGGTCTGAGACTATTGCATATGTGAAAATGGGGGAGGGAGAGATATCTACTCCATCGATGAAAGTGGGGAATGATTCAACAAAAGGCAATAAGGCTTCTCCTTTGTTGGGACTTCTTCAAAAAGATCAAAAGAAAGGGGCTCTCAAGAAGTCTTCTAAAGTTGGGAGAAAGAAGGATTTAGAAAAGATGAAGATGATGGGGGAGACATTAGTGGAGTCTGGATATGTTAAGACCCTAGATTCCCATTTTTCTAATCCTCCAAAATGACCATCCTCTCTTGGAATGTAAAGGGCTTGAACAGTGGCCCTTTACAAAAAGTTGTTCATGAATTGGTGATAACTCATTCTCCTGATGTTCTTTTTTTACACGAGACTAAGTTATCTATTGCAAGTATGGTTGGGTTGTTGTCTTAGTTGTGGGGGTGGATTGACTACCAGTGTATTGGGGCTCAGGGTAATACAGGGGGTGTGGCTTGTTTGTGGAACCCATTGAAGATTCGTCCTCTCTGGTGGGTTTCCTCCAAGTCTTCTATCTCTATGGTTGCTTCAAGTTTGGAGCCGAGAGAAACCATTCTTCTTTCAAACATCTATGCACCTACTGATTTTCCTGGTAAGTAGTTATTGTGGTCTCATTAATTTTATTTGGAGCCTTGCTCCTTTTTTCCTTTAGATTATTGCAGGTGATTTCAATGCCATTATTGAGTTGGATGAGAAGAAGGTTGGTACTGTGAGAGTGGAACCTTCTGCCTTCCTTCTTTATGATAGCATATCTACCTTGAATCTAGTTGATAGTAAGCCCCATAATCGTCAGTTTACTTGGAACAATAGGAGAATGGGAGATAATAGCATAGCAGTGAGATTTGATCATTTTTTGGTTTCTTGTTCTTGGATTGGTGGATTGTGGTCTTCTTGCTATGATATTTTGGACTGGCAGGGCTCAAATCACTAGCCTATTAAGTTACATGCTACGTTGGCTCGTGTTTCTCGGTTCCCGTCTTTTAAGTTTCAACTTAGGTGGTTAAGAGATTCTTCTTTGCAGGTGCATATAACTGAATGGTGGAGGATGGGAAGACCGACTCATGGGACTACTATGCATTCTTTTTCCAAATTGTTGCAATTTGTGAAATTTTAGCTCAAATGGTGGAACAAGCAGTGTTTTGGAAATATTTTTCATGCTTAGATTGTTGCTCAAGCTGACTTGGATGTCATTACTCAGGAGATAAGGGAATTTGGCCTTTCAGATGATTTACTCAGGGAGGAGGGAAGGGCTTTGAAAGCTTTGGAGGAGTGTGAGCTACATGAGGAAATTTATTGGAAACAAAAGGCTCGAGTAGAGTGGTTAGAAGAGGGGGACAAAACCACTGATTTCTTCTTCAATTCAGTGAAAGCTAGGAGACATGATAATTCTATGCCTTTTCTTGTGAATGATAGGGGTAAGTATTTATCTTCTTGGTAGAACATGTCTAGAGAAGCTTCACAATTATTTGTTTCTTTATTTAGAAAGGATTCTTAGGATGGTTTGGCAAAAGAAAACCAAGTTTTGTCTTGCATCCCCTCTTTGGTCACTAGGGAGATGAATGAGCATATTTTGGGTGATATCTCGCTAGAGGAATTGAAGGCTACTATTTTCTAGATGAAGAAAGGGAAAGGCCCGGGTCCTAATGGATTCCTAATTGAATTTTATCAAGAATTTTGGGATATCATTAAGCTGGACCTCTTGGAAGTGGTTCGTGAGTCTTAGAGGAACAAATAGCTGTTGTGGGATTTGAACTCTACCTTCCTTGCTCTCATTCCCAAATGTGAGGGGGCGGATCGACTGAGTCAATTTTGACCTATTTCCCTTTGTAATGTTGTTTATTAAATCATCTCCAAGTTGATTATTGAAAGGATGAAGGGATGGCTTTGATGGCTTATCTCTGAGGAACAAAGTGTTTTTGTGGAAGGTCATCAAATTTTGGATGGGTGGTCATTGCTACTGAAACCATCCATTCTATGGCAACATCAAAAGAAAAGGTTATCTTCATCAAGCTAGATATAGCAAAGGCCTATGATAGACTTAAGTGTTCCTTACAAAAAATTCTTAGTGCTTTTGGTTTTGTTGAAGGGTGGGTCCAGTGGGTTATGTCCTGTGTTACCTCCACTTCTTTCTCAGTGTTGATAAATGAGGAGCCTTCTTCTCTTTTTTGTGCTTCTAGAGGCCTTCATCAAGGAGATCCTCTCTTTCCTTATCTATTTATTCTTCTTGTTGAAGGTCTGGGGAGATTGGTGAAACATAATGTTGAGTTGGGTCTCATTCAAGGTCGAGTGTGGGGAAATGGTTTGCCTCAGTCTCATTTGTATTTTGTGGATGATACTGCTTTTATGGGTATAGCTAATATCAGAGAAGCCATGAATTTGCGCAAGACTTTGGATATTTATCTGATTCCTTCTGGTCAAAGGATCAATGAAGATAAATCTTCAATCTTTTTCTTCAATACTCTGCGGCTTATTCAACAAAGGATTGCTTGTATCTTGAGGTTTCAAATTGGGTTGCTCCCTTAATTTATCTTGGCATTCCTATCTCTCCTAGTAGCTTCCCTAGGGAGTCATGGCAAAATATTATGAACAAGTTTCGTTCAAAGGTTAATCATTGGACTCATAGATGGTTGTCCTTTGCTAGGCATGTTCAGCTACTTAAATCATTGGTGCAGGATCTCCCTATCTATAGGTGTATGCTCTAGGTGGCTCCGATCGAGTTTGTGAAGGATTTAGATTCTTTGTCTAGACAATTCTTATGGGCGGGCAACTTGTCCTCTGCCAAGTGGAGTCTAGTGAAGTGGGATATTGTGTGTAGTATGAAGTAGTTTGGGGGTCTTGGATTGCGGTAGACGACTTGGACTGGGTTGGTGTTGGTTGCAAAGCTTTATTGGAGGTGGTGTGTGGAGTAGGACCATATCTGGGCTAGGATTTTATCTCACAAGTACCTTCTCGGGGTTCTGTAGGAGGAGATTCCCAAGTATCCTCTGGTGGGGAAAGGTTTTGTGATTTGAGAAACACTTAAGAAAGGGGTTGCTCTAATAAAGGAAGGCTTGTTTTGGATATGTAATAGGGGGTTGAGGGCCTCTTTTTGTTAGATTATTGGGATGGTTTTCCTTCCATTTTGTGCCAATATCCTAATTTTCTAACTCTTTGTCGGCGCTTTCAGGAGGCTGGTTGGTCAAGGGTGATTGATTTTAAGACTTTTTTCCTTGTGGGTAGATGGAGGTGGCTAGGTGGAAGGATCTTGGTGATTGTCCTGTGGTTGGGTTGGAGGAGCATTGTGTTGAGCTTCAAAATATCTTGGTTGGTAGACAGTGCAAATCCCTTAGGGATAAGGATTTACTTGCTTGGAGCCCAAATCTGAAGGGTGTTTTCATTGTGGCTAGAGGATATCAGGAGTTACTGGCTTGTAAGTTTGATGGGGTGGAGGTTCCTTGGTGGAAATATGTGTGGAACAAATTTTCATGGCCAAAGTGTAATTGTTTTGTGTGGACTCTTGCTTGGAATAGATGTTTGACTTGGGATAATCTTCAGAAGCAGGGATTCCAAGGTCCCTCTATTTGTGTTATGTGCGGTTGCAGTGAGGAGGATTCTTCCCACCTATTTTCTTGATGTTCTTATTCTATGTTGCTTTGGCATTTTTGGTGGGATGTTTGGAAGCATCCATATGTTCATGATTCTTCCCTTGTTGAGTTATGGAGTAGTCTAGGAAGATCTCCTTCCCAGGCCCCTTTTCTCTAGATTATGTGGTGCATTGGTCCTAATTTCATCCTTTGACAAATTTGATTAGAAAGGAATTGTAGGATCTTTCATGGGGATAGGCTAATAGTTCAACAGGTTTCACACAAGATTGTTGGTATGATCCAAGAGATGGTGGAAGCCAAATGTGAGGTGACTTTTCCTTTAGAAGGGAGTGATGATGAGATTGTGAATAGATTGGGCTTACAGGGGTTGACCCCTGTCTCTACTTGTGTTAGAAGAGGTAGGCGGTCAAAAAAGAAGGTTCAAAGGGTTGGAAGATGGTTGCCTCCTTTGGTGGATGTTTTGAAGATCAATACAGATGGCTCCTCTAGGAGTAATCTTGGGCCTGCTGGGATTGGTGGAGTTAGAAGAGATGATTCTATTTCGGTTATTTTTTTCTTCTCCATTCACAAAGGACAAAATTCTAAGCAAAAATGCATTTTGGGCCCTCCAACAAATTCAAGGGGTTCGCTCGAACTAATTGGTTCGAGTAAACCAATAAATAGGTTCAAGCAAACCATAGGGTTCGAGTGAACCCCAGAGTTCACTCAAACCCCAAATTAGGTTTTAAAAAAATAAATCATTGTTTGTGTTGGTCATTTTCATCTGCATGTGCTCGACGAACTTTTGGGTGAACCTGGGCTGCGAACTCACCACCCTAAAGTGCATCACCTTCCAGTGGTGTCCTCCACAATGCATCACCCTCCAGCTCGGCGTCCTCCACAGGTTGGTTTTATGCTTCCCCATTTCACATTCATGGTTGTGTGTGCAGTGAATTGAATTGCATTTGCTTGAAAATTTCTAAACCCTAAATAAAACAAATCCATTTTGTGTGTATCCTTTAATCATGACATTCTATGAGACCAAATTTCTTGCTCGAATACCATCTTCAAACATTTCATTTGCCTTGTCAATGCTTCCACATTTTGCACATGTCCATACCTTGTTCAAAAGCTCCCATTTTGGCACAAGTAGGGCAGAGGTTGTGGAATTTGGCTTTACAACTACCAATTGCATTTGCTTGAAAGTTTTTAAATCCTTTTCAACAAACCCATTTATTCATAATTTGGCTCTGCCAATTGCATTTGTTCTATCCTTTATGCTTTGATGGATGTCCATACCCTGTTCCAAAGCTCCCATTCGACACAGGCTTTGAGGATGCAGACAAAGGTTGTAGAATCTGGCTTTATACCTACCAACTACATTTGCTTTAAAGTTTCTAAAGTATTTTCAACAAATCCATTTTGTGAATATCATGCACTTAGGGCATTCCATGAGACTGCATTTCTTAGAGGCATTCTATCAAATAGTTTATGTGCCTTATCTATGCTTCCTTATTTTGACCAAAGCATTTCCAGACCTATTGTATATGTGTCCTTAATCACCCTCGCATTACACTTTGATGGATTTCCATACCCTGTTCCAAAGCTCCCATTTTGGCACATGCAGGGAGGATGTTGGCAAAGGTTGTGAAATTTGGCTTTACACTTGCCAATTGCATTTTCTTGAATGTTTCTAAACCCTTTTCAACAAATCCATTTTGTGCATATCCTTCAAACAATTCACTTGCCTTGTCAATTCTTCCACATTTCACATACATGTCTACTAGGTAAAATGCACAAAATTCCTCTAACCTTTAAAATATGATGGATGTCCATACCCTCTTCAAATTTTTTAAAGAAAAGTATCTAAACACTTCAAAAATTAGAATGAAAATTTGAGTAAAATCTATTTATATTTCAGACAACACTTGTTTTAAAAGTAATACAAACAATTTTCATGTTGTACATATGTAACTTTTATTTTGATTCTTGTCTCTATTAAATGAATACATGAACTTATGTTTACTATTAGAATCATCTCCTTTATGTTGTATTTCTTTCAGAGAGATAATTAAGGGTTATTTTCCTCCCCATTCTCATGTTTAAAATTGAATTATTAGCTTGTTTTTAGAGAATACCATAAATATTTCATAGATGATAATAGGGAATTTGATTGTCTTAAACGGTTATTAAGTAGGATCATATACGAAGGCCATAATCATTAGTGTTATCACTAAGTTTCATTTTGTGTTTCTTACTAATTAGAATATTAGCTTATTATTTGGTTCAACCAAACCAATTTAACTTGGGGCATTAATAATAATTTAGGCCAAAAGTTTCAACCAAACCTTTGGAAATCAAGATAGTTTGAGAACAAGAATTAGAATGTGTACATGAATATTAACATCTTAACATCAATATTGAACAAAGATTCTTGATCCAACAAACTAGATTTCCTGTTAGTGCAAGTAATTAAGCATCTTTCCCACAATGATCACAATAACTAGTAGGATTTACTTTTTAGCACTTTCCTTCTTTATCTCAAGTGGATATAGCTCCAATTTTTTTTGAGGACCTGATAGAGAAATTTGAGCAAGTACACATTATTCAAGCTCATGAAGATGGAAGAAAGAAACAAATTATAATAAAACTTAAACTAAACAACAAACATTTTAAAAACATAATATTTGACCTCAAAATCATTTATACCTAAGAGAGTTTGAGAAGAATTTGGGAAGCCAATAGCCTATGATACTCCTTTAACATTGATCTTGTGGATGGTGCTGCCATTTGTAGGGTTGGAATTTGGAGAAAGATTGAAGTTAATTTAATGAGAATCAAGAAAAAAGTAGACTTTGAAGTAATAGAGATGAAGGAACTCTTTAATACCTTCAACATTTTACTAAATTTAGAATGGTTTTTAAACTATAATGGGACAATTAACTCCTATAAAGAATAAATATCATTCTTTGACAAATTTTTTAATACATATACCCCTATACATTGATATGAGTAAGGCATACATAAAGAAGATAACATAAGAAAAAAATGGAGAAGAAGAATTGAAAGCACTACATTCTTTAAGAATAATAGTCTAAGACACCATGCATGAGGCTAACTCAAGAGGATAAATTATCATACTTGATATCAATAGTTACAACATCGATAATGAATATGCTATGGAAGAATGGGTTTGGGATGAGCTAGAAGTAAGATCTAGAAAGATACTAGATGTGAGGAGAATCCTGAAACTTAAGAAAAGTTAAAAAAAAATCCACTCAAGATATAATTTCAAATGATGAAAACCCACCACATAATACAAAAGGAAACTATAAAAAGAGACAACATCCTAAAAGTCAAAACAATTTAACCGCATTTCACATGAAATTTCTCATATTAATCTTCCTTGGTATTCTAGGGTGGGAATTTTTTTAACATTTATATAATACATGGAAAAATTATTTAAGAAATAAAATTTGAGATTAAATCTCTTGAAGATACTTTGTAGCATGACAAGATGGTGGTACACCCACAAACCTAATATCCCAATTGGGAAGAAATTTTTGGTCCTTATAAGAACCAAGTACTTATCAAAAGGATACTATAAACCCAATCTAAAATATTGTGGCAACATGAAACTTGAAATAAACCTTCAAATTTGCATTACGGAATGGACAAATAGAAGAGAATATGATGAAAGGCTATATACCCAACTTTTATATTGGACATTAGATCACCTATTGCGAAAAAAAGGTATATTAACTAAGAAAAGAGAGGAGGAACCAACAATTGGATGATGGGACAAAATAATTTTGTAAGAAAATTGCATTCCATGATATTGACAAGCTAATCCACAATGTACTAAAACGAAGCACATTATCGTATCTCTAGTAGAAATAGTCCTTCACAAAGAACATTAGACTATATTGCCAAAGGAGACAAGCATTTGGAACTTGATAAAGTGGATGGATAAGGTTGAAACACCACAGTAGAAGTTAAGTGGTGCCTATAAGAATAAATTATGGAATCCAAAGGAGAAGAAAATCCTCAAAACTTAAAAAAATATAAGTTGAAGAAGGGGAAAACGAAATAGCCACTACTAATGCACTAAAAAAATAAATATTTCAACATGAACCATTGAGGACTTGAGAACAAAATATAATTTTGGAAGGAACCCTAAGATGGAAAAAATTGGAGATTAATGGGATGAAAGATAAGTGATGCAAGTGGAAAATTTAAAAAAATATGAAGATCTTTTTCCTAGAATATTTACTAACCTAAAAGGTATAAAAGAAGAGGTAGGAACCATGCAGATAGAACTAAAAGAAGGATCCAAACCATAAAGGAAAATAAAATATTAACTTAAAACCTCAATGTCAAAACAAGAGCTGAGATAAAATTAGATAAAATGTTAGTAGGAGGAATGATCAAAAAATTTGAAGATACCCATGGTAGATGAGACCAAACAAAGAAAACACATTTTCTTCATCTATGATATCCATGATGTTGACCATTGCCTTTTTACTACCTATAGACTTATGAAATATCATTTTATCCCTATTCCTCCCACTACTTCCCCTTTTCCACTTGTTGTTACTATGGAGGCCACTACCATTCTAGAGGCCTCTTTCATACCTATAGAATCTCCTATTCCCACTATAACTAATACACTTTCACCTTCTTTTGATGAGAATTTATTTCAATCCACTATTGACATTCTGTTTATAATTATATCATCCTTCAAACACTTTCCCTCTATAAAATTTTATGTTAAATTATTCCATAAATAATTTCTTAATCTACACCATTATTTAACATGATCGTGCTTTCCTACAACCATATAAAATTATAGATTTTTAAAGAAATTCAATGCATAATTTGCTAGTTTCAACTTCGGATAGGAAAAATTTATTCTTTAAAACATTAAGAAAATTCATTTGAAATTATACCTCTATGTGCTAAAATCATTGTTCTACCCTCTCTACATCTCCTACAAATGAAAATATCTCAACTATTGATTTAGAACCATCAAGGTGTGTTTGGTAAACTAGAATTACCATGGAAATTTTCCTCTACTATATATTGGGTTGTTCCCTTACTCTGCAATGAGCATAACTTATCTAAGAGACACTTTATTAAGCATTATGTCATCTCATTGGTTGAGATAATATTGCACCTTTAGTATCAAGCTTGAGGAATCTTACATTATATCCATGCTTATGGCTTTGTTTGGGAAGATAAATTATCTTTTTGACAAGGAACAAAATTCCAAAATTTCTCTATGTTGCATACCTATACATTAAATAACAACAAACTCCACAATGAAATAAATTGTTTGATTACCACTTGATTCATTTAAACTACCCGATAGTTATTCCATACACAAGTAACAAATGGAACAATCAAGAACACCTATTTCAATAGTAAAGCCTTAGTATCTAAGTGAATCCAATATTTATAATTTAAAGAAACATCACATAGTTCCATTGCATTGATTTTTAGGGCTCATAAATATAATCTTTGTTGGATAGGATCCCTTGAATATTGGCCACCTCCTAGACTATTGCATGTAGTCACTCCTCCACCTCTTCAATAGTTTCTAAAGATGCCAAACATTAAAATTCAAACTTATAATGCGAAAAAAAGCATCTATAGACATGGGACAAATTATTAAAATTAATTTTGAATCCTCCTTATGTTTCTCTCCAATTATTAAATCATTCATGCTATAAATCCCCTGATTTGAAAAGAAACATGTTGTCTTGTTTCCTTCATGGTAGCAACATAGTTAGAGAATAATTTTGGTGAATCAAGGATTTCCCATGCCTCATATAGTATGATGTTTTTCTTATAATTGATCAATTATATTTTCATGATGCTAAATATAGTTTCTATTGAATATCCTTCAATAATGACTAAATTGATTTTAGATGACCACCAATGTTAAGTAATGATGATTTCCCTTTATTACTAGTTCTAGGAAATAAATCTTAGATGCAACCTTTATCAATATTTTTTAAGTCTTTAATGGTACATTTTGTACTAGAGTGCCCTAGGTTTCCCCTTAAAGAACCATCAAAATTAAACTTTCACCTGGTTTCTTATGGGGGAATCCATCTAATATGATCTCTAGAAGGGTGATATTTGAACCTAAGAATTATAAATTGACAAATACATTAAATTAAATAAGTAAAATGTTTAGAAAATTAAATAAAATAGTGAAAATGTTTTGATTATGAAAAACTATGATAGATTTTGAATGTTTTTTGTTAATGGTATGAAAATATTATTGATGATTAGATGAATTATTTGAACTACTGAATGATCTATTTGTCATCCCAAGTAGCATTCAAATTACTAGTGATATTATCTTATATAAATCTAATCTAAGATGCATACTTTATATGTGTGCAACCTATAGGTTCAATATATATGTATCATGTTCACACTTGTAAATTTATTTAGAACTGTTTTAGATTATGTTTTGTGTGCAATCTAGTAATTCGTGTTTTGATTATGAAAAACTATGATAGATGTTGAATGTTTTTTTGTTAATGGTATGAAAATATTATTGATGATTAGATGAATTATTTGAACTAGTGAATGCTCTATTTGTCATCCCAAGTAGCATTAATTACTAGTTATATTATCTTGCATATATAAATCTAATCTAAGATGCATATTTTATATGTGTGCAACCTATAGGTTCAATATATATATATCATGTGCATTGTAAATTTATTTAGAATTGTTTTAGATTTCTATTCCCTAGATCTAGATATATTATTTACAAAGGTCTCATTGCTCCTTTAGGTGTACATACATATAACATGGAAAATGCATATGTTCCACCTTTGAAAACACCGTTTTCAAATACTACTAGTGAGATTAGGAGACTGAGAGACTCATTAGCAAATGGTACAAACACAGGCATATATTCAGAAGTTTGCATGTCCACATTACAAAGCTTAGAAAAACTAAGAGATGAAATTGGGCATACTAGTGCATATTCCCCTGATAGAGTAGGTACTATTCTTTCCCACATGCGGGAAGAAGTACATGGTGAGGTTCCCTATAAATAAATAAATGATGTGACCAAAGATATGATTAAAAACACTTGTTTTCCATTCTATCAAAATAGATGTAAGGTGAGGGGATACCGGGTCACCAAATGTGTGAATCGTGCTATGGCCCCATTGATCTATCCATGATTTCTTGCAGCACATGGTCAATATCCAAACAATGACCAGATTCCATTATATTTTGTTCAACAGTTGTATGTTGAGGTCCATTTGGGCCTCAAATTCAACTACCTAGACATTCCACCATATGCTGGTTAGGGGAGTGGAAGGATTGTCGATAGGCCCACCTATCATTGTGCAAATAGACTAGCCCTAGTGTTTAGGGAATTGGTTGGTGGAAGGTCTCTTGCTCTCACCCCAAATCTGGCCCCCTTAGCAGATCAGGTTGTCGTTGCTTCCCAAAAGGAAGCAATTGACAATGTAGGTGACATTGCAACTGCCACCACTAGGATATATACTAATTGTGTGGATCAGTATTTGATGTCTAGACATTCACGATCCACACCATTTGCAACACAACACAACATCATGGATCCTTTTACAGCGGTGGGCATCCCTACACCCACACAAATCGATGGACTTACATGAGATATGGCATGCAAGACTATGCATTGTTTGGCTGAGGACCTCTTGGAGTCATATGCCTTCATTGGATGAGACTATGGGATCACTATAGAGCATGTCAAAGGTAATTTGGCTTAGGATTTCATTCACATCTAGGATCCCATCACTCTCAGCCCAACACTAGTGCACATCGAGATCCACCTACAGATTATTCAACTGCTGCATAGACTATGGGTTTTATGGATTTGTTGACATACAGTCCTGGTTTGTCACCACCGATGTCATCTTAGCTGCATAGTCCCCCTCACTCATCATTTATAACATGACATGCAATGGATTAGATGGATGTAGATGTTGACTCATCGCTTGAGTGTATGGTTGATTTGGTGGAGACAACCATTGCAGAGGACTTAGATCATTCAATATTAGATGATGTGCATGTGCATATTTCAATTCTTTTTTTAATTATTTTTAAATTTTAGTTTTAACTAGATATTCATGTACTAATATATATGTATATATATTGTAGATGGACATACCTCATATTACTCCTAGCCTTGGTTCAAATCGTGTACGTCGACATGAATCTGTGAATGATTCTATTGCCAGTGGACATGTGAGTTTTAAATTTTTATATATACACATGTATGTGTACATGCATGTATGCATAGATCTAGATAGATATTTAAAAATGCATGTACATTCTTAAATAACTTTATTAAAATTTATAATATATTATATGTATTTAACACATTGTGTACACAATTTTATCTGCAAGGCTCAACACATATATCAGAGCGAGGTTCTCATTCAGATGATTGTTCGACTAGGATTCGACATTCATATTAGGCTTTGCACTAAATTTATGATCTCTACTACATTTTCTTATATGATGATCTCTAGTAGTCGACATTTGATGATCTCTAACTTACATTTGCTTGTATGATATACATACACATTTTCTTATGTTTATATGTTTATTTTCATTCAATCTACGTGCATGTACCTCTTTTCTTATAACATGTTTATGTTTATACATTGAATCTATCTACATGTACATGTGTTTTTTTATGTTTAAATGTTTATTCATTAATAGATACATGTGTATGTATGTACATGTTTACACTCAATAACGTGTTTATACAAATTTTAAATCTATATTTAGAGAACTCATGCTCACGTATTTATGATTTATATATGTTAAAGACATGTTAAATGTGCATTAAATAAGAGTAATATGTTAATGAATAAATATATTATAAGCTAAATAAATGTATATAGAAAAAATTCTTTGATAATTTGAGAAGTAGGGGTGTAAAATTATTTCATAATTAATTTCTTAATCTACACCATTATTTAACATAATTGTGTTTTCCTACAAACATATAAAACTATAGATTTTTAAAGAAATTCAATGCATAATTTGCTAGTTTCAACTTAGGACAGGAAAAATTTATTCTTTGAAACATTAATAAAATTCAATTGAAATTATACCTCTATGTGCTCAAATCATTCTTCTACCCTCTCTACATCTCCTCCAAATGAAAATACCTCAACTATTGATTTAGAACCATCAAGGTGTGTTTGGTAAACTAGAATGACCATGGAAATTTTCCTCTACTATATATTGGGTTGTTCCCTTACTCTACAATGAGCATAACTTATCTAAGAGACACTTTATTAAGAACTATGTTATCTCATTGGTTGAGATAATCTTGCACCTTTAGTACCAAGCTTGAGGAATCTTACATTTATATCCATGCTTATGGTTTTCTTTGGGAAAATATTTATTTTGACAAGGAATATAATTCTAAAATTTCTCTATGTTGCATACCTATACATTAAATAACAACAAACTCCACAATGAAATAACTCATTTGATTACCACTTGATTCATTTAAACTAGGATAGGTATTCCATACACTAGAATGCATTTTGATTATAATTTTTTTTCCATATGCATATGAATACAAGATTATTTTTCATTATTCCATATCAAATTGCAAGATTAATTCGTATTTATATCACTTGGAGAGCAGATTTTGGAGAAGATATTTTTGCACATTTATCAAGGAGGTAGATTTTGGAGAGGAGATTTTAGCACTTTTATCAATGAGGGCGAATTTTGGAGAAGACCATTTTTATAAATCAAGGCAAATTTTGGAGGAGAATTTACCTTTGGTAGAGGATTAATTTTGAGTCATCTTTAACTTGAAAAAGAAAATGGGACAACAAAGAAAAAGGAAAAATAAGGCTCGACAAAAATTATCAAAAGAAGAAGAACAAAGGAGGCGCAAACAAAACTTGGAAAATTATCATAGAAAGAAAAAAGGTACATGCTTATTTCTTCTCTCTCTCTCTCTCTTGTGTGTGTTTAAGACTTTTATTAACACCTCAATTTTTTCCTTATAATATTTGATTTTATTTGTTCAAATCCACTTACATAGCTCATAGTTTCTCACTTTCTTTGCTTGCATGTAAATTCAAACAACAAGTAGGAAATTCTCAAGTTGAAGTCGAGCCAAATCTAGATATTGGATCAAATGAATTTGCTGAAGAACACATGGACCTTGAAGATAGGAAGGAGGCCCAAGTTCAAAAAATGCATGTTGGAGAGGGGTCAGGATCACTTCTTTCAACTGGTATGGATGAGCATATAAAACTAGTTGAAACTTCTCCCACTTTATATGCTTGCATGTAAATTCATGTATCCAAATTCCAAAACCTAGTGACTTGAAAATTCATTTTGCCATTTCCTTAAATTGATTCCATTTCCAATTGTATTTGTTCCATGGAATTTTTCTTAAGTTCAAGAATCAAGATTGATGTCATTTGAAAGTTCTACTCCACTTATAACATTATGGACCTCTCACTTTTTTTGCTTGCATACATAAACTCCACTTATATAGCATTATCTCTCACTTTCTTTGCAAAATATTTTGTGACATGTAGAAAGGGCTCAACAAGCAAGAAGTTCTCATGTTGAAGTCGAGCCAAATCTAGTTATTGGATCAAATGAATCCACTGAAGAACAAATGCACCTTGAAGATAGGGAGGAGGCCCAAGTTCAAATAATGCATGTTGGAGAGGGGTCGGGATCACTTCCTTCTACTGGTATGGATGAGCATATAAAACTAGTTCAAACTTCTCTCACTTTCTTTGCTTTCATGTAAATTCATGTATCCAATTTCCAAAACCTGGTGACTTTGAAAATTCATTTTTCCATTTCCTTAAATTGATTCCAGTTCCAATTGTATTTGTTCCATGGAATTTTTTGTAAGTTCAAGAATCAAGATTGATGGCATTTGAAAGTTCTACTCCACTTATATAGCATCATGTCTCTCTCTTTTTTTCTTGAATACATAAACTCCACTTATATAGCATCATATCTCACTTTCTTTGTAAAATATTTTGTGACATGTAGAAAGGGCTCAACAAGCAGGAAGTTCTCATGCCGAAGTTGAGCCAAATCTACATATTGGATCAAATGAATCTGTTGAAGAACACATGCACCTTGAAGATAGGGAGGAGGCCCAAGTTCAAACAATGCATGTTGAAGAGGGGTTGGGATCACTTCCTTCTACTGGTATGGATGAGCATATAAAACTAGTTGAAAAGGTGAGGAAACAATTTTTTATAAAAATTTAGATCATTTACTTGAGATGGATATGGAGAAACTCAAATGTTATGTTGACCAACTTGTAAATAAGAGTAAGATGTCAATGACTAAATCTATAAATGGAATAATCATTGATCATTTTAGTCATCTTGAAACACTTGAAAAAACCCAATTGTTATCACATTTACTTCTTCGTAATGAGCTGAAAGAGTCATTACAATTGTTGGGTGTGCATTCGGTATCAAATAAGAAGAAACACATGGCATTACAAAAATATATTGTTGAAAATGTTAAAAAGGGTTTAGATTCCATTGGGAAAGGATCTCGATCAGTGGATAAAGCCACTACAAGAAGAGTGATGTTGACATCTATTATAAATCAAGATATAGCAAGAAAAAGAAAAATGTCTGCACTTTTGACTAAAATTGGTTATAGTAGAACCACACTAATAAAATATGAGAAAAAGAGAGTTTTTGGATGATAGTTCAAAAGGAAACTGGAAAATTATGTGTAGAGCTCCCCATTCTGACAGGATTGAAGATGTTGTTAGGAACTTGATCTCAAGTTTTTGGCATGATCAGACTCGTCCGCCATCAAATACTAGAGATGTTATGAGACACAATATTGGGCTTGGTATTTATGAAAATCATATTAAACATTGGCTAGACATAACACAACTTGAGATGTATATGAACTTTTGTAATATATATCCTCATATAAAGATTGGGAAAACAATGTTTGAAAAGTTAAAGCCATATTATGTGAAGATAAACAAGTTTTTTGAAATTTTTTGTTGTTGTTATCATATTGAATTTGATCTCTACTATCAGGTGTTTCGAAAGATGAGAGAATAAAGTTATGGTTTTCAAAATGCACTTCCTAAATAGGTAAGTTTGTTCATAAAGGATATGTTATGTGATCATGAAAATGGACCTCAAATAAACTGCATAAAATTTTTTTGTGAAACATGTAGAAATTTGGCTAAATTTCCTTCAAGAAATAAAGATACTGACCTTTAACAAAGATAATAAATTGCAAGAGTTACAAGTATGTACAGTTTCAAACAAATTTTGGGAAAGAATCACAAGGTTAAACTATTGGAAAATTTATGGAAGATTTTCGAAAATTGATACAACCATATATACACCATTCCTTTTTTTCTAAGTTGCAAGCACAACAATTTCAAACATTGAGAGATACTTTCCCACTTGGAACGGTTCTATCAATAGTTGACTTTGCAAAAAATTACTCTTTTGTACATTAAAAAGAGATTCAATCAAAATATTATTTCTCAAAGAAGATCACTATTATGGTTCATGTGTGTCATCGACATGCACAATCAAAATTTGATGGTATTGAGAGTACAGATGAACAATGAGCCATTAAGAAAGAATATCACTTTTATATTAGTGATGATAAAGAGCATGACACACTTTTTGTACAATGACGATTCCCAATTTTTTTTTAGAATTTGAGAAGTAGGGGTGTAAAATTTGAAAATCATTTTGTATGGTCAGATGGATGTGTGGCACAATTCAAATTATCACGACCATTTTATGCACTATCTAGATATCATAAAATTTACAAAATACCACATGTTTGGAGTTTTTTTGAGAGTGGGCATAGAAAGGGTGAGCATGATGGAGCAGGAGCTTGCATCAAATGTGCTTTAAGAAAGCATCAAATGAGTTATTCAGAAGATCGTATAGACAATGCACATGATGTTGTTGAATGGTGTAAGAAACACTTTGCATCAAATGAGGTTGGCACATCTTTAAGAACAAATCAAAGCATTTCACATAGAGTGTTTTGGGAGATATCAGGTATGTATAGATTACATTTTCAAAAATTTGAATTTATTTAAATTTAAAATTATATATATATATACATGTTTGTTCACATAAGTTTTTTGTATATGTATCTAGGTGTGGATAGAAGATCGATGCATGAATGAAAGAGGGTAGAAAAAACAAGATCTTTGCATTGTGTTATGAGTTCAGGTAGTCACCCTGGATGGACATTATACATGATGGATTACTCTTGTTTTTACACTAAGTATATTACGAGAAACTCTGGTCATGCATACAACAACCAAGAACTTGGATATGTTGGTAAATGGGATATGGTGCCACTAGTTGTTTTAGAAACATATGATGAAAATGAGAAAGAAAGATTTGAAGACATTCCTTTGATTTCAATTGATTATGACCACATTTTAGGATTGGTTAGAAAAGATACATGTGTAAGTTTTCAATAATTTAAATATTATATATATAGTTAATCATCCTTAAAGTGTAGAGACATTTCTAATTTTTTGTGTAAATTTAGTGTACAAGAGATGTTTTTGCAGTCATAGCAGAGCTTGGAAACATAGAAGGTGTTAGATATTATTTATTGTGTTGCACAAAAGAGAGGAATAAGCTAACACAACTTGAAACAAGTGATGAATTGTTATTTCCCATAGGTGAGTTTGAATTTAAAATTATATATATACATTATGTTCACATGTGCACATTACATTAAAAACATTAAATATATTGTACAAACCTTGAGCACGAAAATGTTGTACACGTTCACATGTCTTACCTCAGGTTCATGTTTACCACGTGCAGGTTCTGTTGTAGTGCAAGGGATATATCTAAAACAAGTCAAAGTTGTTCAACATGGGATTCATTATGTAGACTATCAACCTGATAACAAGGTATATCAATATAGTCACCTAATAATTACGACCACCCTACATCTTCATGCAGTTCCACATGCATGTGGACGAAAAAAATGGAGACTAAATAGTGATGATCATCAAAAAAATTTACATGTTATTGAAGAGCGAGCTAAACTAGAATGTTTGAGTTAGATTATATCCATAATTTTCAAGTTCACTTGTACATGTATACATATTCAAGTGAGAACTTATAGTAACTTGTACATAGTTGTAAATAATTTTGCATAAATTCCAATTATATGTACATATTTGTTCCATGGAATTCTTAAGTTCAAGAATCTTTGATTTCATTTGAAAATTCAACTACACTTATAAGCATCATCTCTCACTTTTTTTGCTTGCATGTAAACTCATATATATGCTTTTGAAATACTTGTTTGAAACCTAGTGAAGTTTTTTAAAATCATTTTGCCTAAATTAAAATTATATACAACTTATATAATTTGTTCCATGGAATTCTTAAGTTCATTAGAATTATAAGCAAAAATCGAATTATAAGCAAACATAATGTCATCATCTATAAATATATCTTATGAAGGAAATGCGCTTATAGTCAATGTATCATTAGAGACAAAAAAAATGTACTATCACTTCATATAAGAGATATTTAACATGTGATGATCATGGAGTGGTGAAATAAGAATGTCCAACAAAGTGGGAAAGGTGATAATCAAATACCTAAAGAAATGAAAAGGATACATGTTTTCATTCAAAGCTTTCATAAACAATGTGATCTCATTAGTATTATAGAATGTCATAAGTGAATCAAGAACAATAGAATTATATATTATAAAATATTTGAACATGTCAAAATTAGTGATGGAAGCATTAAGAGAGGCTAAGGATAAAGGACCATGATAATCCATAGCATAGAAGTAAGGCTCTAAGGATCTAGGGTTTACAAGGATATACAATAAAAGCATAACCAACCTAAAGGGATGATTAAACTAGCACAAAAGTGAAAGTATAATTATTTAAAAATCATATTTGAAATGTTTGGGAAGAGGTAATTGTAAGGAAAAGCTATGGGTGTGTAGGGTGAGTAAAGGATAGGCATAGGAGAAGAAGTGCCAAACTCTAAAATGAAGATCTCCCAATAAATGACATAAGAAAAATAAAAAAATATCTAAAAGTAAGATATAATTATAAATAAATGTATATACAAAAATTTCTATTATAAGCTAAATAAATAATTGTTCAAATATATTGTACTTCCATTATATACATAAGAAAATAGAATGTTCCCATCCCTTAAAACCTAAACCCTTAAACCTTCTAGCCTCTAACCTTAACCCTCTACCCTCTATATCTCTCCCACTCCCTCTCTCTCTCTCTCTCAAGTCTCTCCCTCCTAGCTCCTCTCCCTCTCTCAGGTCTCTCTCTCTCACTTACTCCTATCTCGAGCTCCCCTCTACCCTTAACCCTTAACCCTTAACCCTTAAACCCTAAATCCTCTACCCTATACTCTTAACCCTCTACCCTCTACCCTCTATCTCTCACTCCCACTCCCCCTCTCTCTCTCCTATGCTTAACCCTTAAACCCTAAACCCTTTTACCCTCTAACCTTAACCCTCTACCCTCTACCCTCTACCCTTAACACTTAAAACCCTCTACCCTCTACCCTTAAACCCTTAAACCCTAAAACCCTCTATCATCTACCCTCTACCCTTACACCCTTAAACCCTATACCCTCTACCCTAAACCCTAAACCCTTAAACTCTCAACCCTCAACCCTTAAACCCTCTACCCTAATCCCTCAATCCTATACCCTCTACTCTATACATTGGACCCTCAACCCTAATCCCTCAAACCTATACCCTAAACCCTCTACCCTCTACCATAAACCCTTAAACCTTCTACCCTCTAATCTTAACCCTCTACCCTCTATGTCTCTCCCACTCCCTCCCTCTCTCTTTCTCTCAAGTATCTCCCTCCTACCCCCTCTCCCTCTCTCGGGTCTCTCTCTCTCACTCATTCACTCTTTCTATCCCGAGCTCCCCTTTACCCTCAACCCTCAACCCTTAAAACCTAAATCCTTAAACCCTCTACCCTCTCTCTCCCACTCCCTCTCTCTCTCTCTCAAGTCTCTCCCTCCTACCCCCTCTCGGGCTCTCTCCCCTCCACCCTTAACCCTAAACCCTTAACCCTTAAGCCTTAAACCCTAAACCCTTGTACCCTCTACCCTTAACCCTCTACCCTCTATCTCTCTCTCCCTCTCTCTCTTTCAAGTCTCTCCCTCCTACCCCCACTCCCTCTCTCCCCTCTACCCTTAACCCTTAAACCCTAAACCCTTTTACTCTCTAACCTTAACCCTCTACCCTTAACCCTTAAACCCTTACACCCATAAACCCTATACCCTCTACCCTAAACCCTTAACCCTTAAACCTTTAACCCTTAAACTCTTAACTAAACCCTTAAACCTCTACCCTCTACTCTGTAAACCTAAACATGCTCCTCCCACTCTCAAGCCTCTGCCACCTTCTAAACCCCAATCACCCTATATCTCTCTCCCATTCCCTCTCTCTCTCTCTCTCTCTCAGAGTAAAGTCTCTCCCTCCTACCCTCTCTCCCTCTCTCAAGTCTCTCTCTCTCTCTCTCTCTCTCTCACTCCTATCTCTCTCGGGACTCTACCCTTAACCCTCTACTCTCTACCCTTACCCTTAAACCCTTAAACTCTCTATCCTCTACCCTTAACCCTTAAACCCTCTATCCTATACCCTCTACCCTTACACCCTTAAACCCTATACCCTATACCCTATACCCTAAACCCTTAAACCCTCTACCCTCTACTCTTAACCCTATACCCTCTATCTATCTCCCACTCCCTTGTTGATATGTGGAAATTGATCATGCTATACTATACACTCTTTAGTATTGTACACTCTTCATGTATCCTCACAACACTCTTTAGTATTGTACGCTCTTCATGTACAAAAAAAAATCACCTTTTTTTCGCTTCGTCGCCAAAAAATAAAAAAGCTGACTTTGTAAACCCTAATTTATGGAAGCTTCTAAAAGCTTGTTATAAGCAATTGGGATGGGGATTTGTAGTAGGGAATTATTCACGATATTGTAATATGTTTTGCACTGGATAATAAAATCATTGGATGGCTACGGTTTTGTGGATGTAGCCCAAATTGGGTGAACCACGCTAAATTCTCTATGTTGTCTTGTTTCTGCTATAATTTTGTGTGTGTTTTATTTCTCTATTTTATTGATCAAAATTGCATTTAACTTGTTAGATATTTTCCTTCTAACCCTAACAAGTGGTATCAGAGTGAGTTATGTTTGGTTATCATCTGCAAGAAGGTCTCACAGTTGAGTGGGAGTCTCATAGTTGAGTTGGAGAAACGACAGACAAGGGTAAGTTGAAGGTTGAGAAGTTCAATGAGAAGAACTATCAGTTATGGAAGATGTAGATGGAGGAATACCTCTATCAGAAGGATTTATGGTGGCCATTGGAAGGGAAAACCAAGAAACCCTTAGCGATGTCTGATTAGGATTGGGATATTTTGAATAGAAAGACACTTGGCAGTATTCGTTTATGCTTGGCACAATCAGTGGCGTTCAATATTACAAAAGCAAAGATAACTCAAGAGTTTATGGAAATCCTAGCAAAGTTATATGAAAATCCTTCCACTTTGAATAAGGTATTTCTTATGAAGCGTTTATTTAATATGAAAATGTTAGAAGGTGGGTCAATTGCTGATCATTTAAATGAGTTTAATATGGTTACCAGTAAATTAACTTATGTAAATGTAAACTTTAATGAAGAAGTTAGGGATCTTTTGGTTCTATGTTCTTTGCTTGGAAGCTTGAATAGTTTGGTAATGGTTGTTAGCAATTCTATTTTTGGTTCGAATACATTAAAATTTGATGATGTTGTTGGTGTTATTTTGAGTGAGGAAATTCATAGGAAAAGCTCAGGTGGAACATCCACATCAAGCAGTGTTTTGAATGCATAAAATAGGGGCATAAGGAAGGAGAGAGGAAACAATTCTAGAAGTCATGGGAATTCATGAGGAAAATCAAAGGACAAAAGGTCCCAATCTAGAGACAAGAGGGATTGTTGGTACTGTGGTAAGCCGGGTCATTTAAAAAAAGATTGTTGGTCTCAAAAAAATAAAAGAGACAAAAAGGAAGAAAATAAAGAGGAAAATGTGGTAAGTAATAAATCTGATGAGGATGCTTTGATTCTTTCCCTTGACAATGTTGATGATTCTTGGGTGTTAGATTCAGGGGCTTCATTTCATGCTATGCCCCATAGAGATTGTTTTCTCGATTATGTCCAAGGGGATTTCGGTTTGGTTTATTTTGGAGATAATGAACCCTGTCTGATTGTTGGAAAGGGAAGAATCAAGATTAAGTTGTAGAATGGGAATCATTGGCTACTACATGAGATAAGGCACGTTCGAAAGTTAAGAAGAAATTTAATTTCAGCAGGGTAACTAGATGATGAAGATTGTGTTGTTACATTTAGTGATAAAAATTTGAAGGTTACAAAAGGTGCCTTAGTGGTAGCAAAAGGTGTGAAAGTAGGCACCTTATATATTTGTACAGGTCATACTGTTCCTTCTACTTTAGCTATTGTAGATAAAAATCAATGTTCAAGAACAGTTGCTGCAATTCAGCAAGCAAAAAATCAGATAGTTGTTGTGGATTTTGAATTAGTACTATGGCATAATAGACTTGGGAATATGAGTGCAAAAGATATGAAAGTAATTCATTCAAAGAATGTTTTACTAGGTCTAAAATGTGTTAATGTGGATTTTTGTTAAAGTTGTGTGTATGGAAAATAAAAGAGAGTTTTCTCAAAGACGGGAAACAAAAGAAAGATAAGAAATTGGAGCTTGTGCATACAACTGTATGGGGACCAGCTCAGGTATCTTCTCTCGGTGGCTCTCAATATTATGTTACATTCATTGATGATGCAACTAGGAAGGTATGGATTTATTTCCTTAGGCATAAATCTGATGTATTTGAAACTTTTAAAAAATGGAGAAGGTTGGTTGAGAAAGAGATAGGTAAAAAGTTAAAATGTCTCAGATTTGATAATGGTGGTGAGTATTGTAGAAAATATTTTGAAGATTATTGTTCCTCTAATGGTATTCGTAGGCAAAAAATGGTTCCAAGGACTCCACAGGAAAATGGAGTGGCGGAGTGCATGAATAGAACAATAATGGAGCATGCACAGACTATGGGATTGCATGTTGGGCTGCCTTTAAACATGTGGGTAGAGGCTATAAACATTGTTGTTTATTTAATTAATAGAGGTCCCTCTAATCCTTTGGGTTTTGGTATTCCAGAGGAAGCACGGACAAGTAAGAACGTGAATTATTCTTTTCTCAAAACCTTCGGTTGTGAAGCATTTGCACATGTAGATTCTGAAAATAGAACCAAGTTTGATGCAAAATCAAAGAAATGTATATTTGTTGGATATGGTATTGATGAATTTGGTTATAGGCTTTGGGATTTTGGAAATAAGAAAATTGTGAGAAGCAGGGATGTCATATTCAATGAGAAAGTGTTGTACAAAGATCAGTTGCAGTAGCATGAGAAGAAAGAAAATGATTATGTAGTGCTGGATGATACTCCAAACAATGATGTTCTAGTGATTCCTCATGCTTTGCAACAAAACCAACAACAAATACCACAAACTCCAGTGAATGTTAGACGATCTTCAAGGATAAGTAGACCTCCAGAAAGATTTTCTCCCTCTTTGTATTCTATTTTATTAACTGATGATGGTGAACCAAAATATTATCATGAAGCTATGCAGGTGGATACCAAGGTTCAGTGGGAGCATGGAATGGAAGAAGAAATGGACTCCTTGCTAAAAAATTAGACTTGGGAATTATGCAAGTTGCCTGCAGGTAAAAAGGATTTACCAAATAAATGGGTTTATAGGCTGAAAGAGGAGGATGGAGGTAAGAAAAGATTTAAAGCCAGATTAGTTGTAAAGGGATTTGTACAAAAAAAGGGTATTGATTTTGATGAACTCTTTTCTCTGGTTGTTAAAATGACTTCTATTTGTACTATTTTAAGTATTGTGGTTGCTAAAGATTTGCATTTAGAACAACTTGATGTTAAAACAACTTTTCTCCATGGTGATTTGGAAGAGGAAATATATATGGAACAACCACAAGGATTTGAGGTCAAAGTTAAGGAGAAACTAGTGTGCAGATTAAAGAAAAGTTTATATGGCTTGAAGCAAGCACCTCGGCAATGGTATATTAAATTTGATAGTTTTATGGTTGAGCAAGGCTACAACAAGTGTAATTCAGACCATTGTGTTTAGTTTAAGAGGTTAGCTGAAGATAACTACATTATTTTATGTTTATATGTTGATGATATGGTTTTAGCGAGGTTTAACATGGATCACATAAAGGAGCTGAAACAACAGTTAGCAAATTAATTTGATATGAAAGATTTGGGGGTAGCAAAACAAATCCTTGGTATGAAGATTACAAGAGATAGGAAAAACAAAAAATTGTTTCTATCTTAGGTTGATTATGTTGAAAAGGTGTTGCAAAGATTTCATATAGAGAATGCAAAAGCTGTCAGCACACCTTTGCCCAGTCATGTCAAATTGACTAAGGATATGTGTCCAAAGACACAAGAGGAGGAAGAAAAAATGTCTAAGGTACAATATGCTTCAATTGTAGGCAGTTTAATGTACGCCATGGTATGCACGAGACTAGATATTGCACATGTCGGAAGAGTTGTTAGAAGGTATATGAGTCATCCTAGAGTTGAGCATTGGAATGCGATAAAATGGATTCTCATGTACTTGAGAGGTACATCCAATAAATGTTTATGTTTTGGGAGCTCTAATATAGATTTAAAAGGCTATGTTGACTCAGATTTGGTAGGGGATATAAATACTAGATGGAGTACCACAAGTTATGTATTTACAGTTGGTGGGACAATAGTGAGTTGGATTAGGCAACAAAGGAGATGATATGGCTGCAATTTTTCATGGAAGAGTTGGAAAAACAACAGGCTGAAAATCACTTGTTTACAGACAACCAGAGTGTTATACATCTTGCAAATAATTATGCCTTGCACTCTAAGACCAAACACATATAGTTGAGATATCATTCATTCGGTCGCTATTGGAGGATGGACAGGTAAAGCTGGAAAAGATACATACAAATGCCAATCTAACAGATATGTTTACAAAGGCAGTGACAAGGGAGAAGCTGAGCTCCTCTTTAGCTTCAGTTGGTCTTCATGGTTAAATATATAATAGAGTAGCAAGGTCCAAGGTGCTTATTTCCAGTGGGAGCTCCAAGTGCAGCGATGTCATCCAGGATCAATCTCCAAGTGGGAGATTGTGTTGGTGTGGAGCCTGATCAGTCTCCAAGTGGGATATTATTTCTATATGGCAACTGGTCATGCTATACTGTACACTCTTTAGTACTATACACTTCATTTAATTTTTCTTTTCACCTTTTTTTCGCTTCGTCACTGAAAAAGAAAAAGTTGACTTTGTAAACCCTAATTTCTAGAAGCTTCTAAAAGCTTGTTATAAGCGGTTGGGATGGGGAGTTGTAGTAGGGAATTATTTGCGATATTGTAATATGTTTTGTACTGGATAATAAAATCATTGGATGGCTACGATTTTGTGGATGTAGCCCAGATTGGGTGAACCACGTTAAATTCTCTGTGTTGTCTTGTTTCTATTATAGTTTTCTGTGTGTTTTATTTCTCTATTTTATTTTTCTCTATTTTATTGATCAAATATGCATTTAACTTTTTAGATATCTGCCTTTTAACCCTAACATCCATCCCCCTCTCTCTCAAGTCTCTCCCTCTCTCAAGTCTCTCTCTCACTCACTCCCTCTATCTCTCTCCCACTCCCTCTCCCTCTCTCTCTCCCTCTCTCCTTATTGCAAACATAACATGATCCTATTGGTAATGGAGCCTGATTATCTTCTTGATTCAAAAGCTTTATTTCAATCACTCTCTACCATCCATCTATCTCCTTCTCTATCCCTCTCTATATATTTATTTATTTCATCTCTATATATCCTCCTCTCCTCTCTCTCTTTATCTCTCCCTCTCCTCTCTTTCTCTCCATGTCCCTCTCCTTCTCCTTCTCCATCTCCATACCTATCTCTATCTACCTATCTATCTCTATCTCCTTACCCCTCTCTCTCTCTCTTGCTCTTCCCCCCTCTATCTCTCCCTTTATACCTCTTTATATATTTATCTCTTCCATCAAACTATATATCCTTTTCTCCTCTCTCTCTTTATCTCCCCATCTCCTTCTCTCCTCTCACTATCGCTCTCCTCCTCCTCCATCTCCATATCTCTTTATCTTCCTATCTATCTCTATCTCCTTACCCCTCTCTCTATCGCTCTTCCCCTCTAACTCTCCCTCCCTTTCTATGTCTCTCCCTTTCCCTCTATATATATTGAGCTATCTATCCCTCTCTCCTCCATCTTCTTCTTTCTCTCCCTCTCCCCCCTCTTCTTTCTCTCCCTCTTCTACCTATCTCTCTCCCTCTCCCCCCCTCTTCTATCTCTTCCTCTTTAACCTATCTCTCTCCCTCTCTCACCCTCTTCTCTACCTCTCCTCTACCTATTTCTCTCCCTTTCTCTCTATCTTTTCCCTCTCTCTATCTCTCCCCATCTCTCCCTCCCTCACTCCCTCCCTATCCCCCTATCTATCTCTCTATCTCTACCTCTCTGCCTTTCTCTTCCCATATATATCTCTATCTCTATTTAAACTAAATGTTTTCTTTTTATAAATTATAATATATTATTATTTTTATTTTAAATTTTGTTTATTTTAAATTTTATATTTATTTACACAATATATTTTTTAAGACCTATTTAATTCAAAAGTATATTGAAATTATAAAATTTATTGTAATTATTTATAATGTATACGTCTATAATATATTATTTATATTATTAATAACTATTATATAGATATATTATATATATCTATATAATAGTTATTAATAATATACTATAGAAATATATACTATAAATAATAATACTATATATTATAAAATAATACTATTGCAAACATGAAGGAAAAATCAAAATTAAAATGTATTCATCGGTTGGGAGTTCGAGCGGACGGTGGCTAAGAGTCCGCTTGAACCAACCCGCCGATTATTTTTTTACATTATTTTAAATTCGTTCGATCATTTCTGGATGATGGTAGTCCTCGGAACGTGCTATCCAATGAATATAATTTTAATATGTTTTTGGTTTTATTATGTATTTGTTTTTTTAGTTTTATTAAACATAGGTTTTTCACCAAAAATAAAACTCCCTGATGGGGTCATTGTAATCCTCATCATTTAATTTATAAATCCAAGGCAGTGTCCATGGCTGTATGCAAGAGAGAAACTAGAAAACTTTCTTGAAAGTCTATTCTACTTGCATAAATAAATCCTATTTGCATGAAAATGAACTAATCTAAGGAACACTTGCAAGAATTGAAAAATCTAAACTACTTCACACTTGTTGGAAATGAAAAACTTTTTTGAATTCAAATTTACTCTAAAAATTCTGGAAATACATTGCTTGGAATCACATTAGAAACTATTCTATTTCCTTAGGATAAAACAAGCCTTTCTAATCCCCTCCTTTTCTCAAATGATTACATTGTATTTATAGAATTCATATTCTATATCCACCCAACCAATCCACTAAGAATGTGGATCCAAGATCCTATTTTTGAGGGGTCATTTTCAAAACTCTAAAAAATTGAAGTTGCTATCCTCCATCACGCCACTTTTATCTTAGTCATTTTTTGTCACATGCTACTCTTTCCCTAATTCGAATCATGCCAAATTATCAAATGGGTTTTTAGCCCTTAAAATCTACTTTCCAGATCATTTTTAATTTTTGAATTTTGTTGAGAAACGAGGGAGATATCATTGTTTTACTAAGACTACATTTTTGACAATTTTTGGGCGTCTGATTTTTAAGAAATCTTCAGTTCTTCATGTGAATGAAGGAATTATTCTTCAATTCAGTTAGCCAAATCATTGATCCTTAGCATGAATAACATGCTACAATCATGCAACAATATTTGATTGATGTGGTAACTTGAGTTATCTTTGGTGGAAGAAGGAAGCATGAAATTTAATAACTGTGAAAGATCTCAAAACTCAACATGAAACAAATACTCATCTCATTAATTTAGGAATGACTGATGCTCAATGATTTTGCATGAATGTAGGAGTGTTCTGGGAGTCTTCTCTATCTTTTCATTATTTCTTCAAAGCCTTCTAGAGCTATCAGGAGTTAACTGCTTCAAGTGTCTAGAGCTTTCTGTTGCAAGTGTCTATGAAGCTTCTTCTTATCATGAGTTATTTAACAACTCATTTATCTGCATTATATCATCTTAAACACTTCATGGAGATGTATTAGAGGCAATTTGGTTCACATTTAATTACTAAAAATAAATCAAAAATTTAATTTATATTCTACTTTAAACAAGCTAAAGATCTTTCAATCATTACTCAAATCCACTTTAACATTAATGCATTAGGAAGAAATAGATGATTTTCTTTAATAAAATATGAGACAATTTACGGTCTCATCACTCCGTATTCTACACATGTGGAAAAATAGTAGATTATCAAAAATAAATTTTGAAAAATATGAGTGCACCAAATATTGAAGTCTTTGATACAACAAAAAAAGGAATTTCGATACATACAAAAAAAGTTACGTTGTATAC